>JADDOH010023680.1:0-70456 GCA_016648135.1 Agrypnia vestita | reverse complement strand
TCGTGTCAAACAGCAGACTTTCGCTGTGATGCGAAACTCGTCATAGAGAAGCGCCGGCCGTCGTCCAAAATTCTCGGCCAGAGGCGCTGAAGATCGCGGAGGCTGGATCGTAGATTCACTGCAGTAGTCAGGTCCCAGCAGAATTCTCCAATAGGTATCGGGAGATAAATAAAATGCAGATGAAAGTGATCCGATAGCGTTTAAATCACCACGCGTAAGCGTAACAGGTGACCGCTTTGCAAAACCTTTTTATTATATAACGTTCTCAGAGATTTACAAGATACGATATGACAGCATGTTACGTAACCCAATCAGAGCGAGCCAAATCTCCCCTCTCTGTCGCCGCGGTTTGAACCGCGACTGGCGCCATCTCGCGGCGCTTTCTAGGAACTAGACCCGCGAGCGGCCGTACTGATCTCGATCTGAAGACAAAAAATGGTTAATTACAGGTTTTGCATGTTCCCCACAGGGCTACAAACTATGTCACGTATAGGCCTGACCTTGCATAAGGCCGTGACACAGTTCATCGGACCTGCAGGTCCTACTAATTTATGAAAATGCGTTAATTATGTCGACCGTGAAGGGTCGAAGTTAAATCAGGTCATAAAGTAGGTAATTTTAATTGTTACGCGATGCTTTTCATGATTACTGCATAGTACTCGCCCTAACGAGTATTTTAATACCACTTTCGTCTTTGGACAAAGTGGTTTTTGATACTTATCGCGCTTTTAAGAAAAGTTCAAAAGGTCAATTTTTCTTCCAAGTCAAAACATGAGCCTATATAGGCATGTGTATACTCTCTGAATAGGTATTTACTTTGCGATCATGATGCAAAAAGATTCATCAAGATCGGATACTTCTGTCAAAAGTTACTTCTATTTTGTGATTCCGGCGGAAATTTACCTCAGTGGTGGTCAGATTAAAATTCATTAAAAATTAGTGACCAACTGTTTATCGATGTCTTAGCGTTACCAATGGATAGGTATTGACTGGGTGCGTCTTGTAGTAATATTTTCAAGTCTGTCATGAAAATATTACTTGCGCTATATGCCTTCAAAGGGGGCCGCGGAGAAAACTTTCTCATTTAGCTTTCTCCGGCGTCCCGGTACAACTTTACATGCGTAAACACATTAACTTAAGAAGTATTCTTGTTGAGAACACTGTAAAAAAGGTTTCAGTTTGATTTTAAGTCTGTGAGAGCTGCAATCTCACTTTGATTAATTCCCATATGATATTCAATTATCATAAAAAATGTGTTTTTTACCATATCACTGCCGATAACTCACTATATCGCGCAGTGTGTGTGTGTGCATTTACTTGACAACTCTTTATTTTAGGTAAATTTCATAAAATATTTTTGACCATGTAATTTCTTCAAAGTGACCGGCAACTGAGTTTGCCGGGATTTTAAAATGACTTTACTTTCAGTGTTCAACCAAAATGGTTCAGATAACAGGGCAAACTTGCGTCTTACGCAAATAAAAATACCTCCCGCTTTCTCTTTTATTGAACAATAAAATGTGACATTCCATTTTTACATACAGTCATGATGCAATTCTGTCAAGCTCCTGGATTTCAACAAGGATTCCAAATTCTGAAATCAGAGACATTCATTAGCATTTATAATACAATGTTGTGCCAGTATGAAAGACATGTCTGGATCACGCTGTACAACACATTTACATGTTCAAAGCGAGGCGTAATTTTACTTTCCGAGAGCATCATTTCTCTCGATTCATATTTTAATTGCGAGTTCCAGACCTGTCGCCCAGGTTACCGACTTAGACACGGTATTCACGCCCGACTGGGTCGGGGTGACCAAGTGCTGATGATGATGATACCCAGTTGTCATGGCAACCAGGCATCAATGCTCTTTACATGTGGAATAAAATCACCTCCCGCTCTCTCTCCTCAACTTGGAGCAATGAAATGCGACATTTTATTACATACAATTGTGATTCAGTCTCATTGAGATCTCTGAAACAATTCAATAAATTCCATAATTTTAGAAACTCTGAAAATCTGAAAATTAAGATTTTCATATAATATTTCTCAGTAAAAAACATATACATTTCAGCCCATGTCGTGTACGCATTTTCATCGCTCCCAGCGAGATGTGATTTTATGAAGCTACTTCCTTCCAATTCGCTTCCCCCTTTCTCGGTTGCCGCCGCCTGACGCCGAGACACGTATAAGGACAACCACCGCAGCCGAGAACTCACGCGCTGTCCTCGGCACGGTACCCATCCCCAACCGGGTCACGGCGATCGGTGTTGGCCCTGAAAGGGGCCTTTGCTCTGCTTCATTCACATCAGAAATTTCTACCATTTATATGACGTGATTACGTCAACTACAGAACTCGAAAGTTCGGTTGCCTGACGGTAGGCGCAGGCTTTGTCCTGTCCGTAACAAATGTCTTGAATCGTGTATAGGGTCCAGGCCGTAAAGGCAAAATAGCTTAAGAATAATTGTAAATATGTGTTTGATAATTATGTATATAACTGTCAATGAGGGTCCCGTTAATGAGTCATCCATTAGAGCGACGACCGCGGCCGAGGGAGAGAGATTAAAATCTCACGATGAGTCACTCGGGCCGCGGGCGCATTTAATTAAATATTTTAATTTTCTTTTTGAGATAAAATCGCAAGTAAAAATCAGGTAGTCGCCTACGGAGCGGTTAGCTAAAGTGTATCTGCCCCTCATCCCTGGACCAATAGAGATGAGGCAGGTAACAACTGACACCCACACGGCTCGTGACTTGAGATAGCGCACCGTACATTTTTTCGTACGGCGCTAAAATTAGATTCACTATCGCCAGAGAGCTCAATAATTAAAGTGTGAGGTGTCATTTTCTTCAGAAAAGCAAGGGCTACCTGATGCGATATTAATAATTCAGATATTTTCATAAATAAACAAGTTCATTTTTTTATCACATGCACGTGATTTGCAAGCGCTGACATACCCGGACAGTAGTCTGCGTATTACACCCACATGTGGGCATGTCAGACGCACATTTTGACATATGACTCATTAGCGGGAGATATGAGAGAGCGGATTTATCTTAAAAAATATCCGCGCGCCGCGAGACATGCGCCGCCGATGCACGGTATCGCCGGCGCCCAGCGGTCCATTCCGCTAGGCCGAGCGCACAGCTTCCGTGGTCCACAACGTTACGCCGATGCCTACAATAAAGATGCAAATCCCCTTTCTCACTAATCCCTTTTTGGCAGTTATTTTCCCGTTATTTTGGCTGGACCCAAATAAAAAGGCTGCGAAAACCTAGCGAAAACACAGTGCTCTCAGTGCCTTAGTACCAGTTAGTATTTGTTGCCGTGTTTGTGCGACAAATAGTTTATTATAACGTCACTCTGCCCGTTTTTCGCTAGGTTTCCTTCTGAAACAAAAACTTTGCCTTTTATTTTTCTTGTGTGTAAATTGTTGTGAATTAAAACCCCTGAAGAAACACCGTCGATCGTAGCGTTGCTCTCCGGTGTTTCCAAAGTATCATCATTCCATGACTTGGGGCGAAAAAATGGTACGGGGTGCAGATATTGCCGAAGCGTTTGCAGGTCATTTTAAAACAGTCTATAGTAATGAACCTCCGCTTCTCGATATTAATATTGCTAAAACATGTTCTCCGATCGGTGCACAGTCTATTGATGTTCAATATATCAATGAAAAGGATGTGGCCGATACTTTTAAAAATCTAAGTAATACCCATTCTCTTGGGCCAGATCTCATTCCAACATTCTTCTTAAAAGGCTGTGTGGAACTGATAAAAAAACCACTATGTTTTTTGTTTAATCTTTCTGTAAATACAGGGGTCTTCCCGGAAACATGGAAGACGTCAAAAGTTACTCCCATACACAAGAGTGGTTCTAAGTTATCCGTAGAAAATTATAGACCTGTAGCTGTTCTCTCTGCACCAGCTAAGGTATTTGAAATCATAATAAGTAAAACCGTCGCTTCCCGAGTAGAGCCGTTTATAATTGATGAACAACATGGATTCAGGAAAGGCCGCTCGGTTGAGACCAATCTGATGATTTTCACAAATTATGTCACGGAAGCTCTGGACGCGGGACATCAGGTAGACTGTTCATATAATGACTTCGCCAAAGCCTTTGATACAGTCAACCATGATGTCTTATTGAAAAGGTTGTATGAGATTGGTTTCTCGGATGGTATGTTAAAATTTATGGCGAGCTACCTCCAAAATAGAAACCAATACGTCTCTTACGGTCTATTCGCGTCAGAGTGCTTCTATACCTTCTCGGGTGTCCCGCAAGGATCTAACCTGGGTCCATTGTTGTTCTCGATTTTTATCAATAATATAAAAAATGTAATTTTAAACTCGCGCTTTCTGTTATTTGCGGATGACTTAAAGCTTTTCTTAAAGGTGTCAACTTTGGACGATTTTCGTCTTCTCCAAACAGATATATCAAATATATGTGAATGGGGAAGACGAAATAAACTTTTGTTTAATGTTTCCAAGTGTTCGGTTACATCCTTCACTAGGGCCCAAAAAACTCTATTTTTTCGCTACAAAATGAACGACCAAAATCTGACAAGAACATCGAATATTAAAGATCTAGGTGTTAGATTTGTAAGCAACCTGACATTTCACGATCACATAAAGACGATCAGTGGTAATGCTCTAAGAATGTTAGGATTTGTTCTGCGTACTGCCAGGGTTTTCGAGAATACCCGCGTACTGAGAACTCTTTACAACTCCTTGGTGCGGAGTAGACTCGAGAGTGGCTCGATGATCTGGGGGCCACATGAGAGCAAGTACTCTCTTATGGTGGAGAAAGTCCAAAAGAAGTTTCTGAGATATCTCTACATGAGAGAGTACGGGCATTATCCTTGGCTTTACCCAACCGAGTTTCTCCAGGGTATGCTTGGCTACAATAGTTTAGAGACTAGAAGGAATGTGTATTTGATTACACATTTTTATCGATTGCTGCGCGGTACGATCGACAATACTGAAATTATGCAGAGCATTGGTTTGTATGTTCCTGATAATTACCTTAGACATCGTCAGCATAGATTGTTTCACATTCCAATATACAGGACCAACCTGCCGATGGTTATGCCTGTTGGAAAAGCTACAGCTATGCTGAACAAAATCGCTTTGGATATTGATATATTCCATGTGTCTGAGGGGGTTTTCCGAAGCAGGATTCTCCTACACCTCTGACCAGATTGTGCAGGTCACTTTTAATTAGTTAATAATAAATTTTTATTTTAATATACAATATGTATATGGGTATGTATATATGTATGTATATGTATATGTGTATGTATGTATATAAATGTGTATAAATTCATAATATGTATGCATTAAACATAAAGTTTGTAATGTATATATTATGTAATAAATAAAAATTGAATTGAATTGAATCATCATCATCAAGATTTAGAGGCGAGTTGTGACTCATCGTCAGTGACGTCACGACGCCCGGAGCACAGCAGACAGGCGAGTAATCGGTGATCCACCCTATTCTAAAATAATTGTTTGTTACGGGCGTGTCTGTCCGTAACAATATGTATATATATATATATATATTATTAAACATACTTTTCATTTATTTAGGAAACGAGTCCCGTAATATTTAATACGAAATAAATAAATGAAATAAAGAGAAATACACAAATATCAAATAATAAAACTGAAAAATTAAATGCTGGAACCTGGATTCGAACCACGGACCTCTGTGTTTCGCGCACAGCGTGTTACCAATCTCACTATCCCAGCGACTTAACAAGTCGTCAATATTTGATAGTTATATGTTTCTCTTTGAATTATTAATTCACTTATTTATATTATTCCATTTTTATTCGGGAAGTAATCGACTGTTTACGAGAATATCAAACGAAGCTTTGACGTGAGTGACGTTTAAGAGAAAACTACTGGGGCACTGTCGAGCACTCAATACTGTCTATATGCCCATTATAATATGGAGACCAAACTGATGAGCAATATTCTAATTGGCTCCGGACAAGAGACATGTATAACATTTTAATACTTTCAATTGATTGAAATGGGCGTGATGTCCTTAAAATAAATCCCAGCAATTTTAGAGACTTACAAGTTATCGCATTAATATGATTAGTAAAAGTAAGTTTCGAGTCGAATAATACCCCTAAGTCTCGAATACAGTCAACATTTTCTAGTTTGGTGTTACATAGAGAGTATTCAAAATTTATTTTTGATTTTAATCTAGTAAATGATATAATTTTGCATTTATTTAAATTTAAGTACAATTTATTCGTTTCACACCATACTGAAAGAGAATTTAGGTTTTGCTGTAATATGTTGCAGTCATAAATGTTGGTTACTGATTTAAAGATTTTTAGATCATCTGCAAACAGCAAATATTCAATGTCATTAAATATTGTTGAAATGTCATTCACAAATAATAGAAATAGTATTGGTCCAAGATGCGATCCCTGTGGTACACCACTAGTAGCATGGAAACATTCTGATACATATGAATATATTTTTACCCTTTGCCTTCTTTCACTCAGATAGCTCGTTAACCAAGAAAGTATTTGTCCACCAAATCCTATTTTTCCCAATTTGGCAATTAATAAAGCATGTGAGACTTTGTCAAACGCCTTACTGAAGTCCGTGTAAACTGAATCTACTTGAGTTTTATTAACAAAAGATTTAATAATGTAATTTTCATACAAAACTAAATTTGTTAGGGTAGATCTATTTGAGATGAATCCGTGTTGGTACGGAGTTATTGTTTGTTTTAAAACAGGAGATATAGTATCGAGGACTAGTGATTCGAATAACTTAGGTATACAAGATTGTATGCAAATGGGTCTATAATTTTTTACATCATTATTGTCTCCATCGATGGAGCAATCCTCTTTTTTTACTTTTTTCTTTATGCGGATGGAAAGAGCTCATTAACCTCATCAATAGTTGCCCTATGAAACCTTTTACTAAACTGTATAGCTTTGGTTCATAAAAAAAATGTTTTGAATTTTTTTTATGGAGCGGATTAGTAGTGACTGATCCCGCTTTGAAACCTTTTTTTTCTCATACTTTGTGTAGTCTACCATCGTTTGATGCTATGAACATGTGCAACTCTGCCAGAAATTTATAGAAAAAATAAAAAAACGCATATATTTATAATCTTATTTTTTATTTTCGTAATTTCTTAATAATACAACACCGCCAGTGCTCTTATATTGATCGCATTGAGAAAATAAATACACTGCCAATAAAATTAAAAAAAACAATTTACTTTCTCAGAAATACAAGAAATTTTCCCGACATTAAACTTTTGAAAACAGCGTACTACTAGCTATGTAAGGACGATCATCTTTCGCTCTTCGTCGGGGCCGCCGCGCTCGTAGTGGAGGTCTTCGATCCATGCCGTGGTATGCCTCTCGAGCGGACCACGCCTCCCTTGTTGCGCGGCCTGCTAGTTTCGCCGTGATGTGCCGTGCCGTGTAGAGTGCGGTGGTGCGCTTGGCTGCATCCCGATTCGCCGCACCTTCTGCTCCCGCACTGCTTGAACATGTGGCCGTCTTGTAGGCAGATGTAGCAAACTTTGAAGCGCATGACTGTCTTCCACCGGCCTTGTACCGACTTCTGCAAGTACGTCTTGCACTTGGCCAATACGTGCGTGGACGTCTTGCATAGGGCGCAGAACATGTCGTTGCGCGTCGGCGGGTTCCGTGGGCTGGGCGCCGGTCGGCTATCCTCGTAGTGGCGGAGGCCGGCAATGGGGGCTGCTCGCAGTGTCCGGGACAGCCAGTCTGACAGGTCCTGGACAGTGGCTGTGGAATGCTCCTCCCGGGACTGCACCCACATCAAGCGTGCACACAATGGCAGCTTCTCCACCATTTCTGCGAGAAGCTGCGGGGACATCAGATATCTCGCGTCTAATTTCCGCACAGTCGTCACCACGTTCCGTACGGTGGTGGCGTGGTCAGTCAGCGCCTCCAGCGATGCGTCGCAGGAGATTTTCGGGAGGCAGCGCAACTTCTCCAGCATGTCGTCGATGATCCCGGCCGGGTTCCAGAATTGGTCCCGCAGCGACCGCATAATTTCTCCGACGTTACCAGGATCCACCAGGAGTGGCGCGACAGCTTCGCGCGCTCTGCCCTTCAACGATGTCTGCAGGCGGTTGAGGTTCTCCAACGATGACAGCCCATAGAGCGCTGTAGACTCCTCGAACCGGGAGGAGAATACCGGCCAGTCGTAGGTATCGCCGCTGAAGTGTGGGAGCTCCGTCGCTCCCGACTGCCGCGCCAGGATCGCAACAATCTGAGCAGAAGGGTTCCATTCTTGTATGAAGGCGCTCGGCTCCAGGTAGCGTCCATTTTGCGCGGCCTCCACCTGTGAAGATCGGTAGGAGCCGTGGTCCGACTCAGAACGGGAATGTTCCGAAGCGGGCGACTCCCCGCGGTAGTGCTGCTCGTCCTCCATGCGCTCCTGGTAGTCTCCAGATCGCCACATTTTCCTCGGCTCCGCTGTGGTGAAGCGAAGCTCAGCAAACCGGCTCGAATCAGACCAGCTGTTCCGCAAGGAAACAAGAAAATCAAGGGTCGTCCGCCGAGCTCACTCCAGAAGCCGAGAATGTAGCAGTAGTCCGGAGAAATACAGTGCGGGTGCACCGTACGAAGAGCAGAAAATTCCGCTGTAATAGCGAAATTTGCGTAGTCCGGGGTCGTGCTAAGTCGTCGCCAAATGTGGTAGAAGAAGTCAAGTTGAAGATCCAAATCGTGTCCAAAAATCGAAGCAGTAATCAGGTCCAGAAGCAGAAGTCTAAAGTAGAAGCAGGGGTCGAAGAGAAAGAAAAATGCAAGGTAAGTGTTCCAGTACGCGTCTACGACACGAGCGTGAATGAGCTCTGGCCCGCCAGGCGTGTCCTTTTATACAGTTTGGAAAGCTAGGCCTCCGGGGAGACGTCCGGGCCAATCAGAGCGCTTGATCTTCCGGCAGCGACCGCGCCGCGATCGCTTCGAAAACAGAAGACCGAGTTTTATAAAATCTAGTTTTAAATTAATTAAAATTATTACGCCACCCCCCGGGAATTTTATTATTTCATTTATATAAATCTACGTCTTTCTAATAGAATGACATAATTTACTAGAATCGCAAGACAGAATTTACTGAGATATTAAAGAATATATGCCGATTACCGCGGCATTTATGAAAATTAATTCTACATTTAAATCGATAAAAAATAGTAAACAAGTGTTTATCAGATTAAAATTATTATTGTTAGATAGATCTCGATTAAACATACCTTTTGATGATACTTTAAAGTATGTTGAATAAATATTAATTACGTAGTAAGCATTCAAAGAAGGCCGCGGAAAAATATTTCCTTATTTGTTCTCTCAAGCGAGCCCACGTAATTTTAAATTTATTAAAATATATCAAACTGATAGGTATTTATTTATGATATACAATAAAAAAGGTTTCAGTTTGATCCGACACCTGTAGCTGCCGCAATCTGATTTCCAAGAAATTGAGTCTTATTGACAGCCGGCACCGCGGGTGCATCGCGCCCCGGCCCGGCGATCGCTGCTCGGGCGAGCGTTCCCAACGTCCCGTTTAAGGGTCGCCCTATGTATAGTTATTTCATACCTTTCACTCTAAAGGAGTCTGTTTCAAAAATATGTAAAACTATTTACATATTTTTGAAACAGACTCCTTGTTCCGCACGGGAACAAAATCGATGATTATCAAAATCGGATACCTCTATCGGAAGTTATTTCATTTTTTGTGTTTTCGCCAATATTGACACCTACTTGTTCGGCCCGGAGCGGGCGGGCGATCAGATTTAAATCAGCAAAATATAGAAAACAAGTGTTTGTTAGATTCTAATTATTTATATTAGAATGGTCTCGACCAAGCGCAACCCGTTGCGATATTTTCAAGTGTGTCGGATAAATATTACTTGTGTAATAAGCATTCAAAGTGGGCCGCGACAAACTAAGCGCGCCCGAGTAATTTTACATAAGTAAAAACATATCATTTTAATAGACGTTTGCACAAGGAACACGAAAAAAAAGGTTTCAGATCGATACGACGTCTGTAACATCCGTAATCTGAGTTCAAAAATATCGGCCGACCGCGCATTCGGCCCTCAGGGCCTGCCGCGGCAAAGCCGGGAATCTTCCATTGGCTCGCTCGATCAGCGTTGGGTCGGCGCCCGGTTACCTTTTCAGGGCTAACAAGGTGTTTGCCTACCCCAAGGAGTCGGTCAAACAAAATATTACTTATTTAATTTTTAAATTAAAAAATCACAACGAAGGGTGCATTTGGCGCATTTAAATACTTAGGTATTTTCACTTCCTTGCCTCTCTGAGGAAGGATTCTTTATCTTGATTTTACCAAATTTCATGTCCATCTAGCGGCCGTTTTATAACGGTACACGCTGCGCTCCGCGCTGTCGCGCGAGCTTTCCCTGTATTTGATTAAACATGACACATGGATTTTATTCAAAAAATACAAAAATTACATTTACAAGGTGCCTTAACTAATTCCTTAAATATTTCGTTCAACTTAAAATATTTCATTTTTTAAGTATTTCAAATATTTCATAACATTTATCTTGTAAGACACAAATGAAATTTCTTCAGGGAATTCTTGGGAGTCCGATCGCAGCATCTGTCGCACACGCGTTCCGCCGGAGATACCATCGTATCGCGCCGGTGCGGCTACCTATCCTCTTTAGTACCGCAGCGCCGGGACTCGCCGCCCGCACCGACTATCCGCGCGGACGCGTGGTGGGGTGCATTGTGCACCCCCACTGTTGTATGTCCCTGCATGTTGTCATTCCCACAGTGTCTGTCCTATCACAAGGACGATGGCCCTAAAAGGGGCCCCCTCTGATGACTTGATATCGGTCAACATCATCATCAACAACATCGTCTCATGATGTTGCCATCATAATCTACCTGTCCGATACACTCCTGTTTCTTGGATTCTATAAATAATGTTATAATTATTAAAGTGAGATTTAAATATTGACATGTACAATCTAATATTTATGGATTGATGTCACATATTTTATTTTTTAATAAAGAGAGAAAGTCGCTTGCAGAGCGATGGATGATGTGCTTTTCGAAGCAATTGGCCGTTCGCGGCATTTCGGACTGACATATGACCAGTATGGAAATCGAAATATTTCTGGATTTGACCCGCATACGAGGCGTGATACTCTCGGTTTTTGAGACTAACATGTCAGTATGAAAGTCGAAATATTTTCCAAATATTTCTGGATTTGACCCGCATACGAGGCGTGATACTCTCGGTTTTTGAGACTAACATGTGGTCAGTATGAAAGTCGAAACATTTTCCAAATATTTCTGGACCTTGGAACCCGCGTACGAGGCGTGATAATCTCGGATAAATGACCGTTCGCGGCATTTATGGAAATATTTTCGAATATTTCTGGATTTGACTAGCTTACGAGGCGTGATAATCTCGATTCATGAGACTGACGTATGGTCAGTATTATTCCGAGAACCAGCGATATAAGTTCGCCCGGCTGGTATTCCGAACATCAAAAGTGGGGTGGCGGGCTGCAGACCGACTCCCTCCAAATCGCTTGTATCGAGGTGATTTTATTTCGCGCACAAGGCGCATTTTGTACCCTGTTACCATGAATTTTCCAGATAAGCAACATTAATGTTGTCTCAACATTTATAAATGATTGAGGAGTAAAATCACACACATACACATACACTGTAAGACATAAACAGTTGTCTACAGATGACATGATAAATGGTTAACAAATTACATACTGTATGGCGTAAAAAGTTGCCAACAGCTCACTGGTAAAAAACACACATTTTTTTATGACAAGGAAAAAATCGAAATATTTTCGAATATATTTTTAATGAATAAATCACACTACAATAGTCTGAAAACACGAGTCTGACAAACACAAACACATCGCCGGCCGCCGCTTATGAGCAACACACCGGCCGAGTTTTTCCGTATAAATGTTCATGAAACCACACAAACCGGAATAACTTCCGACAGAGGTGTCCGATTTTGATAATTCTTTTTGTATAATAATCTGTAGATTAAGACCTATCTGGAAAATATACACAGTTATATGTGTAAATAATTTTTGGTTTAATTAAAAAATTGTTTTTTTACCGCAAAGTTTAAAAATTCATAAGTATAGTAAGCTGCGTCTTACAAAAAAATGTGATATATCAACATATGCGCTACGACGCACTCTATATAATGGATATAAAAAACTATACCTAAAAGTTAATGGAAATTTTTAAGAAATTTATTTGTTGGAATATTTTTGCCCATCGGGCCAGAAAATGAGATATATTTTAACTGTTACTTTAATAATAGTGTCTCAAGTTTGCCACGAAATATGCCACTAATAATAACATAATTTGTTCCGCACAAGAACAAGCCAACAAAGGGCGGTCCGCTGAGTCTGCTCCGGCGGCCGAGAAGCGTAGTAGCGGCCGGAGAAATACAGCACGGGTGCCTCGTGTAAAACAGCATATTTTCGCTGTGATGCGAAATTCGTCATAGAGAAGCGTCGGCCGTCGTCCAAAATTCTCAGCCAGGGGCGCAGAAGATCGCGGAGGCTGGATCGTAGATTCACTGCATTAGTATTGTCCCGGCAGAATTCTCCAATAGGTATCGGGAGATAAATAAAATGCAGATGAAAGTGGTCCAATGGCGTTTTAAATCACCACACACGGAGTGTAACAGGTGACCGCCGCACGCTGGGTCGAAACCGTAATTTGAGGGACTTAGGGACCAACTTTCTTTTTTTACTTTTTTCTTTATGCAGATGGATAGATCTCATTAACTTTATCAATAGTTGTCCTATGAAACTTTTTCCTTAACTTTATTGTTTGGGCAAAAAAAATAGTTTTGTATTTTTTGTATGGAGCGGATCAAATAAAATTAAAAATCTGCGAAGTGGTGACTGACCCTGATTTGAAACCTTTTTTTCTCATACCTTGTCTAGTCTACCATCGTTTGATGCTATTGACGTGTACATAAACTTTCAACTCTACCAGATAAATGGATCGAAAAAATAAAAAAACGTATATATTTATAATATTATTTTTTATTTTCTTACTTTCTTCTATGTCAAACTAAATATGAAATAGTGAGTACAAGTACATTATAACACAAATAATCAACAAAAAACCCAACAAAATTAGACTAAAAACTAACTTAGGTATTTTAAGTATTTCAGATAAATATTACTTGCGCAATATGCCCTCAAAGGGGGCCGCGGAGAAAACTTTCTCATTTAGCTTTCTCAGGCGTCCCGGTACAACTTTACATATGTACATTAACTTAAGAAGTTTTCTTGTTGAGAACACTATAAAAAAGGATTAGGTTTGATTTGGTGTCTGTGAGAGCTGTAATCTCACTTTGATTAATTTCCATAAAAATTTAAATTATCAGAAAAAATGTGTTTTTTATCATGTAACTGCCGATAACTCGCTATATCGCGCAGTGTGTGTTCGAATTTACTTGACAACTCTTTATTTCAGGTAAATTGTATAAAATATTTCTGACCATGTAATTTCCTCAAAAGTGACCGGAAACAGATTATGCCGGGATTTTAAAGTGACTTTACTTTCAGTGTTCAACCAAAATTGTTCAGATAATAGGGCAATCTTGATTCTTACGCAAAATAAAAATACCTCCCGCCTTCTCTTTTATTGAACAATAAAATGTGATACTCCATTTTTACATACAGTCATGATGCAATTCTGTCAAGCTCCTGGATTTCAACAAGGAATTCCAAATTCTGAAATCAGAGATATTCATAAGCATTTATAGTACAATATTATGCCAGTATGAAAGACATGTCTGGTTCACGCTGTACAACACATTTATTCGTTCAAAGCGAGGCGTAATTTTACTTTCCAAGAGCATAATTTCTCTCGATTCATTCTTTTAGTTGCGAGTTCCAGACCTGTCGCCTAGGTTAATCGATTTAGACACGGTATTCACCCCCGACTGGGTCGGGGGCGACCAAGTGCTGATGACGATGATACCCGGTTGTCAATCAAATATCTATTCATGACAACAAGGCAACAATGCTCTTTATGTGTGGTATAAAATCACCTCCCGCTCTCTCTCCTCTATTTGGAGCAATGAAATGCGACATTTTTATTACATACAATGTGATTCAGTCTCATTAAGATCTCTGAAACAATTCAATAAATTCCATAATTTTTAGAAACTCTGAGATGTTAAAAAATCTGAAAATTAAGATTTTCATATAACATTTCTCAGCAAAAAACATATACATTTCAGATCATGTCGTTCACGCATTTTTATCGCTCCTAGCGAGATGTGACTTTATGAAGCTACTTCCTCTCAATTCGCTTCCCCCTTTCTCGGTTGCCGCCGCCTGACGCCCCGTCACGATCGAAGGCGACCACCGAAGCCGAAAACTCGCGCGCCGTCTTCGGCACGGTACCCACCCCCAACCGGGTCGCGGCGATCGGCAGCGGCCCTGAAAGGGGCCTTTGTGGAGAATACTCGAACTCGAGTGTTCTGTTGCCTGACGGTATGATAAGGTCTTGTCCTGTCCGTAACATAATTACTGACGTAACTTTGACTTTTCATACATCAAACTATAGTCAAAAGACGCATTTTAAAATATACTTTGTATTTGTTATACAAAGATTTATGTAAATATTTGAAAACTATTTTTTATGGACTTTAATGTAAATATCCGATTGCACTCGGCACATAACTCGTAATAATTCTGTTATTATTGCCTTGCGGGTCCTATAGACTATATTAGATTATCAGCAAGGTTTTGTATTGTGTGAATCAACATAATTTACGTCTCAAAAAGACGATGAAACCATTTGTAACGGACAGGGTGAATTAATGAAAGAAAAGAATACATGAAAAATAATAAAATATTTTTTGACAACCAAGAGCGGAACGTTGCGAAACAAATCAGCCGCTGCATACAGAAAATATTGATTAGAACCAAAATTCACCAAGAAATGGCGCTAGCGCTGAAATCTGCAGAGCGAGCTTTGTGATTGGTGGATTGTTTCACGATGGTGATATGGAAGGGATTTTTTAATTTAGCTATAAAAACGGTTTCATAATGGCCAGCAATTCAGTACTACTGTAGGTGCTTTAAGAGCCTATCGGACCACTTTTACCAGTCTTTTTATTTCTTCACCTACAACGACCCTGCCTGACTACTTGAACTCTCTTTATTTTTTCTCTGCTTTTTTCAAGGCAAACTCTACTACACCGGTGTTTCTGATTAGTTTTCATACGACTTGGCCATTTGAAACTTTCGGTACATTTCGTCGAGTTGAGGCACTTTCATAATACCGCGTCAGGGGACTTTCCATTCACCGATACGGAACAACACCGACCCTCCAAAAATGTTACCTAAGTTATACATATACATACGTATTAAAATCGCGGGCATTATTGTGCGTCGATATATATTTTTTTAAAACGCCCTACAACTATGAACATTGAAATATTTTCTAAACGGTGTGTTCCACACCAAACGGCGAACGGCAACGATTTAGCGGAATTGTAGATAGGGAGATTGCACGATACGACGTCTCGCCGCAGACACGCGAATTTTACTGAATAAATGATTAATTTAAATTTTTAAAATTTGAAAAATTCAAAAAATTTAAATTATTACACTTTTTAAAATTTACATTGGACAGAAAAGAGATTTATAAAATAAAACACAGGTTCAGACTATGAAATTGCGGTGCACTGAACCGGCAGGGTGACGGGCATTACGACCGTTAAAGACGATGTAAAAGAGAAAATCTCACACTGCCTGGTCCATTTCACAGTCCTTTATTTATACAGACATAATGGGATTTTAACGGTCAAATGGGATCAGTGATGAAGGGGAGAAACATCTTGAAATGGCTCGGTAGCGGATGATGCTGGACCATTTATCTCCGCGCGGGTCAAAGTCGCCGGCGCGGGCGATACCGTACCGGTGCAGCGTCTAGACGGGTCATTTTGCCCGTCTATCTAAGATTCCTCTCGATCGGAGAGATGTATATACATTAAAGTTATATCAATTTGGGCGCTTGGCACATCCGCATATGAATTTAATTATGACTAATGTGTCCGGATGTGTCAGCGCCCGCAAATCGCCTCTAAAAGGTCGATTCCTGTCTCTCAATGTATCTCCCTCAAAACTTATCCGATTGTTTATTTTATAGTGAATCCTGACAGGAAATGACATGCCGAATCCAACCGTATACGACATGCCAGGTTTTATGCATTTTAAAAAATTCATCTTACGAATTTTTTTGTAAATGTTCACCTATTTGAACGGCTTCCTCTCAATCTATTGCGCAGTTAGCAAAAACTGGCAAAAAATGTATTTTTAATGTTATATTTAATCCGCGAGATCGCCGTCATCTTCCAAAATGAGATGCGTGTCTGCGGATTTCCTGGATGCACAAACCCCTTTATCTCCCATCAGTATTCATCAATAATAAGACCGCCAAAACCCAGTCAGTTTATTTTTCAAAAAAACACTAACTATACAAATACAAGAAATACTTAAAACTAACAAAAACATACATAAATTGTCATATAAGCAATTGGGGCCCCAAAAAATATAGAATTATACCGTTACAATAAATACACAAAATTATCAAGACATAAAACATAGCAACGATTAAGTATATAATATTGACATAACAGTAAAACAGCAGACATAAAATATGGAATGACATCTTACACAAATTCCAGACAGTGTACACATATATAGGATAACAAGGACATTCAGTAATTTATAAAAAAATATTTTTCTATCAAAATGTTCACCTATATAATATTTATTTGCAAATCGAAAAAATGTCAAAAAGGTTTCACATTGCAGCATAATTGTCGCATAGCGGGAGATCCTCCACATGTTCGCAGTCCGTAATAGTGAAAGCTTGGGCCTGCCGCCGCCAGTGTCGCATAATCGCCTCGGCGCCTGTGTTTCGGCGAAGCCGCGGGTTTTGCTACCTGTAGTGAGCCTTCATTGACATTATTTTGTGTTCTCTGTCTGGAATTTCGTAGGTAATTTAACAATTTTACAATAATCGTAATTTTGAAGTTTCGCGGGACCATATCCCATGCGGAACACGGTGGAACTATTAACTATAGAAAAATAAATTGAAGAAATAAAGTGAGTCAATTAATTGATATTAACTATTCCTTTACGGATTCTAAAGTCAACTTTATGTGAAGGTACTCGTATTAGGGTGAAGATGGATATGTACGCTATGGAGAAAGCGAATGGGTGAGATGGGGTGATGGGGAGAAGTGAGGGAGCTAGTGGCGGTAGATAGACCATCGACGTCACTTCCAACAAAGCCTCAACTATTAGGTGAGCATCTTCGCTAATGTCTACACCTAACCTATATACAACATCATATGCTTATTATTGTAAAATATGCTTTAGAGTATTAAATTATATAAATCTACCTTAGTACGCAAAAACTCAAAACTAAATATTCTTCGTGGTTAAGTTCGTGGTTCGCTAAGTTAATATAAATATTTATTATTATCCTTTTAAAGGCATTGTTTGTTACATTTGTGAATTGAAAATATAATTTTTTTTTTTTTTTTCAAAACATATTACTAAATGTTTGCGAGTGGAAAAAATCAAGATCATTTTTTTAAATATTTATTTTTTACAAATATATTTACTGTTACGGACAGACACGCCCGTAACAAACAATTATTTTTAGATAGGGTGGATCACCGATTACTCGCCTGTCCGCTGCGTTCCGGGCGTCGGGATGTCACTGATGATGAGTCACAACTCGCTTCTGAATTTTGATGATGACGATGATACTTTGGAAACACCGGAGAGCAACGCTACGATCGACGGTGTTTCTTTAGGGGTTTTCAGTTCACAAAATTTACACACAAGAAAAAATAAAAGAAGCAAAGTTTTTGTTTCAGAAGGAAACCTAGCGAAAAAAGGGCAGAGTGCCGTTATAAAAAACTATTTGTTGCACAGACACGGCAACAAATACTGACTGGGCACTAAGCACTGAGAGCACTGTGTTTTCGCTAGGTTTTCGCAGCCTTTTTATTTGGGTTCAGCCAAAATAACGGGAAAATAACTGCCAAAAAGGGATTAGTGGGAGAGGGGATCTTCATCTTAATTGTAGGCATCGGCGTAACGTGGTGGACCACGGATGCTTTGCGGTTGGCATAGCGGAACGACGGCTGGGCGTCGGCAATACCGTGCACCGGCGACGCATATCTCGCGGTGCGCTGATATTTTTTAAGATAAATCCGCTCTCCCAAATCTCCCGCTAATGAGTCATATGTCAAAATATGCGTTTGACATACCCGCATGTGGGTGTAATTCGCAGACTACTGTCCGGGCGTGTCAGCGCTTGTTAATCACGTGCATGTGATGAAAAAATTAAATTTGTTTATTTATCAAAATATTTGAATTATTAGTATCGCATCAGGTAGTCCTTGCTTTTCTGATGAAAATGATACGTCACACTTTAGTTGTCGAGCTCTCTGGCGAGGATGAATCTAAGTTTAGCGCCGAACGAAAAAATGTACGGCGCCCTATCTCAAGCCACGGGCCGTAAGGGTCTCAGCTATTACCTGCCTCATCTCTATTAGTCCAGGGATGCGGGGAAAATACACTCCATTTAACCGCTCCCCAGACGGCTACCTGATTTGTACTTGCGATTTTTATGTAAAAAGATAAAATTAAAATATTTAATTAAATGCGCCGGGGGCCTGAGTGACTCATCGTGATATTTTAATCACTCCCTCTCGGCCGCGGTCGTCGCTCTAATGGATGACTCATTAACGGGATCCTCATTGACAGTTATAGACATAATTATCGCATATCAAAAACACATATTTACAATTATTCTCATGCTATTTGTGATTTGCCTTTTTTACGGCCTGGGCCCTATCAACAATTCAAGACATATATTTTTTCATATTATTTAACATATACATTTCACATTATGCAAATATTTTATTCGTCGATTTTTGATCCTGTGCGAACCATTTACTTTATATAGCTTTGTAGTTTGTAGTTCACTGCAGTAGTCAGGTCCCCGCAGAATTATCTAATAGGTATCGGGAGATAAAAAAATGCAGATGAAAGTGGTCCAATGGCGTTCAAATCACCACACGTAAGAGTGTAACAGGTGACCGCCTTACAAAACCTTTTTATTTATAGCATTCTCAGAAATTTACAAGATATGATGCAACAGCATGTTACGTAATTCAATCAGAGTGGCAAAATCTCCCCTCCATGTCGCCGTGGTTTGAATCGCGACTGGTGTCATCTAGCGGCACTTCCGGGAACTAGACCCGCGAGCGGCCGGACTGACCCCGGTCTGAAGACAGAAAATGATTAATAACAGATTTTGCATGTATCCCACAGGGCTACAAAACTATGTCACGTGTGGGCCTGACCTTGCATAAGGCTGTGACACAGTTCATTGGACCTGCAGGTCCTACTGATTTAGGAAATGCGTTAAATATGTCGACCGTGAAGGGTCGAAGTTAAATCAGGTCATAAAGGTAGTTGGATTAATTGTTACGCGATGCTTTCCATAATTACTGCACAGTACTTGCCCTAACGAGTATTTTGATACCACTTTCGACTATGGACAAAGTGGTTTTGATACTTATCGCGTTTTTAAGAAAAGTTCAAAAGGTCAATTTTTTTTCCAAGTCAAAAAATGAGCCTATATAAGCGTGTGTATACTCTCTAAATAGGTATTTACTTTGCATGATACATATCCATGATATCCATGATACATAAAGATTCATTAAGATCGGACACTTTTGTCAGAAGTTATTTCTACTTTTGTGATTTCGGCAATAATTTACCTCAGTGGCGGTCAGAGTAAAATCAGTAAAAATTAGTTAACAAATGTTTCCCAGTATTTTGGCATTACCAATAGATAGTTTTTGACTGGGCGCGTCTTGTAGTAATATTTTCAAGTATGTCAGATAAATATTACTTGCGCAATATGCCTTCAAAGGGGGCCGCGGAGAAAACTTTCTCATTTAGCTTTCTCAGGCGTCCCGGTACAACTTTACATGTGTAAAAACATATTAACTTAAGAAGTATTGTCGTTGGGAACACTATGAAAAGGGTTTCAGTTTGATTTGGTGTCTGTGAGAGCTGTAATCTCACTTTGATTAATTTCCATAAAAATTTCAATTATCAGAAAAAATGTGTTTTTTATCATATAACTGCCGATAACTCACTATATCGCGCAGTGTGTGTGCGAATTTACTTGACAACTCTTTATTTCAGGTAAATTTCATAAAATATTTCTGACCATGTAATTTCCTCAAAAGTGACCGGCAACTGATCTTGCCGGGATTTTAAAATGACTTTACTTTCAGTGTTCAACCAAAATGGTTCAGATAATATTTTTATTTTGCGTCTTACGCAAAATAAAAATATCTCCCGTTTTCTCTTTATTGAATAATAACATGTGAAATTCCATTTTTACATACGGTCATGATGCAATTCTGTCAAGCTCCTGGATTTCAACAAGGAATTCCAAATTCTGAAATCAGAGATATTCATAAGCATTTATAATGCAATATTATGCCAGTATGAAAGACATGTCTGGATCACGCTGTTAAACACATTTACATGTTCAAAGCGAGGCGTAATTTTACTTTCCGAGAGCATAATTTCTCTCGATTCATACTTTTAGTTGCGAGTTCCAGACCTGTCGCCCAGGTTACCGACTTAGACACGGTATTCACTCCCAACTGGGTCGGGGGCGACCGAGTGCTGATGATGATGATATCCGGTTGTCATGACAACAAGGCATGAATGCTCTTTGTGTGGAATAAAATCACCTCCCGCTCTCTCTCCTCTACTTGGAGCAATGAAATGCGACATTTTTATTACATACAATTGTGATTCAGTCTCATTAAGATCTCTGAAACAATTCAATAAATTCCATAATTTTTAGAAACTCTGAGATGTTAAAAAATCTGAAAATTTAGATTTTCATATAACATTTCTCAGCAAAAAACATATACATTTCAGCTCATGTCGTGCACGCATTTTCATTGCTCCCAGCGAGATGTGACTTTATGAAGCTACTTCCTCTCAATTCGCTTCCCCCTTTCTTGGTTGCCGCCGCCTGACGCCCGTCACGATTTCAATCAAGCGACCACTGCAGCCGAAAACTCGCGCGCCGTCCTCGGCACGGTACCCACCCCCAACCGGGGCGGCGATCGGCAGCGGCCCTGAAAGGAGCCTTTGTGGAGAATACAGAACTCGAGTGTTCTGTTGCCTGACGGTATGATCGGGTCTTGTCCTGTCCGTAACAGAAATAGAACAACAAATATCAAAATTATTACAAAAAAACTTAATTGAAGGGTCTTACAGTCCTTTTGCTGCCCCAGTAACATTGGCCTATAAAAAAGAAGAAGGAAAAAAATCAAGACTATGCATAGATTTTGCGATTTGAATAAAATTATAATTCCGCTATTACAAACCTTCCCATTAATAGAAGATTTAATGTTCAAGACATAAATTCAGCATTTTGGGCTATCCCATTGAAAATTGAAGATAGAAAAAAACAGGGTTCGTTACTCAAGAAGGAAACTTTCAATGGATGTGTTTACCGTTTGGTTTAAAAACTTCTTTTGCAATTTTTCAAAGAATATTGAGCAGCATTATAAGAAAACATAAATTATCAGATTTTACCGTTAATTATGTTGATGACATTTTGGTTTTCTCTGAAACCTACACAGATCATATAAAACACTTATTACTGCTGGAAGCAATATTAAAGGAAGGCTTTAGATTAAACTTTTCAAAATGTAACTTTGCACAAGACTCGGTGAAATATTTAGGACACATATTCCAAAATAGTACAATTACGCCATTGAAGGATAATTTAATTGCAATAAAAAAATTTCCTGAACCAAAAACACAAAAATGTCAGACAGTTTTTAGGAAAAATAAATTTCTATGGAAAATATGTTCAAAACATATCAATTATATTAGACCCATTACATAATTTGTTGAGGAAAGGTCAAAGATTTATTTGGTCAGAAGAATGTCAGGAATCATTTGAGACAGTAAAAAAATTACTTTGTCAACAACTTATTTTATCAATATTTGATTCAGATCTACCGATACACATTTATACCGACGCCAGTATACAGGGCATAGGCGCAGTGTTGAAAAAACCACAACACAATGGAGAAGAAAAACTTTGTGCATATTTTTCTAGAAAATTGAACAACACCCAAAAAAGATAAAAAGCTATATATCTGGAGTGTTTGGCAATAAAAGAAGCAGTTAAATATTGGTAGCACTGGCTAATGGGAAAAATATTTACAGTTTTCACTGATCATAAGATATTAGAAAAAACGAATATAAATGCAAGAACAGATGAAAAATTAGGAGACCTCACATACTATCTATCACAGTTTTATTTTAAGGTCATATATTCCCCAGGAAAATACAACTTTGAAGCAGACAGTTTAAGCAGAAATCCTGTATTAGAACCATATGAAAATCAAGAAGAAAGTTTAAAGATTGTTAACTTAATTAAACTAGAAGACATCCAAAATGATCAAGGAAGAAATGAAGGTATAAAACAGAATAAAAAAGGACTAGAATTAAAGAATAAAATATATTATAAAAAAACAAGAAAAAAACAAAGATAATATTAACTGAAGGATTCAGCAAAAAACTTCATAAAAAAATTCATAATTTTTATTGTCACATAGGTGTACAACAATTGAAAAACAAAATTGTACCCTACTACGTGGCGAAAAATTTAACATATAATATTAAAAAAATTGTGAAAATTGTGAAATCTGCTTGAAAAATAAATCTAGAGGAAAATATAAATATGGACTAGTGTCTCACTTAGGTCCTGTCAAATCACACATACACACACACTGTATGATATAAACAGTTGTGTACAGATGACATGATAAATGGTTAACAAATTACATACTGTATGGCATAAAAATTTGCCAACAGCTCACATGGTAAAAAACACACATTTTTAATGACAAGGAATAATCGAAATATTTCACAATAGTCTGAAAACACGAGTCTGATAAACACAACACCACACCGGCCGCCGCTTATGAGCAATACGCCGGCTGAGTTTTTCCATACAAATATTCATGAAACCACATAAACTGGAATAACTTCCGACAGAGGTATCCGATTTTAATAATTCTTTTTGTATAATAATTTGTAGATCAAGACCTATCTGAGGAATATACACACTCATATGTGTATATAATTTTTGGTTTCATTAAAAAATTGTTTTTTTACCGCAAAGTTTAAAAATTCATAAGTATAGCAAGCTGCGTCTTACAAAAAAGTGTGATATATCAACAGGTGCGCTGCCACGCACTCTATATAATGAATATAAAAAACTAAGCCTAAAAGTTAGTGGAAATTTTTAATAAATTTATTTGTTGGAATATTTTTGCCCATCGAGCCAGAAAATGAGATATATTTTATCTGTTGCTTTAATAATAGTGTCTCAAGGTTGCCACGAAATATGCCAGGCTGTTTATTGAGACTCAGTCCATGTAATGGCATATTTAAAATCCTCCGCGGGAGGTGCGTTTAATTGTAATTAATTATAAACTATAATATTTGTAGTAGAATCAACAAGCCGGAATGTACCAATTTGTATGCAACTGTAAAACTTTTTTGATTGGTCAATAGGTCGAGCCGTCTCAGGCTCGGCCGAGGGTATATAAAGAAACGTAAAGGCGGACCGGCACCAGTTTTGTTTAGAACGCCGTGGCAAACCCTTGCTCAGTGTTTTATTTCACGACTACCTTCTACGATTCTGCTGCTTGCTACCTGCTGACGCCGTTCCTTCTCGTGCTTGAGACTTGGAACTCCACTGCGAATTGCTGGCTGCTGTCTGCTGATGCCGAGTGGGACCTTGTCACGCTCGGTACCTAGTACTTCTGCGGATTGCTGTCTGCTGGCGCTGACTTTGCCAAGCTAAGTATTCCTTCGCAGTATTCAACCGTCTTTTTTAAGACGATTTGTTCTTGACGACCTCGTCAAGTTGGACACTTTGCTCATAGCAAATTCTTTGCTGTCACCTCTGGTGCACATTCCCGTGTACTAATATCGCTCTTTTTCCAGCTGCTCACACGGTGCGCCCGTGCTGTGTGAGACATCCCGAAGGCTTCTGAAGCGGAATCAGCGGACCGCACCTTTGTTGCCTGTTCTGTGCGGAACAAGCTGGTCCTGTCGAGACGGATTGCTGGTCTTCGCTTCACATCATCAGAGCCAACCAGGATGTCGCACGCTGGGGATGAACCGCAGTACATGGAGGACGACGCCCAATACCAGGGGAGCGGCAGCCAGCGACGGGAGGAGTCAGCGGCATCGGAGCGAACTCGATCCGAGTCCCGCCGAAGCCGGTCATCACGCTCCACTGAGGAGACCGTCCGGAGACTTCGGGAGGAGCTTCGCCGCGAGCGCCGGCGCATGGCTGATCAGCGCCGGGACTACACGGACGCAATGGTCCGCATGATGGCTGCCAGCCAGAGGCCGCAGCCAACACTTCCGGAGGGTGGCCCTGAAAAGGGCCTTTCTTACAACGGTCCGAGGCAAGGACCTTCCGCGGCCGCAACCGAGATGGCAGCACCGGCGGCGGCAGCCGACAGTGCCCCAAGGGTGGGGGTACTACCAGCATCGGCTGTGGATGCGGCCAGTGGCGTCTCAGAAGAAGTGGCACCCTCCTTTAAAGCTATAAACATCACGGCTAGTAGCGCCCTCCCAGGGGAGGCGCGGGCCGTAGTGGGGGTGGCAGTAGCCCACCACCCACAGGGTGGGGCACCCACCCAACCACAGGGTGGGGCGCCAACCCGCCCACAGGGGGGGGCGCCCACCCACCCACTGGGCGGGCCACCCACCAGCCAGCATGGAGGGGCCAACGCTGGCTTGGCTTGGCCCAATGCCGGCCAGCCCAACATCACCAATGCCGGCCAACCTGCTGCATCCATTGCCGGACCATCCTGGGCCAATGCAGGCCAATGCGCCGCGGCCATCATGCTACCAGCCACCAACCCAGCTGGACAGGGAGACCCATGGAACAACACCATCGCCGGGTACCCTGCTACAGGTGCAGCTGGACCTGCCTCCACTGGGCACTCGACACAGCCGGGCACCAACGCCTTCACCAGGGAGTGGGTGCTGAACCAGCAGGACCCAATGGCCATGACCATTACCGTAGCGCTACGGCAGAACCAAGGAGGGGCTGGCATGGACCAAGGCCAGCCCGCCACTGCAATGATAATGGCACGGCAATGTGGGGTAAAGGACCGTTTCGGAAACCCGACGGCCATCATCAACAATATGCTGGGAAAGGTGCGCCGCTACCCAGTGATCGCTGAAAGCGCACCAGTGGACGCGGTACTGGACTACGCCCTCATCATCAAGAACGCGGTGTCCACGATCAGAGCGATCGACCCGTCCCATCTGACGTCTCTGCAAATTCTGACAGACATGGTGGGGAAGTTGCCAAGTGCGACACGCATGCTGTGGCTGCACTCACTGGTGGGGAAGCCGGGGCCGCCAACTTGCCAAGAATTTTCCGATTGGCTGACGGTCATCCTGGGACCGGTGGCTACGTCTGGACTAAGGACCATGGCCACCCTCCCACAACGAAGTGGACAAGTCCACCACACCACCGGCGGCAGCGGGGCTCAGGGGAGCCACCCAGGACCGAGCCAAGCATCAAGACCCCCACCACCAGCAAGAAATGACGCCCTCTGTGCACTGTGCAACAGGGGCAGGCATACGCTGGCACAATGCTGCACTTACTTGGCCAAGTCAACGAGGGACCGCTGGAGCGTAGTTGTGCGACTCGAATTGTGCGCCAACTGCCTGAAGGGCGTCCATAGAAGGCAGGATTGCCGCGTAAGGCCCTGCGGCATCGAAGGTTGCGAACGACTGCACCATCGTACGTTGCACACCCCGGTCCACCTGGACAACCATCTCAGGAAGGGCAAAAGAGAAGCGCCCAAAAAGCCCTCACGCTGCGGCAGGACAGCAGCGGACTAACAATCTGGAGCTGCATATGTTCTGTGACGCATCGGAGAAGGCCTGCTGCGCAGTTGACATTTTATCAGAGGAATTGAAACAAAAAAATCTCAAAGTGACTTATTGAAAGATAGAAAAATTGCTTTGGAAAATACTATAAAATCAAACAAACCGGAATAACTTACGACAGAGGTGTCCGATTTTGATTATTCTTTTTGCATAATAATCAGTGGATCAAGACCTATTTGGAAAATATGCACACTGTGTGCAAATAATTTTTGGTTTAATTAAGAAATTAGTTTTTTACCGCAAAGTTTAAAAATTCATAAGTATAGTAAGCTGCGTCTTACAACAAAGTGTGATATATCATCAGATGCGCTGCAACGCACTATATATAATGGATATAAAAAACTAAACCTAAAAATTAATTGAGAATTTTAAGAAATTTATTTGTTGAAATGTATTTGCCCACCGGGCCAGAAAATGAGATATATTTTAACTGTTGCTTTAATAATAGTGTCTCAAGGTTGCCACGAAATATGCCAGGCTGTTTATTGAGACGCAGTCCATGTAATGGCATATTTTTAAATCCCCCAGTGGGGGTGCGTTTAATTGTAATTAATTATAAACTGTAATATTTGTAATAGAAATAACTAGCCGGCTTGCGCCCATTTGTATGAAAATTGTAACACATTTTAATTTGTTTGCGAGGCCCGGACGTCATGGTCCCGGCCGAGGGTATATAAATAACGCATTAGGCGAACCGGCCTTCAGTCTGGTTTAAAACGCCGTGGCAGACCCTTGCCCTTTGTTTTATTTCTCACCCGACTACCTTCTACGATTTTGCTGCCTGCTGACACTGATCTCTCTCGAGCTCGAGACTTGGTACTTCGCTGCAATCTGCTGGTTGCTGTGTGCTGGTGGTCTGCTAACGCCGAGCGCTCTCGCTTCACGCCCGGTACTTGGATATCGGCGGCGATCGCTACGTACGGTGTGCTGACGCTGAGCGGAACATCGTCACGCTCGGTACCTAGTACTTCTGCGGAGTGCTGTCTGCTGGCGCTGACTTGCCAAGCTAAGTATTCCGTCACAGTTTTCAACCGTTTTTTTTAAGACGATCGTCGAGTTGGACATTTTTGCTCTTAGCAAATTCTTTTGCTGTCGCCTCTGGTGCACACTCCCGTGTACTAATATCGCTCTTTTTCCAGCTGCTCACACGGTGCATCCTGAAGCGGAATCAGCGGACCGCCCTTTGTTTGCCTGTTCTGTGCGGAACAACCGCCATTTTTCTAAATTTGAAAATAAGATAAAAAAGCTTAAAAACAAGATTAAGTTGAACTACTAATTTCTTTTTGTTTCATTAAATTTAGATAAACAACTAAGAAGCACTGATGGACACCGCGAGGCACTACTTGCAAAACAGGGGTCAAGAAAAGAGATTTTATCGTGGTCCAGTATTAATAATTTTATTTGAAATTTTCGGTATGGTTACTTAAAATATAGTGTAAAACGTTTGTATTATATATTGAATCAAAACATCAAACAACCGTTCAAAAAAAATTTTTTTTAATGTCTTTTTTTGCGCCTCTGACTACACGTAACCCCTTAAGAGGAAATTACAAATAGGAAATTTGGTGTATGTTGAGAATGGAAACCGATTAAACAGAAAAAAATTGGATGAATTAAAAATTGGACCATTTCAGGTTTTAGAAAAAAATGTCTAACACAATTTATAGAATAGATACAGGAAATAAGAAATGTGAATCAAATCTCTTCCACATAACGAAACTTATTCCAGTGTCGCAGGAGTCCGAAGACTTCTGAGTTGGGGGGGGAGATGTAAATGAAGTTCGGTAGGTACCTACTGATCTTCATTTAATTTGAATTGTTAAAATGGTACCTTTAAATTTGTGTGAAAATTCTTTCACAAACATCTGACAATCGAGCTGCTGAGAAAATTATAATATATCGGTGATAAAGTTTCTAATATAAAATAATAGCTTTAAATGTTGTTTCTCTTTTCAGAGCAACGCAAAATAGCTTTTATTTAAAAAAAACTAAAATATTTGAGAAAACACATTATATGCATTTACAAATATTAATGAAAGAAAACAACGACCATGAAAGTTTGCAAGATGGCGGCGATGGTAATTAAGCTCTCGCTCCGCCCACCGCCAGTTCTAAGAATTTCTGTCTACACTAATTATCCTTTTTCATTCATAATTACTTGAACCACATTTCAATTGTTATACACACTTGTAAACCATTGTTTTTGTGTTCATGTCTCGCGCTCGGAGAGACCATGGAAATGGGTCCTGTGCGGAATTTTAAAAGCGGAAGGTTAAAAAATACAATAAAGGTCACATAGAATACAGTAAAGATTAAAATATACAGTTATTTACAATATTTAAACCTAGCATATTACATTAGAACAAGCACAAAAATATTAGATAACCTGTTCCCCACAGGAACTGATAAAATGTGCGCGGGGCCATCAAGCTTGCTTCCGAAGGCCGAGATTGTAACACAGCCCGCTTCAGAGACAATACAGTGCTAACGCTTCCGTATTTGGCAGAGCCTTTCACTTTGAATGTGAAATGCCTCGTAGAGGAGCGCCCGTCGTGGTGGTTCAGAATCTCATGCTAGGAGCACAGGAGATTGCAGAGGCTGGCCCGTAAATTCTCAGCCGCAATCTTTACCAAGTAGGAATCCATATAGGGGGCAGGATAGCAGTAAAAACACGAATGAAAGCTGTCCAACGCGGCGTTTAAATCACCACACTAAAATGTGTAACAGGTGACCGCCTTAGCAAAACCATTTATTATATACTATTTTTACAAGTGACAAAAGATTACACAACCGCGAATTGCGTCACAAATCCAATGGCCGCCCGCCGTTGTCTCCCCACTCTCTCATCGCAACGCGCGGCGCGACTGTCGCCATCTCACGGTGATCGTCGCAACGCGCGGCGTGCGACCGCCATCTTACGGTGCTCTGGGGAAATAAGGCCGGGCCCGCCCTGATCTAAAGTCAAAAAATAAATTATAACATGTTTTGCCTGAGCCCCACGGGGTCAGAACTGTGTCACGTGATATGGCCTGACCTTGCAAAGGCTTGTGACACAGTCATTGGACCTGCAAGATCCTACATACTTAGAAATAGTCTGTGTAAGCCGTGCGTATGATGCGAATTGCTTCATTGTGTTGGTGTTTACACCCGTAAACGCCAACGCAATGAAACAACGTGCGTCGTACGCATGGCTTACACATTCGATTTTCTTTCTTAAATGGAAAGAGGTCTAGTCAACACAAATGTGTTCCATAATTATAATAATTCCAAAATTACATCGAAATTTAATTTTAACGTGGTGTATTTTGGGATTAGGTTTATAAAAAAAAAATTCATGCATCGCATGCTCAAAATACAAGTTAATTCCTTAAAATTATGAATTTTCGTCAGTGTGTTGAGTTTAAATATAGTTATCTGTCACTTAAATATATATATTTCTTGATTTTTCTAACATCTCCTTTAATTTAAGTGATTTCTTTATATTTTATTAATTACTGTTCTTAGTATACTGTGGTTTTATGCTATCTATAGTACGTATTATGTAGCTTAGACGCGTTTCGTCTTGTAAGGGCATTACCAATCAATCAATATCTTATGAGATTGACAATGCCCTCATAAGGCGAAATGCGTCTCAAAAATTAAAAATGTAGAACTAAAAGAACAAGTGTTTTTCTTTCTATATCATCCCATGACAGCCAAAACATGACTGACAAAAACAAAATTTTACAGAGGATTTTTTCTTCTCATTTTTAAAGGAATATACTTTACGAACAAAATTTTATATAGAGTATTTATTTTATTAAGGTCTTTCGCTTATCATTATAAAAATCGATTAATTATTACTGCTATGCTGTAGTTTTTTGTATTTCTGAACGATTCTAAGAAGCAATTTACAAAAACTAATGAAAGGTAATACCTACAATGAAGAGGATAGCTATACAGTTAGATGTAAATGAGATAGAGCACATTATTGATATTAATTCATGGCAACAATTAAGTTTTTGTAAGAAAACTATTGAAAATAAATGCTACATAATTTTGTATTTCTGCACGATTCTAAAAAACAATTTTGTTCAAACACTAAGAGAAGGTAATACATGCAATGAAGAGAATAGCTATAGAATTTGTTGCAAATAAAATAGAGACAACATTATTAATATTAATTCTTGGAAACAATTAAGTTCCACACTAATGATATTCTAAAAATGCGGGAATTTCCACATTACAATCCCCCCCCCCCCCCAAAGAATAAATAAAAAATTAATTATAATGATAAGAATATTTGACATAATAATATTCAATAAATTATCTATTGTCAAGTATGTTCTCTTTACAATAAAACGCTGTAAGATAAATAAATGCAGAGGTATACTTTATTTGATCTACGCACAAACGAATTTTAAAGTTTTTAGTAACATACACCAAATGCACAGTGCTATACTTGTGCATCATCCTCATTTGATTTGCTAAAACATCAGCTGCTTTAGGATCATGGGACAGCGTCAAGTATTCATGAAGAAATCTTCTGGGAATCATGCCATTTTCACATAGTTTACGCAGGTCATTATATTTTGCTTTTGATATTTTAAATCTTTCTTTGTACAGTTGTACCAGTAAAGAATTGATTACTGAAGAACTTCGGTGGGATCTAATAATATTTTCTGTGTCAATAATATCTATCTATCAAAACAGCCATATTTTTTAGTTTTAGTTCAATATTAGGACAGTTTTGTTTAAATGACGCACTTCTAAGCTCGTTAAATTTTATTTTATGCTTAGCCGGCAAGTAAGACAGCGAAAAGGATTTCCAACCACGTCATGTGTCATCAGTGTTATTTGTTGTATGTCTGTTAACAGAGAGCTGGTCCACCACTTTACAGGCAGATTCCTGAATAAATTATGAGTCGAAAATGTTCAAATTATGAACAATAAATAGTGCTCTAATATCAATAGTTAGAGATCAATGACTTTCAAAACGATGATTGTTACGGACAGACACGCCCGTAACAAATAATTATTTTAGAATAGGGTGGATCACCGATTACTCGCCTGTCTGCTGTGCTCCGGGCGTCGTGACGTCACTGACGATGAGTCACAACTCGCTTCTAAATCTTGATGATGATGATGATACTTTGGAAACACCGGAGAGCAACGCTACGATCGACGGTGTTTCTTCAGGGGTTTTAATTCACAACAATTTACACACAAGAAAATAAAAAGCAGAGTTTTTGTTTCAGAAGGAAACCTAGCGAAAAACGGGCAGAGTGACGTTGTAAAAACTATTTGTCGCACATACACGGCAACAAATATTTACTGGCACTAAGGCACTGAGAGCACTGTGATTTCGCTAGGTTTTCGCAGCCTTTTTATTTGGGTCCAGCAAAATAACGGGAAAATAACTGCCAAAAAGGGATTACTGAGAGAGGGGATTTACATCTTTATTGTAGGCATCGGCGTAACGTGGTGGACCACGGAAGCTGTGCGCTCGGCCTAGCGGAACGACCGCTGGGCGCCGGCGATACCGTGCATCGGCGGCGCATATCTCGCGGCGCGCGGATATTTTTTAAGATAAATCCGCTCTCTCATATCTCCCGCTAATGAGTCATATGTCAAAATGTGCGTCTGACATGCCCGCATGTGGGTGTAATACGCAGATTACTGTCCGGGCATGTCAGCGCTTGCAAATCGCGTGCATGTGACAAAAAATGAAACTTTTTTATTTATGAAAATATCTAAATTATTAATATCGCATCAGGTAGCCCTTGTTTTTCTGAAGAAAATGACACCTCACACTTTGATTATTGAGCTCTCTAGCGATAGTGAATCTAAATTTAGCGCCGTACGAAAAAATGTACGGCGCGCTATCTCAAGTCACGAGCCGTGTGGGTATCGGTTGTTACCCGCCCGTATTTCTATTGGTACAGAGATGCGGGCAAGTACACTGTAGCTGACCGCTCCGTAGGCGACTACCTGATTTTTACTTTGCGATTTTATCTCAAAACAAAATTTAAAATATTCAATTAAGCGCGCCCGCGGCCCGAGTGACTCATCGTGAGATTTTAATCTCTCTCCCTCGGCCGCGGTCGTCGGTCTAATGGATGACTCATTAACGGGACCCTCATTGACAGTTATATACATAATTAGCAAACACATATTTACAATTGTTCTTAAGCTATTTTGCCTTTACGGCCTGGACCCTATCCACGATTCAAGACATTTATTTTTAAATACTTAATATTATAACATATTTCAAAATTAAGCAAAAAAAAAATATTTTTAATCTTCGATTTTTGATCCTGTGCGAACCAATGATGAAAATTGCATTTTATTCAAAATCTATGACTTATCTTCTGTTAAACGTAGGACTATCATTAGACAGTATAGATAGTGTGACAAATATCAAAAATCTATTCGCTTTAATACAAGTCTAATAAAATGTTTAAAACCCTGCACAAATTTGAAAAATACTTTTTTGCAAGGTTTTTATCATTTTATTTGAATTATATTAACGATTATGATTTTATAATATTCAACATAATTTCATTTTATTTTTTTACACAATTCAGAAATATTGAAAAATAAACGCAAACTTTGGAGACATTTATTTCATTCAATAAGTATGTTTAATATCATTGTTCATAATTACATAAAATACTACCTGTTCCGGACAGGAACACCTTTTTTATGCGGCTCAGTAGTCTTCGCTGGTGAGGCAGAGATCGCCACCAGAATTCGCTGTGAAGCTCGTAGTCCGTGGATATGCCAGAAGTCAAACGCCGAGGTAGTGCTTTTATCGTATTAAAGTCGAAGAGAAAATCAGAAGCGAAGTCCAAGTCAGAAGGCAGTGGTCACAAAAATCCAAGAAAGCAGAGTCCAGAGAAGATGAGCAGGGGTCAGAAATAAAAAGCAGCAAGAAGATTGTCCAAATAGCTCTCGATATAATAATTCTCGTACCAACACGAGTTGCGTAACTGTGGTACTCGCTTAAAAATGCGTTATATTTATACCAAATTCAAAATTACACAAGATTGCGTTATAGCATGTTACAAAAACCAATGAGATTGCATCATTCTGGGAAGGCGCCGCAGCGCTCCCAGCGGCCGAGCGGTGAACTACGTCATTCGCGGTTGCGCAATTTCACCGCGCGGCAAATTTCATATGGCAGATACAAATTAATTTACAAAAAATGCATTTTAGCTCCCAAGAGACTAATACTGTGTTATTTTGTAATAACAGACCTAGCAGATGATAATAACACAGTTGTTTGGACAGGCTGGGTCATACAAGGCCCAAAAAATTAAAATTAAATTTGCCACAAACGGCTCAAATTTTCAAAAATTCATAAAAAATCAAAAACAGTATTTTTACAAGTTTTGCTATGACAAATGTAAATTGCGCATGCAAGCGCTCATTTTAACAGTAAATCCAAATATTTCAGGTAAATATTTACTGAGTTATAGGCATTCAAAAAAGCGCCAAAAACCAATTTTTTATTCCACTCTCAGGCGCGCCTATATTATTCCACATATATAAATATATATTTTCCAGACGGGCATTCAGTAAAGGAATGCAATAACACTACATAAGTAGGAGTTCGTCCACGGTAAGCCGCTCTGATCGTCGATTAAAAATTCGACTTTTTAATATTCTCCACGGCGAGCCGTGCGCGCGAGCTTTGGCGGGGCAGAGGTCGGCGGGGCGGGGGTCGGCGGGGCGGGAGTCGGCGGGGCGGTGGGGGGGGGGGTAGCGGGGTTTCGCCGGGTGTGGTCTGTGGACCGAGGAAAGTTAATGGTATCCCTGCCCGAACAAAGGCAATGGCTTGTTCCATCATATATATGTCGTCTTCTGGAGTGAGGCTGTAGCCGTCTGCTTTTTTGATGCGTATTTGTTCGACCCATTTGGGGAAGTTTGGATCGACAGCCGCCGATTCGTTGATTTTATTGCTGAACACGGGCATCTCCTCTTCAGAGGTAAAGGGTGACTTTGTCATTATGACGGGGGGGGGGGTGGTAGGGCGGGGTTTGTTGTCTACACGGTATGTCGTAGATGGTGTGGCGGGGAGTAACAAGATTCGGAGCAAGTACTAAACTCAGTCTGACAATAGATCAAGCAGGCTTGGATGACTCACCAGTGGAGGGAGAGTGGCTGCGATCGGAGTCCTTGGCTGGAGTTTCGGGTGGAGTAGTTCGACCATTAACGATTGCATCAATAAAACTTGCACACTGCATTGGCTTACGACTGTAACGAGTTCGTATGTGTCCTGTTCACTTTGGCCAAGCTAGTGTACCCTGTGGTAAAAAGCCCTAAGGCTAAAAAACCCACAGTATGCTGGCGAATTTCACTGTTTCACTGAATTTGCACTGAATTTAATCACTCGGGTATGAAATAAAATATTAGAATAATAGATAATGAAAATAAAAATAAGATAAGATATTATGATAATGTAAGCTGATAATATATAAATAATATTATAATTATGGTGTTATATATGTATATATGTGTAAATATGTAAGTATATATAAGTATAAATATATATGATAGATAGGCGGATACACCGGATAGCGCAGCGTCGCGCGGTACAGTACGAATACCGTAGAACGCCTACCGCGCTACACGGTGCAAAAATAAATAAATACATAAATACAATAGTGATGGTGAGGGTTTTGGAGTGATTTTTGGTTTGAAGTGGGTTTTATAGTGGGTTGGGAGAGTGGAGTAATATATAAAATAAGATAAATTAGTAGTAGTAGAATAAACTAGAGAAAAATAAAATAAATAAATAAATTAGAATAAAATAAGCTATATAAAATAAACTAAAGAATGAAAGTGAATAAAAGCATATAAAATAAGATATACTAGTAGTAGTAAAATAAACTAGAATAAAGAAAACTAAGGTATATAAAATAAGATAAGCTATTAGTAGTAGAATAAACTAGTAAAATAAAATAATTAAATAAACTAGGATAAAATAAGCTATATAGAATAAACTAAAGTATGAAAAATAATTAAAAGCATATAAATAAGATATATTAGTAGTGGTAAGATAAACTAGAATAAAATAAACTAAATAAAATAACTAAAAACTAAAGTATATAAGATGAATAAAAAGTATATTAAATAAGATAAAGTAGTAGTAGAATAAACTGGTATAATAAACTAAATAGAATAAACTAAGGTAAATATACTGAAGCGCTACTCACTATAAAAGTCTGAGAAGAGTTTGTGTCCGGGCACGTGCACACTTTCACTTAGCTTTCACTCGGACGCGCGGCACTTTCGCACAAGGGTGCGAGTAAGTCGGCGGAGTAGATCGGATCGGTGGAGAAACGCAGTGGAGAAACGCGATGAGTGGTCACTTTTGGCGCGGGGCCGACCGCCTGCAATTTGGTCGTCACAGTAATGGCTGCGGAGGGGGCGGGGCGGGAGCGTTGCAGGCGGTGGTGGGGAGTGTCGGTTTCGCGGCGCGGCACGACCGCACAAGGGAGCGATCTAGACGGCGGAGCGTACCGCGACGGTTTGACACTTCTGCCGTGGCGAAACAGACAGCGTAATGTATGTGTTAATTAATGTCCTGGTAGCTCTCGCCCGCCGGCGTGCTATTTATACAGTTCGGAAAGCCTCCCCAATAACTTGCGCGTCGACCAATTAGCGCGCTCGGCTTGCCGGCGGCTCTGAGCGCAAAATGTTCCAACCCAGTTTTCTATATCTGTCTTTACGCCAGCTGTATGGCGTAAAGACAGATATAGGAAATATTGTTGAATATTTCCGACGGCTAACTATATGGCCTGAAAGACAGAAATAGGAAATATTGTTGAATATTTACGACGGACTCGCTCCGAGTGATACCGGGTACCTACCGGTACACCGGTAGGTACCTGGTATCAGCGTGGAGTTGACTGTCAGTACCTCACGGACGAGACCCTGTGAATATATATGGTTCGCACAGGATCAAAAATCGAAGAATAAAAATATTTGCTTAATTTGAAATGTGTTATAATATTAAAAATAAGAATAAATGTCTTGAATCGTGTACAGGGTCCAGGCCGTAAATTTCGGTTTCTTTATGCGGATGGATAGAGCTCATTAACCTCATCAATAGTTGTTTGTGTAGTCTACCATCGTTTGATGCTATGAACATGTGCAACTCTGCCAGATAAATTTATCGGAAAAATAAAAAAACGCATATATTTATAATCTTATCTTTTATTTTCGTAATTTCTTAATAATACAACACCGTCAGTGCTCTTATATTGATCGCATTGAGAAAATAAATACACTGCCAATAAAATTAAAAAAAACAATTTACTTTCTCAGAAATACAAGAAATTTTCCCGACATTAAACTTTTGAAAACAGCGTACTACTAGCTATGTAAGGACGATCATCTTTCGCTCTTCGTCGGGGCCGCCGCGCTCGTAGTGGAGGTCTTCGATCCATGCCGTGGTATGCCTCTCGAGCGGACCACGCCTCCCTTGTTGCGCGGCCTGCTAGTTTCGCCGTGATGTGCCGCGCCGTGCAGAGTGCGGTGGTGCGCTTGGCTGCATCCCGATTCGCCGCACCTTCTGCTCCCGTACTGCTTGAACATGTGGCCGTCTTGTAGGCAGATGTAGCAAACCTTGAAGCGCATGACAGTCTTCCACCGGCCTTGTACCGACTTCTGCAAGTACGTCCTGCACTTGGTCAATATGTGCGTGGACGTTTTGCATAGGGCGCAGAACATGTCGTTGTGCGTCGGCGGGTTCCGTGGGCCGGGCGGCTCTCCTCGTAGTGGCGGAGGCCGGCGACGGGGGCTGCTCGCAGTGTCCGGGACAGCCAGTCTGACGGTGGACGGTGGCTGTGGAATGCTCCTCCCGGGACTGCACCCACATCAAGCGTGCACACAATGGCAGCTTCTCCACCATTTCCGCGAGAAGCTGCGGGGACATCGACACGGGCTGACTCACCCCTCCTCAGGAAGCTCGGGCCGCTGATACACATGCCGCCGGCGGTCAAATCCGGCGGCCCACCGTCCCGCGTGCCAATATCAGCGGACAGAATACGAATACGAGACGAATAGGTCCGTGGATCGGTCCTCAGCCAACACAGGTCGTGGAGTCGGTCCAATATACCGTCCTGGAGATGTCGCAGCGGTGCTCCTTCCTGATGGTCTCCGCCAACCGTGCGGCAATGAGCGCCGCCTGTAGTTCCATCCGCGGAATTGAGAGTCGCGCCCGTGTGCGGCTGAGTCCCGAGCATGCCATGCGTGGCCCATCCCAAAAGCGTCCGCGACCGAATACCGTCCGGCATCCCCTCCAAGGACCGCGTCACTATGAGATGCGCGTGATCCTGCCCAATTAACAATTTGGGCCTCACTTCACCGGCCGAGACGTGGCCCAGGCGTGAAAGTACTCGCGGGTCACTCACGACGTACTGCGGCGGTGCGCGCTCGCACGGTGCGCGCTCTCACGGTACTCGGCACTGTCCTCGCCTCGCACTGTCACACTCACGGCTCGCGACCGATTGTCCGAAGAACACATGCCACTCGCGCCGTGTATACGTAACGCACGCACAGGCCTTGGCACCGACGGCACTAGCCACTTCTTCTTCGAGGAGGGTGACCGTCGATCCCTCGTCGAGAAGCGCGTGCACCTCGGCCTGCCCACGGGCGCGTCGTGCTGCATCCTTGGAGCATCCCCTTGTGGTGGGCCGCGCCGTGCAGCGTCTGGTGGTGGGGCTAGTGATACCCCGCCTCGCCATACCGTCGGCTCCTGCACCGGCTGACCATGTGGCCGTGCTGCAGGCAAATGTAGCATACCTTAAGCTCCTTCACAACCTTCCACCGGCCGGGCACCGACTTCCCCAGGTATGCCTTGCAGCTCGGCATCCCGTGCGCGGACGTCCCGCACAGGGCGCAGTAGACATCGCTGCGCGCCGGCGGGTCCACCGGTCCGCTGCGGGGTGTGGCCGCCGTCTTTATCTGCCTGCGGTGGGGGCCGCTGAAAGCGACCGAGCAAGCCATTCCCCGAAGTCCCGGACGGTGGATGTAGGACACCCTTGCCGGGACTGCACCCAAACGAAGCGCAGCGGCATCGGCATCTTCTCAACCATCTCGGCGAGGAGCTTCGGGGAAGTCAGGTACTTGTCGTCAAATCCCTTGATGGTTGCCACCACGTTCCGCACTTGAGAGGCGAACCTGGTCATCGCATTCAGTGGCGCGTCGCTCGGGATGGCTGGAATGCGGCGAACCTTCTCCAGCATGGCGTCGACGATCACGGTCGCGCTCGGCTCCGGGTAGTGTCCACGCCGCACAGCACTGCTGGTAGAAGCGCGCCTATTGCGCTCCTTGCTGCCTGTCCTCGCAGCAATGGTAACAGGCCCCACTGCTGTGCTCCTGTTCCTCCTTATAGGCGGTCCCAAACGGCTGGCGATGCTACCACCCACTGGGCGGGGTGGTTCATTGGTCCAGGCATCGGGTTGCTGATGCCTCTCAGGTACTGGGCTCTTTTCAGGGCCATCCACTCCATGGGTTGAAGCGGCAGCAGTAGGTATCGGACCCTTTTCAGGGCCATCAGCTGCCGAGGTAGAAGCAACCGGTACCAGACCCTTTTCAGGGCCACCAGCTGCCGAGGTAGAAGCAACCGGTACCGGACCCTTTTCAGGGAAACCAGCTCCATCGGTAGTGACGGCGGGTACAGGGCCCTTTCCAGGGCCACCAACTGCAGCTGTAGAAGTGGCGGCAGGAGCCGACGCCGCTCCAGCGGCGTCCGCTTGCCGCGAGTGTCCCATCATGCGGCCCATCATCCAGTCGGTGTGCTCCAGGATTGTCTCCCGCTCCACTCGCAGGTCCCGCACAAGCCGGCGCTCCCGTCGTAGTTCCGACATCAGCCGCCGGATGGTGTCCTCCGTCTGTGAAGAATGGTAGGAGCCGCGGTCCGATCTAGAACGCGAACGCTCTGAAGCAGATGATCGGCCGCGCTGTGTCCGCCGGTCCTCCATGCGCTCCTGGTACCTCCCAGATTGCGATCGCGACATCCTCCTGGCTCCGCTGTGGTGAAGTGAAACTCAGCAATCCGGCTCGCGAAGGACCAATTGTTCCCCACGGAAACAATAAAAGCAGGTGCGGTCCGCTGAGTTCGCTTCCGAAGCCGTCGATGTACTCGCAGGCCGGGAGTGCAGAGCGCAGAAAATTCTTCCAAGTCCAGAATCCGTGCCAAGTCGTCGCCTCAGGTGATGAAACAAGTCCAATAAATCCAAAATCGTAGCCAAGTCCAAATGCAGAAGTCAGTAAAATTCCAGAGTCCAAATCCAAAGAAGAAAAGCAGGGGTCAAGCAGGGTGTGAAGTAAAAGTCAGAATAAAATGTTCCAGTAGGCGTACTCGGCAGAGGCTCCCAGCAGAATGAGGCACTCGCCCGCCCGGCGCGATATTTATACAGTCCGGAAAGCTTCCCCCTGACTAGCGCGGCCGACCAATCAGCGCGCTCGATTCACCGGGCGCTCGGAGCGCAAAAAAGACGGCCCTCGTCGCCGATTCGCCGATTAAAATTGAATATTTTAATCGATAGCAAATTAAACGCCACCCCCCCGGGGATTTTAACACATCATCTATATCAATCTATGTCTTGCCCATAGGATGATGTCGTTTACTGGAACCGCAAGAGTGAATTTACCTAGTTATTCAACAATATATGCCGATTTACCGCGGCTTTTTCAAGAATTAATTTACATTTAATTCGGTTAAAAATAGTAAACATAATTTTACGAGATTCTAAGTTATACCATTAGATAGATCTCAACCAAGCGCATCCTTCGGTGATATTTTCAAGAATGTCGGATAGATATTAATTGCGTAATAGGCAGACAAAGTATGTCACCACAAATAAAGCGCGCTCGCGCACTTACAGACACGCAAAAACATATCACTCCCATAGATGTTTACATGAGGAATACAATAAAAAATGTTTCGGCTCGCTAGGACGTCTGTAACGTCCGTAATCAGAGTTCAAAAATATTCGCTGGCGGCCCACTCAAGCCCGCCTGGCCCGACATAGCGGCGCCGGGTTTTTTCCATTGGCCCGCGTGACTGAGAACAGTCGGCGCGACCGGTGAGTCTACCAAGGGCTGCCCAAGATATTCTACTCTCTTAAAACATTTTTCATTTTAATTTCTACTTTACAACATCACATAAAAGGATTCATTTGGCACATTTAAAATACTTATGTATTTTTACTTCCTCGCCTCTTCGAGGCAGGACATTTACATTAATTCCATCAAAATAGCGGCCATTCTATGATGGTCCGCGGCGCTCCGCGCGATTTTTAAATGATTTTATCCCCATCGCGCGAGCTTTCCCTGTATATCAAGACCACGAAACATGAATTTTATTCAATATTACATTTACAAATGTCTTATCCAGTTCTTAAATATTTCATTCTTAAGATATTTCATTAAATATTTCATCAAACTTAAATATTTCATTTTCTTAAGTATTTCAAATATTTCATAACACTTTATTTGATAAGACCAAAAAATGCAATTTCTTCGTGGAATTTCTTCAACGCCCTCCGTCGGAGATGCCAAACACATCGCGTCCCCGATGAAACTTTTTCCTAAACTTTATAGTTTGGGCAAAAAAAAAAGTTTTGTACCGTCCCTGGGGACCGGGTCGCCGAACGGAGCGCGCGCGCACCAGCGCCAGCAGCGGCTACCCAGCCTGGAGGGGGGCCGGCATCGCGCTGCTTGACACTGGCCCCGAGAAAAGCCCTTGTTGAGTGAATATTGAGAATGTGATGTCTTACTTGGCCTCCTATGTTATTTCCAGCCGCACAAGTGCCGATACAAATATGTGTGAAATTTGTATATGTTATGAAAATGTTTGAACAAATGTTGATGCCTTGTGAGAAGTAGCGCTGCGGCGCCCTTGTATGAAATGTTGTCATGTGCATAATATTGTATTTTATAATGAGAAAATGTATTGGAATTTTAAGACATAAAAATTGAAATAAGGAATTTTTATTCGCACCCGCGAATGCGTGAAATAAATTAGAAGTTTTGAGCCGAAGGGATTCTTCCGCGAGGTAACGCCAAAATAAAGTATGTGTATGGCAAGCGGCATCCGCGATGTTCGCCAATACGAGAGGGCATGAGTGTGGCACGCGGTATCCGCGATGTTTGTCAAAACGGGAGCCGAAACTCGCTGCAGAGGGCCTCGGTTTCTTTTTTTCGCCGTTAAATCCGCCAACGGGCCACGAACTAATAATCAAAGCGTTTGGTAAGCTCCACTAACATAATCAGAGCGCTTGGTAAGCTCCATTGACCGGCTGTAAAAACTTCTTACGCCCAGTGAATGGTACCCACTGCTTACCCAGGACCATTCTAAGAGCAAAAGCTTCCATATCGGTCCTACTCAATCATCGCCGGGTTAAAATTTCTTTCAACCAATTTTTTAAAAACTTATTTTTTTAAATTACCTCTTGCTAAACTGTAATTTCAGTTTAAACGCAAGGATTTAATTATAATAAGTGTATGTACATTTCTTTACTTAATTGTATTTAATTTATGATATATTATATAATAAGCTACTATATTAAACTTAAATTATTATTATTAGTGGCATATTTTTGCTTTTCCTATCCACTTCACAATTCACTGTAGTATTTCTTTAATGTCTTTTTTATATTTTTTTGTCCAGTTACATTTTTTATTTTATCCGGTAGCTTGTTGAATAATTTTGGAATTACGCACTGTTTGGTTGTCTCCGTTACAACTATTTGTTTTTTTTTATTTCTAGTTTTTTATTTGTCTTGTCGTATATTCATGATGTATTGGTGTTTTGAAACTGTCCTTCTCGTATTCTTCCTGTGTAAAGTGCCCATCGGGCCAAAAAATGAGATATATTTTAACTGTTGCTTTCATAATAGTTTCTCAAGGTTGCCACAAAATATGCCACTAATAATAACATAATTACTGACGTAATTTTGACTTTTCATACATCAAACTATAGCCAAAAGACGCATTGTAAAATATATTTTATATTTGTTATACAAAGATTTATGTAAATATTTGAAAACTATTTTTCATGGACTTTTATGTAAATATCCGATTGCACTCGGCACATAACTCGTAATAATTCTGTTATTATTGCCTTGCGGGTCCTATAGACTATATTAGATTATCAGCAAGGTTTAGTATTGTATGAATCAACATAATTTACGTCTCAAAAAGACGATGAAACAATTTGTAACGGACAGGGTGAATTGATGAATGAAAAGAATACATGAAAAATAATAAAATATTTTTTGATAACCAAGAGCGGAACGTTGCGAAACAAATCAGCCGCTGCATACAAAATTCACCAAGAAATGGCGCTAGCGCTGAAATCTGCAGAGCGAGCTTTGTGATTGGTGGATTGTTTCACGATGGTGATATGGAAGGGATTTTGTAATTTAGCTATAAAAACGGTTTCATAATGGCGAGCAATTCAGTACTACTATAGGTGCTTTAAGAGCCTATCGGACCACTTTTACCAGTCTTTTTATTTCTTCACCTACAACGACCCTGCCTGACTACTTGGAGTTTCTTTATTTTTTCTCTGCTTTTTTCAAGGCAAACTCTACTACACCGGTGTTTCTGATTAGTTTTCATACGACTTGGCCATTTGAAACTTTCGGTACATTTCGTCGAGTTGAGGCACTTTCATAATACCGCGTCAGGGGACTTTCCATTCACCGATACGGAACAACACCGACCCTCCAAAAATGTTGCCTAAGTTATACATATACATACGTATTAAAATCGCGGGCATTATTGTGCGTCGTGATATATTTTTTTAAAACGCCCTACAACTATGAACATTGAAATATTTTCTAAACGGTGTGTTCCACACAAAACGGCGAACGGCAACGATTTAGCGAAATTGTAGATAGGGAGGTTGCACGATCCGACGTCTCGCCGCAGACACGCGAATTATACTGAATAAATGATTAATTGAAATTTTTAAAATTTAAAAAATTCAAAAAATTATATTATTACACTTTTTAAAATTTACACTGGACAGAAAAGAGATTTAAAAAATAAAACACAGGTTCAGACTATGAAATTGCGGTGCACTGAACCGGCAGGGTGACGGGCATTACGACCGTTAAAGACGATGTAAAAGAGAAAATCTCACACTGCCTGGTCCATTTCACCGTCCTTTATTTATACTAGAAAAACAGACATAATGGGATTTTAACGGTCAAATGGTATTAGTGATGGAGGGGAGAAATCTTGAAATCTTGAAATCTTGAAATGGTTCAGTAGCGGATGATGCTGGACCATTTATCTCCGCGCGGGTCAAAGTCGCCGGCGCGGGCGATACCGTACCGGTGCAGCGTCTAGACGGGTCATTTTGCCCGTCTATCTAAGATTCCTCTCGATCGGAGAGATGTATATACATTAAAGTTATATCAATTTGGGTGCTTGGCACATCCGCATATGAATTTAATTATGACTAATGTGTCCGGATGTGTCAGCGCCCGCAAATCGCCTCTAAAAGGTCGATTCCTGTCTCTCAATGTATCTCCCTCAAAACTAATCCGATTGTTTATTTTATAGTGAATCCTGACAGGAAATGACATGCCGAATCCAACGGTATACGACATGCCAGGTTTTATGCATTTTAAAAAAATTCATCTTACGAATTTTTTCGTAAATGTTCACCTATTTGGACGGCTTCCTCTCAATCTATTGCGCAGTTAGCAAAAACTGGCAAAAATGTATTTTTAATGTTATATTTAATCCGTGAGATCGCCGTCATCTTCCAAAATGAGATGCGTGTCTCGCGGATTTCCTGGATGCACAAACCCCTTTATCTCCCATCAGTATTCATCATTAATAAGACCGCCAAAACCCAGTCAGTTTATTTTTAAAAAAACACTAACAATACAAATACGAGAAATACTTAAAACTAACAAAAACATACATAAATTGTCATATAAGCAATTGGGGCCCCAAAAAATATAGAATTATACCGTTACAATAAATACACAAAATTATCAAGACATAAAACATAGCAACGATTAAGTATATAATATTGACATAATAGTAAAAAAGCAGAGATAAAATATGGAATGACATCTTACACAAATTCCAGACAGTGTACACATATATAGGATAACAAGGACATTCAGTAATTTATAAAAAAATATTTTTCCATCCACCGGGACTCAAACACACCGCACCTAAACGAACATATCCTTGAACTAGCCATGAGGTTTTACACAAAACTCTTTTCAATTCAAAACCCCACCATCTCTTCCCTCGGCCATAACGACCCGGAAACTGACCCCGACCGCATCCTCCCTATATCCCTTTTATATCCCCCCCCCCCTCAGGTCCCCTGAAGAATGGGTGAAAGGAGGCATTAATGCCCACATTTAGGTATAATAATAAAAATAAAAAAAATAAAAATAATTATTAGCATGACTGTGCTGTCAAAAGCATCCCATTCTTCGGGGACCCAATCCCAATCCCGTGATACTGCAGATAAAGGAGACAAGGGGGATTCGCCCCTAACACTCTGTGCTCATCCACAGTAAAGTAAAGTAAAGCGATTTTTATGTAAAAAGATAAAATTAAAATATTTAATTAAATGCGCCGGCGGCCTGAGTGACTCATCGTGATATTTTAATCACTCCCTCTCGGCCGCGGTCGTCGCTCTAATGGATGACTCATTAACGGGACCCTCATAGACAGTTATATACATAATTATCACATATCAAAAACACATATTTACAATTATTCTTATGCTATTTGTGATTTGCTTTTTTTACGGCCTGGGCCCAATCAACAATTCAAGACATTTATTTTTTCATATTATTTAACATATACATTTCACATTATGCAAATATTTTATTCGTCGATTTTTGATTTTTGATTAATAAAAAAAACGAATGAAGAGAAAACGGGACAGAACTAAAGTGTGACACCCATATACTTAGGAGCTCCAATGTGTATTAATTTGAGAAACGCTGATGGGAATATAAGGGAATAAATAAAAATGTTTTTTTCGGATGTTGACAATGAATCTTCTTGAGCAATTTTTTTTACAAAAAAGGCGAAAATAAGCTGATTTCATTATTTAATGATGTAAAGTACCTGACAAAAGCATCATAACTTAAAACGTTCAATAAGAAAATTTTTTAGAACAGGTTATTTATAGAAAATTCCCATTCGTTTTAAGAAACCAACAAACTTTATTTTTAACGTCGATCGGTTTCGACACCCCTATATCTTCATATAGGCACTGTTCCGCACAGAACAAACAAAACACAGGGCGGTCCGCTGAGTCCGCTCCGTCGGCCAAGAAGCGTAGTAGTGGCCGGAGAAATACAGTACGGGTGTCTCTTGTTAAACAGCATATTTTCGCTGTGATGCGAAATTCGTCATAGAGAAGCGCCGGCCGTCGTCCAAAATTCTCAGCCAGGGGCGCCGAAGATCGCAGAGGCTGGATCGTAGATACACTGCAGTAGTCAGGTCCCGGCAGAATTCTCCAATAGGTATCGGGAGATAAATAAAATGCAGATTAAAGTGGTCCGACAGCGTTTAAATCACCACACGTGAATGTGTAACAAGTGACCGCTCTACAAAACCTTTTATTTTATAACATTCTCAGAGATTTACAAGATATGATGCAACAGCATATTACGTAACCCAATCAGAGTGGGAAAAATCTCCCCTCTCTGTCGCCGCGGTTTGAATCGCGACTTGTGTCATCTTGCGGCCCTTCTAGGAACTGACCCGCGAGCGGCCATACTGATCCCGGTCTGAAGACAAAAATTGGTTAATTACAGGTTTTGCATGTATCCCACGGGGCTACAAAACTATGTCATGTACAGGCCTGACCTTGCATAAGGGCGTGACACAGTTCATCGGACCTGCAGGTCCTACTAATTTATGAAAATACGTTAATTGTGTCGACCGTGAAGGGTCGAAGTTAAATCAGGTCATAAAGGTAGGTGGTTTAATTGTTACGCGATGCTTTACATAATTATTGCATAGTACTCGCCCTAACGAGTATTTAGATACCACTTTCGTCTGTGGACAAAGTGGTTTTTGATACTTATCGCGTTTTTAAGAAAAGTTCAAAAGGTCAATTTTTCTTCCAAGTCAAAAAATGAGCCTATATAGGCATGTGTATACTCTCTGAATAGGTATTTACTTTGCATGGTACATATCCATGATATCCATGATACATACAGATTCATTAAGATCGGACACTTTTGTCAGAAATTATTTCTACTTTTGTGATTTCGGCAATAATTTACCTCAGTGGCGGTCAGAGTAAAATCAGTAAAAATTAGTAAACAAATGTTCACCAGTATTTTGGCATTACCAATGGATAGTTTTTGACTGGGCGCGTCTTGTAGTAATATTTTCAAGTATGTCAGATAAATATTACTTGCGCAATATGCCTTCAAAGGGGGCCGCGGAGAAAACTTTCTCATTTAGTTTTCTCCGGCGTCCCGGTACAACTTTACATGCGTAAAAGCACATTAACTTAAGAAGTATTCTCGTTGAGAACACTGTAAAAAAGGTTTCATCTTGATTTTAAGTCTGTGAGAGCTGCAATCTCACTTTGATTAATTTCAATAAAATATTCAGTTATCAGAAAAAATGTGTTTTTTACCATATGACTGCCGATAACTCACTATATCGCGCAGTGTGTGTGTGAATTTACTTGACAACTCTTTATTTCAGGAAAATTTAAAAAATATTTCTGACCATGTAATTTCCTCAAAGTGACCGGTAACTGATTTTGACGGGATTTTAAAATGACTGTACTTTCAGTAAAAATGGTTCAGATAATAGGGCAAACTTGCGTCTTACGCAAAATAAAAATACCTCCCGCTTTCTCTTTATTGAACAATAAAATGTGACATTTCATTTTTACATACAGTCGTGATGCAATTGTGTCAAGCTCCTGGATTTCAACAAGGAATTCCAAATTCTGAAATCAGAGATATTCATTAGCATTTATAATACAATATTATGCCAGTATGAAAGACATGTCTGGATCACGCTGTACAACACAAAGTAAAATTACGCCTCGCTTTGAACATTTACATGTTCAAAGCGAGGCGTAATTTTACTTTCCGAGAGCATCATTTCTTTCGATTTATACTTTTAGTTGCGAGTATCAGACCTGTCGCCCAGGTTACCGACTTAGACACGGTATTCACCCCCGACTGGGTCGGGGGCGACCAAGTGCTGACGATGATGACATCCGGTTGTCATGACAACAAGGCATCAATGCTCTTTGTGTGGAATAAAATCACCTCCCGCTCTCTCTCCTCTACTTGGAGCAATGAAATGCGACATTTTTATTACATACAATTGTGATTCAGTCTCATTATAAGATCTCTGAAACAATTCAATAAATTCCATAATTTTTAGAAACTCTGAGATGTTAAAAAATCTGAAAAATTAGATTTTCATATAACATCTCTCAGCAAAAACATATACATTTCAGCTCATGTCGTGCACGCATTGTCATTGCTCCCAGCGAGATGTGACTTTATGAAGCTACTTCCTCTCAATTCGCTTCCCCCCTTCTTGGTTGCCGCCGCCTGACGCCCGCCACGATCGAAAGCGACCACCGCAGCCGAAAACTCGCGCGCCGTCCTCGGCACGGTACCTACCCCCAACCGGGGCGGCTATCGGCAGCGGCCCTGAAAGGGGACGTTGTGGAGAATACAATCTCCCCTCTGTTTCTCATATAGAACTCGAGTGTTCTGTTGACTGACGGTATGATCAGGTCTTGTCCTGTCCGTAACAGGCACAATAATTGGTCCATAGATGAAAATATAGAAAAGTCTTCAAGTACCGAGTGATTTCTAAAATCGTGTTTAATAGCTGATAAAAATAAAAACAACATTAAAATTTTTAATTGCCATTTAAGATGGAAAATAATTTTGGAAGTAGTTATTCTTCGGAATGAAACTGCAGCTGAAAGAATGGCGCAAGAAGACAGAAAAGGATTTAAAATGAAGCACCTCACGAATGTCAACATTGCAACATTGCCATGACATTGCAAATTTAAGTTTAGTCGTACAAATATCGAAATCAATTCCGAAATTTCAAATTTTCATTTAAATGTGGAAAAACAAAAGATGTTGAAGTTTTCCAAAAATAACAATATTACATTTGTTGCAGTAATGGGGTCGTGAAAATGATTCTAAAATAAAGAAATGGTATGTTTAATCAGTCTTGTAGTTGTGTAGTACCTACATAGAATAATTCGAAACAAGCTTGATTATTTGGTCGACGCGTTACGTATATTTTTGGCGTAACTTTATAACCTTTTATAGAACGATTGTTATCATCTCCCCCCCCAACTCAGAAAACTTCTGAGTTGGGGGGGAGATGTAATTGAAGTTCGGTAGGTACCTATTGATCTTCATTTAATTTGAATTGTTAATATGGTACCTTTAAATTTGTGTGAAAATTCTTTCACAAACAACTGACAATCGAGCTATTGAGAAAATTATAATATACTGGTGATAAAGTTTCTAATATAAAATAATAGCTTTAAATGTTGTTTCTCTTTTCAGGTGTGAACTTTTATTATTTTTAAATTTTAATGTGAAATACTATGTTATTTTGCTAATAAAATATATACTCTTTTCAGAGCAACGCAAAAAAGCTTTTATTTAAAAAAAAAACTAAAATATTTGGGAAAACACATTATAAGCATTTACAAATATTAATGAAAGAAAACAACGACCATGAAAGTTTGCAAGATGGCGGCGATGGTAATTATGCTCTCGCTCCGCCCACCGCCAGTTCTAAGAATTTCTGTCTACACTAATTACCCTTTTTCATTCATAATTACTTGAACCACATTTCAATTGATATACACACTTGTAAATCATTGTTTTTGTGTTCATGTCTCGCGCTCGGAGAGACCATGGAAATGGGTCCTGTGCGGAACGACAATGAAGGTTAAAAAATACAATAAAGGTCACATAGAATACAGTAAAGATTAAAATATACAGTTATTTACAATATTTAAACCTAGCATATTACATTAGAACAGGCACAAAAATATTAAATAACCTGTTCCCCACAGGAACTGATAAAATGTGCGCGGGGCCATCAAGCTTGCTTCCGAGACAATACAGTGCTAACGCCTCCATGTAGTGCAGAGCCTTCCGCTTTGAATGCGAAATGCCTCGTAGAGGAGCGTCCGTCGTGGTGGTCCAGAATTTCCATGCCAGGAGCACAGGAGATTGCAGAGTCTGGTCCGTAAATTCTCAGCCGCCATCTTTACCAAGTAGGAATCCATATAGGGGGCAGGATAGCAGTAAAAACACAGATGAAAGCGGTCCAAAGCGGAGTCTAAGTCACCACACGTGATGTGTAACAGGTGACCGCCTCTAGAAAAACCATTTATTATATACTATTTTTACAAGTGACAAAAGATTACACAACCGCGAATTGCGTCACAAATCCAATGGCCGCCCGCCGTTGTCTCCCCACTCTCTCATCGCAACGCGCGGCGCGACTGTCACCATCTCACGGTGATCGTCGCAACGCGCGGCGTGCGACCGCCATCTTACGGTGCTCTGGGGAAATAAGGCCGGGCCCGCGCTGATCTAAAGTCAAAAAATAAATTATAACATGTTTTGCCTGAGCTCCACGGGGTCAGAACTGTGTCACGTGATATGGCCTGACCTTGCAAAGGCTTGTGACACAGTCATTGGACCTGCAAGATCCTACATACTTAGAAATTGCATCAAAAAGTCAACCGTGAAGGCTCGAATCTTAATCAGGTCATAAATGGTAGCAGACCAGTTGTTACGCGATGCTTTGCATAAATACCGTATAGCCCTTGCGTTAACGTATATTTTGGTACCACTCTCGGCTATGGCCGAAGTGGTTTTATATACTTATCGCGATTCTTAGAAAAATCACAAAAGGTCAAATTTTCTTCAATGTCAAAAATGAATCTATATAGGCAAGTGTGTACTCCCCAAATAGGTATTTACTTAGCGATCACGACACAGAAAGATTCATCAAGATCGGACACTTCTGTCGGAAGTTATTCGTATTTTGTGATTCTACCTATATTTCCATCGCTCGCTGGTCCGCGGCGGTCAGATAAAAATCGATAAAAATAGTAAACGTGATTTTACGAGATTCTAAGTTATACCATTAGATAGATCTCAACCAAGCGCATCCTTCGGTGATATTTCCAAGTATGTCGGATAAATATTAATTGCGTAATAGGCAGCCAAAGTGGGCCGCAACAGACTAAGTGCGCCCGCGCAATTTCCCACACGCAAAAACATATCATTCCCATAGATGTTCATATGAGAAACACAATAAAAAATGTTTCAGCTCGCTAGGACGTCTGTAACGTCCGTAATCAGAGTTCAAAAATATCGGCTAGCGGCCTACTCAGCCGCCCGGGGCCGACATAGCGGCGCCGGGTTTTTCCACTGGCCCGCGTGACTTGTAACAGTCGGCGCGACCGGCGAGTCTTTCAGGGCCGCCAAGATATTTACTCTCTCCCATAGGATGGCTCACAGAAAACATTTTTTATTTTAATTTCTACTCTAAAACATCACACAAAAGGATTCATTTGGCACATTTAAAAATACTTATGTATTTTTACTTCCTCGCCTCTTAGAGGCAGGACATTTACATTAATTCCATCAAAATAGCGGCCATTCTATAATGATCCGTGGCGCTTCGCGCGGTTTTTAAATGATTTTATCCCCATCGCGCGAGCTTTCCCTGTATTTGAATAAACAAGACAAGTAGATTTTTATTCAATAACACATAAATTACATTTACAAAGTGCCTTAACTAATGCCTTAAATATTTCAAACTTAAGATATTCCAACTTAAAGAATTCCATTTTTTAAGAATCTCAATATTCAACTTAAGTATTTCAAATATTTCACCACATTCATTTTGTAAGACACAAATGCAATTTCTTCAGGGAATCCTTTAGAGACCGATCGCCGCAGCCCCTGGAGGCTCGCTCGGTCATCCACGCGTCCCTCCGGAGATACCACTGTATCGCGTCAGTGCGGCGTTCTATCCTCGCAGCGCCGGACTCGCTGCCCGCACCGACTTATCCGCGCGGTCGCGTGGTGGGATGCGGATGCTTCCCCACTGTCTTACTACAGTGTCTGCCTATACAAAGGATGGCGGCCCAAAAAAATGGCCACCTCGGACGACTTCAGATGGGTCATTATCAACATCATCATCACGTCGTCTTATGATGTTGCCATCATAATTCTACCTGTCCGATACATAACCGGTTCCGCGATTGCCGAGAACAACGGATACTTTTATTTTCAAATGTTCTCTGGTCAATCGCGGAAGAAACCATTACATATAAAATCATAACAAAATAAGATATTACAATGAAATTGACATTTATACAATAACCTTAATGACTTATTGTCAGACTAAAATAAAAATGTGAGGGAATCCATTACACATTTACGCGCGGTAAATCATCGGCATCCGCGGGGAGGCGGGTCGGTCGCTCGCCCCGGGGGCCGATGACTCACCGTAGGTGGATACAAAATATTAAATTGGAATGAACATACACAATAAAAGATTGCAAGATGGCGTCGACGGTAATTAGGTCTTGGCTCCTCCCACACTGCCAGTTCTCGGAATGGACATGCACACACTTGTGAATCATTGTTTTTGTGTTCATGTCTCGCGCTCGGAGAGACCATTGAAATAGGTCCTGTGCGGAACACTGATTATAACCCAAAACCTTTTCTGTTGCATCATTGATACTGTAACGAGATGCTAGAATCCAAAAGGAATTACGCACTATCAAAACCTGTCGAATTTTCTCGAAGACAAAAACACTAGAATCCTCTAGGACATTCGTAAACACTGTAGTCGAAACATCTAGAAGCGGTGTCACCTCTAAAGGCCTGGTACGCGTACGGCGGAGGAGTTTATTTTATTTATTTTTGCGACGTTAGTAGCGATCAAACCGCAAAATAGTGTGACCAACACGTGATTCGAAAGCAGCCAACGAGATTCATATCCATAAACTCGTTGTAAAGTTGATTGTAAACTATTCCGACACTACTTTTAAAAAGCCTAAAGTTTTTGTAATTACCATATGCAATAAGTGATTGTTTTTACGGGACGACAACCCAGAAATAAAGTATAATATTTGGATGAAATCACAGCTATCAGCAACCAACCGAAAAAGATCCCTGTTATTCATATTGAAACGGGGGGGGGGGGTTGTTTAAAACTATGAGTGCAAGTGACAAAGGCGTGGAAATAACTAAAAAGTTTATAAGAAATTTAAGAATAAATTAAATACTATGTTTTAAACCACTTTATTGCTTAAAAAATGTAGGTTTTTCTGAATTTGCAGAACATCTAATTAATTTTAATCACATATTTAATAATAATACAGGGCCAAAAATTTTACACAAAAACGGACTAGATTTACGACTTCACAATCAAGAAGCATTAGAAATGAATAAAGCTATCAATAATAATAGTCAAATAAAAAATAAACAAATAAATGTATCTAATAGTCCGATTTTAAAGCTGTTCCCTATATCTTCAGTTAACTCCTCCCCTTCACTCCCCCCCACCTAGTTGACACTCTGTCCTTCTCTCTTTTTTCTTTCCTCCTTCATAAATTTCTGTACCTAGATTAGTCTATTATAATTGTCCTGAAGAAGGTTGAGTCCAACCGAAACTAGTTGATAAATATATAGCAATAAAGTGGTTTAAAACATGGTATTTAATTTATTCTTAAATTTTTTATAATGTCAAGCCACAATGTGTTTTCTTGCTTTGAAAAGTTTATTTTTAACAACAATTTATTAATAGTCAGTGTTCCGGACGGGAACGCGCAAAAATATGGGGTGATTCCACCGCCTTACGGTCAGGTCAACCTGATGGCACCGATATCGCAGATTCTCAGACGAAAGCGAGATCGTATAAAAATTCGCTGAGAATCTTAGAGCGGTCCAAAGGCTGAAGCAGGAGTCGAGTAGAGAAGAAGAGAAAGTCGCAAGTAGATCTGGAGGTGAACGCAGGAGCAGAACTGAATTCTGGGTTCCTGTGCCACGTAATTTATTTCATCAAAAAATCAGGGCCCGCACGCCCCGGCGCATTTTCAACGACCAGTCAGAGGTCGGCATTTCGGAAACCGACGACACCGACCTCTGTCTGACGGCGGGATCACTACTCATAATTCAGGTCGCAGCTCTATGAGCAGTGGTCCCGTATTCAAAATATTAATAAACACGCAAGTAAACATTCTACTATAGCTATAACATACTATTTTTACACATTTATATTTTATCTTTCTTTTGTTTCAATAACAAATGTCTCTCAGGTTCATCCTTCATGAAGATAATCGGTAAAAAGGGGGCCAGACTCGCCAAGCTGGGTGCAATAATTTCGTATATTTGGTCTCTCTGGCGAGCCTGGCTACACAAATTATATATTTTTTCTACATAAAATTATGTAAAGCCATGTACAAGTGATTGCGAACAAAATCATATTAATTTTTACATTTTATAATTTTTATATAAAAATGGCGACTTCGGCACGGTACCGATGTCGAAAGAGGGTACTGAATTGTGTTTGATAAAAATGGCGACTTTGGCACGGTACCGATAAAATGGCGACTTCGGCACGGTACTGATGTCGCCAGAGGGTAAAACCGACGCCCCCGGACTGTGGCGATACCGTACTGCAGTCGCCCAATATTACGATTTGGGAAGAATAAATTCTTTTTCAAGAATCAAATCATGCCGCCGCGATTTCTTCTTACACCGCTTACAACATACACAAAAACATTTTTAACAACAAAATTAATCCGATAACGACCTCCCAGTGATGTCAAAAATTAACTTTAAAAAACATACATACAAAAATTACAATAAATAACTTCGGTTATTTTTAATAAAAAATGCGTCGAGCGCGCTAGGCATATCCAAAGGGTTTTATTTATTCTTGCCCATCTGCGCGCTCGCACTCACAATTCACGTGATAAAAAATGCAATAATTCATTCTAAAAAATCAAAATACAAAAAAATCACTTTTTTCTTTAATAAAATGTTCTTCAGTGCCAACATATGGAGATTGGTAAAAAAGGCCCGATTAAGGGCCGCCGGTTTTTTCTTGTCCGACACAGTCAGTAAAACACAAATGTACATACGTAGCAGAAAAGAACACACAGAAATATAGACAGTCGAAATGTAAAAGAGCACACAGAATATAAAATACAATTAGCACAAGCACGTAGGTCTCTGACGTAGTCACAAAATAATTAAGGCGGAATTCTGGATCTCACTTCACAGATTCGGCGGAGGCTCTTGTAGGAAAAAACTCGACAGCAAGAGCGATGGCGAAGATACTTCTCGGAGGTAAACACTCGTTTCACATAAGCTCGACTTGATACGATTATGTCTGGAAAAGTAGCTTTTTGATGCCAATTTTCAAAAAGGGTGTTTAAAGTGATATCAAAAACTATAAACCTATTCAACCATCAATACCAAAACTTTTTGAAAAACTCTTACTGAATAAGATAATGTACCATATGAAACCCGTAATATCACCTTTCCAACATGGTTTTTTCTCAGGTAGGTCAACAGCTATTAATCTATTACTGTATGAAAATTACATATCCAATAAACTGGGAAAGGGAAACCAGGTAGACTCAATCTATACAGATTCCTCTAAAGCATTTGACAAAGTATCACATCTTATATTGATGGATAAACCCCAAAGATTGGGCATTCATGGTAAATTATTACAATGGTTAGGTAGCTATCTATGCAATAGAAGCCTTTCGGTAAAGATTAACTCTTCATTATCAGAAGAATTCATTGCTTTGAGTGGAGTCCCGCAGGGTTCACACCTTGGACCAATCCTGTTCATCCTTTTTATAAATGACATAGCTGACATTTTTGATTATGTACAATTTCTGATATTTGCCGATGACTTGAAAATATTTAGATCAGTGAAAAGTAAGTCCGATTGTACGATACTACAAACTAATTTGGATTCCCTGTTCAAATGGTATACCAACAATCAATTTTATCTAAATATTTCCAAGTGCCAATCTATTAGTTTTACAAAAAAAAGATTCCTATTAAATTCACCTACAAAATTAATGATGTAAACCTTGCTTCAGTTAAGGAGATATGTGATCTTGGAGTAATTTTTGACACTAAATTATCATTCATTCTTCACATTGACTTGATAACTAATAAAGGTCTCAAAATGTTGGGATTTGTTTTAAGAACTGTACAAAACTTTACAGATCTGCGCACTTATAAAGTTCTCTACACTTCTCTTGTCAGACCTCAGGTTGAATATAACTCGATCATTTGGTCGCCTCACTATGCTAATCATTCAACGGCAGTTGAACGAATCCAAAAAAAATTCTTAAGATTTATTAATTATAAATTAAATATACGCTTGGAAGATATCAATTATGAATATCTCCTTAGTTATTTACAACTGAGCCCTTGCCCGGAAAAACGTTGTATCCAACAATACTCTCATTCCGAGAAAAATTGAAAAAATGAAACCAGTTACAATTTAGTACATTTTATATTTTAAATATAACAAACATATAATTCTTAATTAATCTCAATATAAAAAAGGGAAAAAAGGCAATTAAATTTGAATATTGTTCCCCACAGGAAACTGATAAATTTTGCGCGGTTCCATCAAGCTTGCTTCCGAAGGCCGAGGTTGTAAGTCACGGCCCGCTTCGGGGACAATACAGTGCTAACGTTTCCATGTAGTGCAGAGCCTTCCGCTTTGAATGCGAAATGCCTCATAGAGGAACGTCCGTTGCGGGGGTCCAGAAGCACAGGAGCACAGGAGAGGCTGGCCCGTAAATTCTCAGCCGCCATCTTTACCAAGTAGGAATCCATATAGGGGGCAGGATAGCAGTAAAAACACAGATGAAAGCGGTCCAAAGTGGCGTCTAAGTCACCGCACGTGATGTGCAACAGGTGACCGCCTGTTGACTTTGACTTTGATCTAATGGCTAACTGAGTACCGGGTCACTAAGGACCCCTTGCTCATTCATCTTGATGGAATGTGAAGGGACTTTAAACTTCACTTAAAAGAAAACAAAATTAAGACAACTAAATGTGGGGGAGTGAGGTTACTGCAAATTGGTGCAGGAAAGCTGCGGGGGAGGCGCAGGTGGGGGGAGTCGGGGGGAGGGTCTCCTGGGAGGACCGTTTTGGGTCTCCAGGTGTTTTGTGTGATGATCGCGTCGTGAGACTTTACGTATGGGGTGAGGTTCTGTTGGTAGAAGTAGCCTGCCTGTTGCGACTTGGCTGAGATCTTTATGATGGCTCTTTTGGGTGGGATGTCCACAACATAGGGTGGTTTGGTATGGTTGGGTGGTTTGTCCCTATATGGCTTGGTTGGGAGATCGCGGATGCGCTTGCGGCGTGATTGTTGGCATTTGGATGAGTATAACTCAACTACGGTGGTGGGAGTGGGTTTGGCTGAACTTTTGTGCAGTGGCGGTATGAAGGCTTGTTGGTAAGCTTAGATAATTGAATGGGTGTTTCTATCTTGATCGATTTTGGGGTGCTCGGGGAGGGGACTGGAGGCTTGAGTGCCGCAGAGGCTATGATGGGGGCTTGAGTTGGTTGTTTGATCGGTGTTGTTTTGCTATCGGGGGTGGGGGCTGTGGTGAGAGAGGGGAGGGGTGTATACCCTCTGATTCGGTTTGAAGTTTGGTGTGAGTTTTGAGGGGACTATGGTCCTTTATGGGAGGGTGGGCACTGGTGGTGGTGGTGGCGGGGGGTGGTGGGGTGGGGGCGATTTGGCTGGCGGGGGTCGGGTCGGGGGTCGGTGGGGTGGGGGGAGCAGTGAGGTTTCGCCAGGTATGGTCTGTGGAAGACCGTAAGGTAGTGGTAATCCTGCACGAATACAAGCGAAGGTTTGAACTAGAAGATACGTGTCTTCTTCATGACTGAAAATGTAGCCTGGGGCGCTTCTTGTTTTGATCCATTCGGGAAAGTTTGGATCGTATTCCGCAGTTTGATGTGCGGTGAAGTAGGGGTCGTGTATACTCATGGTTCGGTTAAAGTTCGCACGGTGACATAGGTGCGAGGAGTGTAAATAGTGAGTGATGTGTAATATATAAATAATATAGGTATAATGTTCGAGATGAGAATACGGTAGTAGAGTATAACTGCTATGTAAGTTGTGTTCGAATGAGAATAAGATGGTAGTTGTGATTCAAAATAAAGTATAGTATAGACGAGTGTAGTAGTGGATTGAGCAGTAAGTAAAAAGGGTATTAGTATTAATATGCGTTATTTGGTTTGATTATGTTATTATATTATATTATGTTGTTGGGCAGTTGTCGGGCGGGCGAGGTGTAATTAAAAAGCAATTAGTGCGCCGGCTGGCGAGCTCGGCCGGGGTAATTAGGCCGGACGAGACGGGCGGCAGGGTGATTAACGGTACCTGCCCTAGAATGCGGCGCCGTTACGGAGCTTTCTCCTGGCGAGCGGGGAGAGTGAGCGAGAAGATATGCGGGTGGTGTGAGGGTGAGGGAGATGGCGATGTCTGGCGGCTGGGAGAAAGTTAAAAGAGAAAGTTATGGTAGCCTGCCTGACTCGGTGAGGGCGAGGTTTTGGGAGCGCGATGGAGGTTTTATGATTTAGGTTTGAATTTAATTTTGAATTAGGATTTAAGTTTGGATTTAATTTAGAGTTAGAAGTGAGAGGAGTCTACTACAGTGTGTGAATTAGAATGAATGCTAAGTAATGAGTGGTACGCACAAGCGCTGCGCACCAATCTCGACGCTATTTTTTAACCCAAAAAAAAAAATGTGGAAGCTCGCTCGGAATTAAAAAATAGGCTAATAGGGTGGGTCTCCGCCTCGCGGTATCAGAAATTCACCGTGGTAAATATTTTCACCACAGGCGAAGACGAATGAATTTAATTTTACAAAAAAGAGAATTTAAATTATTCAAAAACACAAAAAATCTAACACTTAGAAAATTCAGAAATTAAACACTGTTTTTTCACAAAAATTCGGCTTCGCGAACGGGCAGAGTAACTAGGTAAAAAATGTTTCCGAAAACTGAGGATGCCCGTCCACGAAACCATCCTTTATTTATACCCCTAAAACTAGACATAACGGGAATTTAACGGTTGAAATCGGATTAGCCAGAGTGGGGAGATGCATCTTACTTTCACCCAGAGGCTGCCCGTGGTGGACCGCGCGCATCTCCGCTGGGTCGACCCGAAAGCCGCTGTGATACCGTGCAGCGGCGGCCAATTTCGGCCGGTTTTTTAAAGATATCTCACGACAGAAAAGTACTGTATCTGTCATTTAAACACAAAAATGAACGCCTGACACATCCGCGTGTGAACTACATTATGACAGGTACGCCTGGATGTGTCAGCGTTCGTAAATCGCCTTGAAAGGGGCGATTTCTAATTTAAGATGCATCTCCTCTCAGACTAATCCAATATCAATTTTTATGACGAAATCTAATAGGAAATGACATGCCGATTGCGGTGATATACGACATGTCGGGTTTGGTTCAATTTAATATCACTCATCTTGGTGATGTTTTGCGCGTTACGCAGCATCCGGCCCGCCACGTACCGTTAACGTGCGGTCCATAAAACCCGACGCTGGCTATTGGCCGTGTCAGGCGGGTGAAGATGCTGTTAACTTCGGCCACCTGCACGACCACCTAGGGAATCTATTGCGCAGTTATTGAGAGATTCGCTCTTCGTCTCTTGAGGCGAACAGTCGTATTTTATGCCGCAAGCTGTTGCAATACACAGTATTGAGCATACGATTTTCCCGCCGTTACCGCGATTCCAACCCGCCGCGCGCTGCGCATCCGTCTACGACGCCCCCGAACGGTGGCGATACCGTATCGAAGCCACCTAATTATTACGATTTGGCAAAATAAATTCTTTTTCAAGGATCTTATCACGCCGCCGCGATTCCTTTACAGTCAGATAGAGTCACCAACAAAAACATTTTTACCGAAGAAATAAATTCAGTAGAAGCCTCCCCGGCCCTGTCGGGGAAGCTAAAAGCCTTGTTAAGGGTCAATATGGCCCACGCCGCGAAGGCCATCTACGTACGTCAGGCGGACGGTACGTTTACCGAATTGCCACCCGGACAATATACAGTCCCTGTCCTCGCCTCAACCAGCGTAGCTGGCACCGGTCCGTCGACTGACGGCCGGTTCCCGCCCCTGCCGCAGATCTCTGCAATTCCGCCATGGACAAAGCCGCGGCATACCGCGAAGCGGACCCGGCCCAACTCCACCTCGCCAATACCTACGCACAATCAATATGACGAACTCCCCGAGGACAGGGACAACTTTATCGACACGCAAGCCACGTCATATCCACGCACCGCCAAAAACAATACGCCGCGCCGAACTCGCATTCCGCCGGTCATAATGCCAACAAAGACCTACACTCACGGGCAAATTCACGACATTTTAAAAAAGCACACAAAGTCGTCCTTCACCATGAAGTACGCCAGGGGCGGCACGGCGGCAGTGCAAACATCCACCATCACCGACCATCAAGCCCTGATCGCCGGCCTCGCAGAGGACGGCATCACGGGCTTCCATACCTTCACACCGGACGCCGAGCGCTTGAAGCGCACGGTGATCCGAGGCCTTCCCGACATCGCGGTCGAGGAAATCGCAGACGATCTGCAACGGCAAGGCTTCCCCGCAAACAAGGTCGTCAAAATGACGACCCCAAAATCTGACATGCCCCTATTCTTGGCATATTTCAAACAAGAAATAGACATGGGCCAGCTTCGCCAGCAGTTGACCGTCCTGTGTTATTGCAAGATCACCTTGCAAAAATACAAGTCAAATTTCCTGAAACATGGCACACAGTGCTATTCCTGCCAGGCATTCGGGCACTCCAGCCGCAACTGCTTTCACACACCGCGTTGTGTCAAGTGCTTGCAGCAACACAAGACGGCCGACTGCCCAAAAAAGACGCGCGATGAGCCAGCCGCGTGCTGCAACTGCCAAGGGGATCACCCCGCGAACTATCGCGATTGTCCCAAACGCGTCGCGTACGTCGCGAAAATTCAGCCGCGGCAGCCAGCACCGCGAGCAGCCAACCAGCCGACCAGTCAGGCGAGGCCGCACCCATCCGCCAGACAGCATGTTCCAGCCACCGAGGGAAGACAGTGGTCGAGAGTCGTTCAGGGTGCAGCGAACGACACTCCCACTGTCACTAATCATGAAATAGCGCAAGTATATTCCGGGCCGCGATCGCCGCGCCCGGAACACCAGCCACAATCGCCACCCGCTGCGCATAGCGCAGCGGGGGGTCGCGATGAATTCTCCGACCTCATGCGGCTCATGATGGAGTCGCGAGAAAGGTTCAGACAGTGCACCGATAGGGTGTCACGCGCCATGATTTGTCTCGAAATCATGGACACCCTGGAGCGCCCTAGCGGTGCATCGTACTGAACTATAATTTAATTATGTCTCAAAGCGTAAATTCGGGTGTGCACATTATCGCGTGGAACGCTTGTAGTGTCCGCGATAAGGTCGATGAGCTGTATGACAGCATTGACAACGCTGAAGTGGATATCGTGCTACTTTCGGAAACGTGGCTTAAAACAAAAGACACAAATTTCAAAGTCCCCGGCTTTGATGTGTACCGAAACGATCGCGTAACTGGTCGTGCGGGAGGAACGGCAATCCTCGTTAAACAGTCAATTCCACACACGCGGTTGCCCACACCACAATTAATTTCACTCGAAGCTACGGCTATAAAAATTAAATTAAATGGACGCGACCACGTAGTGGTTTCAGCGTATTCAGCCAAAAAATTAGAGACCGCCGACATCGATAAAATCATGAATCTCGGCCCGACCGTAGTGATCGGTGGCGATTTCAATGCCACACATTCCTATTGGAATTGTCGGCGCTCTAATCCAAATGGCAAAAAACTATACACCCATATGGAGACACGTGATTACGAAATCCTTGCCCCGGATAGACCCACTTTTCATAAAATTAATTATCACCCAAGTACGCTCGATATAGTCCTGGCCAAAAACGTGACCTTTTTGATGGAACCTGTGACCGGAGACGATTTACCGTCGGATCATCTCCCGATATATTTTCGGATGGATGGCTCGATTTCAAAATCGGTTCGGACACAGTACAACTACAAGGGCACCGATTGGTCGGATTATAAAGACTACATAAATTATTACATTCGGCTCTCGACCGAAGCATACAATCATCACTACCAGATTGCCGATGCGATCGATTCACTCACGATGATAATTCAAGATGCTCGCGATACAGTAATTCCAACCAAAACCACTAGACCGTACATGACACCTCTATCAGCTGATATCAAAAACCTCATCACGCAAAAAAATGCCGCCCGCAGGCATTTTCACCGCACCCGCGACCCCCAATTTAAGACAATCACCAACAATTTACAGCGTGAAATTAAAATTAAAATCAAACACTTGCGAAATGATTTCTGGGAGGAAAAATTATCTAAACTCAAGCCTGGTGATAATTCTCTATGGAGAATGGCCCAGGCATTGAAAAGAAGAAGTACAGTGATACCACCTCTGTACACACCGGGGTGCACGCAGCCCGCGCTGTCGAACGTTGAAAAAGCCGACGCCCTGGCGGACGGCTTTGAAAGCGCCTACACCGCGACGCGCGGGGTCGGCGACCCCGATACCAATCATATGGTATTCGTAGCACTCCGGGAATTCAATGCGGCGTCGCCCACTGAAAATGATATTGATGACATTAGATTCACAACCCCCGCAGAAATCAAACGCATTATCAAAAAACTCAAACCTCATAAAGCACCGGGCCTGGACGGAATTAATCACATTTTACTGAAACACTTGCCACAGCGCGCCATCGTAATGCTCACGAAAATTTTCAACGGATGTATTCAACTCGAATATTTCCCCGAGCACTGGAAAATAGCAAATGTTTTGCCTTTCCATAAACCAAATAAAGATAATTCATGTCCAACAAATTATCGACCAATCAGCCTCCTGTCAACTTTAAGTAAATTACTCGAGAAAATTATTATGACGCGCCTGGCAGCACACGTCTATGGACATCAAATACTCCCAGACGACCAGTTCGGATTTAGAAAAGGGCACGGTACCACTCAGCAACTTGTCCGAGTTGTCGAGCAGGTGTCGACAGGCTTTGGATGGGGCAAGAGCACAGCAATGGCGCTTCTTGACCTCGCCAAAGCCTTCGACACAGTATGGATTGATGGGCTAATTTATAAAATGATCGAAATCGGCGTACCTCGGTACCTGATTTCGATCATAAAATCTTATCTGACAGGCAGATCATTCACCGTCTCCGTCAGAGGCGAATTTTCATCCACCCGAAAAATCCCCATGGGCGTGCCTCAGGGCAGCCTGCTGGGGCCATTATTATTCAATATATTCACTCATGACCTTCCTTTTCTAGATAGCTGCTCCCGGGCCATCTTCGCCGATGACACCGCGCTGCTGTCTACTTCCAAAGGTCCGGACCTCGCCTCCAGACAGCTTCAGGAAGCCATGAACCTGATGGTGGCATACTACCGCCACTGGAGGATGAAAATGAACGAGGAAAAAACCGAAACAATATTATTCACTCAAAAACGCAAATACACACCAAACGTCAAAATACTTGTGAACCAGGTGGAAATTGAGTGGACGGACAAGGTAAAATACCTTGGCCTGACACTCGATCGCAAACTCACCTGGGACGCTCACGTAAAAGATACACGAATCAAGGCGGACAGAGCAATTGCCTCTCTCCGCCCCATATTCAACAAAAACAGTACACTAACACCGGAAAACAAATTAATTTTATACAAATCAATGATTCTTCCAGTCATCACATATGCCGCCCCTGCCTTCAGCAGCATTCATACAACCAAATACAAAAAGTTACAAGTCGCTCAAAACAAATCACTGAGAATCATATACAACATACCATTCAGACAATCCGTCAAAAATTTAAATAAATTACACAAAATTGATACAATCAAGGAACACTTCCTCAAACTGTCAGACAATTTTCATAAATCATGCACCTTTCCCCATCAAGAAAATCCCCTCATCCGTAATCTCGGCTCATATGAGCACGACATCAATCTTCTGCCTTTCAGATACAAACACAGATTGCCCCGCCACTACTTCATGATGCTACACAACGCGCTCGATCCTCCGGATCGAGGGCCAGAACGACCTACAGCCTCGACCAGCGCATCCAATTTATGATTTTTGTAAATAAATAAATATTATTTAAGATGTAGCTGTGTACATTATTTTTGCTATTTATAAGTTATAATAAGGCGGCACTGTACATAAAGTGTCGCGCCTAATTAATTTGAAAATTTTTAAATATTATCAAGTAAAATGTTTAGTGGGTTTTTTATTAGACTTTTTTACCCATCCGAATTCATGTCAATAAATCAACTTATGATGTATAGATAATAAGTATTTAGTAAAAGTGTCAAAGCTATAGAGCTGATGCACTTGTAGCAGTAGATTAGGCGGTCTAGCCGCATGTAGAGTACTCAGAGTATCGTAGACTCTAAGGAATCGGAAAAAAAAATGCGCAGTTATTAATTTAACTGCCAAAGATGATAAAAAAATATGTTTAAATAATTATAATAGCAGCCCTGGGCAAGGGAATCTGCTCATCTTTAGATTAAATAACCAAACCCTTTATCTCCCATCAGTTTTCGAAATTAAAAGACCGCCAAACCCCTGTTTATTAAAATTACAAGCAACAAACAAGAAAAAGTTACATAAAATTACAAGAAATAAAATTACACAAAATTACAAGTAATAAACAAGAAAAGTTACAAGAAATTACAAGAAATAAAAATTACACAAAATTACAAGTAATAAACAAGAAAAGTTACAAGAAATAAAAATTACACAAAATTACAAGTAATAAACAAGAAAAAGTTACATAAGAAGGTTACATAAAATTATAAGTTATAAAATTTACATAAAGGTCAAAATACAATCATTTACAATAACCGGTTCCACGATTGCCGAGACCGACGGAAACTTTTATTTCAAACTGTTCTCCGGTCAATCGCGGAAGGAACCATCATTACACATAAATTTACTCAAAATGTGAGCGACAAATTCATCACACATATTTATGACAAAATATTAATGAATGACAAACAATTTTCATTCACACAAAGGCTGTCATTAGCAAAACACCTGCATGGCGGGTGGGCCCCACCCCCCGCTGGCGCCGTAGCGGGTGGCGGGGCGCCCGCCATCGGTCATTATAATCTCATTATTATTAATTAATTAATTAATTAATTATCACATTATTGTTCACACAAATGTTACACCTATTATTGTTTGTTTTTATGCCTCGCGCTCGGCGAGCCTATGGCATTTAAGGTCCTGTACAGAACACCACCCCCGTGTGACTTCGTCACACCAAGAGGAAGTACAGGACCTCCGGCGGCGGAGTGATGTCGTCTATGTTGTCTCCGACGTCGGCTGCGTCGGCAGGGCGATGACCTTGGTCGCCGGCCGCACGTAGTCTCCGGAAGCAGTCCGTAGCCGCACCACGCGGACTTGGCCGTCGGCGGCGGGTGTGGCCTCCACACTGACTCCTCTCGGCCAGCTGTTGCGGGGCAGGGCGGAGTCGGCAATGATGGCGGTGGCCCCCTCCCGAAGCGGAGGGGCCGGCTCCTGCCACTTCCGTCGTTGGGCGAGAGTCGGGAGGTATTCCCGGATCCACCGGCGCCAAAACATGTCTGCAAGCTGCTGAGCGAACTGCCACTGCTTCTTGAGGCAGACCTGCTCATCCAGAGGTCCATATGTGGCGAGATGAGAATGTCGCCCGGCCGCGCCCAGTAGTAGGTGGTTCGGTGTAAGCGGGGCGTCATCCATCGGGTTGACTGAGACGTGCGTGAGCGGGCGGCTGTTCACCACGTTCTCGGCTTCAGCAAATGCCGTCAGTAGAGTTTCTGGGCGCGGGGCGCGCTCCTTCAAAATGGCTTCCAGTGCTCTTTTTATGGATCGCACTAAGCTTTCCCACGCGCCTCCCATGTGGGGGCTCAGCGGGGGATTAAATGTCCAGTCCATGCCCGTCTGCGCTAGGTGATTGTGCATGGACGGATCTGATTTCAGCTCTTCTAGCGCGATGGCTATTTCTCGAGCTGCGCCTTTAAAATTCGTCCCATTATCCGAATATAAATATCTTGGATGACCTCGACGAGCTGCAAGACGGCGTAGGGCCATTATGGCCGAATCAGCATTTAGTGTGTCTGCTAATTCTAAATGGACGGCGCGTGTTGTCATGCAGGTAAACAAGGCGCCGTATCTCTTCTCTTTGCGCCGGCCCATTGTGACTTGGAGTGGTCCAAAATAATCCACCCCACAGTGGGTAAACGGCATGTTATGATGGGCCAGTCGCGCATCTGGCAGTTGTCCCATTATAGGTGGTTGGGGTCTGCTCCGGTTGTTGCGACATCGCTGGCATTCAAAATGTATACGACGCACGGCGGGCCTTAAACGTAAAACAAAGTAATTTTCGCGCACATCCGCCACTGTCACTTCCGGTCCGGGATGCTGCCGCATTTCATGGTGATAACGGATCATCAGGCGTGTATAGGAATGTCCGCCGTCCAATATAATTGGTTTTCTGAGGCCGGGTGGTATGTCGGCCACGGTAGTGGAGGCTAATCTCGAGTCCATTCGGATTATTCCATACTCGTCTAGTTGCGGTGTCGTCGCATATAGTCGGCTGGTACGGGGTAAGGGCCACCCCCGCCGAAGAAGGCCGAGCTCGTTTCCAAATGACTCAGGTTGAGCTTTCCGGATCCAGGATCGTTCCGCCGAAAATCGCTCTTCCGCGACTAAGTCCGCGCCGAGCGCGCGCTGTCTTCCGCGCCGGCAATTATTCACAAATCGTCGTATCCACGCCGTTGTACGTATTAATTTTAACCACGACGAAAAACGCCTGATATCAGGCAAAGCGCCATCTTCGTGGCGCGCGCGATTTATCTGCATGCATACTGCAGGTCGTGTTTCTAATTTTTGCGGATCGGGTTGCGGGGGCCGCCTCTCTTGCGGCCATTCTACTTCCGGTTTCCGTAAAAATAGCGGACCGCCAAACCAAGGGCCTGTAGGTGTCAAGTCCGGCGGTTCTGAGTCCCGAGTCCCGATGTCGGCCGGGTTCAATTTTGTAGGTACCCACTTCCAGCAGGTAGAATGTGAGATCTCATCTATCTCGCCCAGGCGATTTGCTACAAAAGCCGAGTAGCTACGTGGGTCCGTTCGTAACCAACACAGTACAGTGGTCGAGTCTGTCCAGAATACTGTGCGCTCTATGAAACATGTCTGCTCGCACCAAATGTTCGCCGCGAGGCGCGCGGCCATTAGAGCCGCCTGTAGCTCTAATCGGGGAACTGAAAGTGGTTTGAGGGGAGCGACTTTCGTTTTGGCCGCGATGAATACCACCGTTCTGTGGCTGTCAATTTCTTCAACAAAGTATGCTATGGCACAGCATGCTTGTTCCGACGCGTCGCAAAATACATGTAATGATACTTTGCGACGGCGGCTCAATACACTTTGTCGAGCGATAGCGATTTCACTAGCGCGCAGTAATCGGTGCCAATTACGCCATTTCTCGGCGTGCTCTGATTCAATTCGCTGGTCCCAACCGACTTTAGAGCGCCAAACTGCCTGAAGTAATATCTTCGACCGGATCATTATACATGCCATGAAGCCGACCGGGTCAAATATGCGCATTACCGCGCTCAGTAATTGGCGGTTAGTTGGCCTCTCGTCCGCCTCCAGCTCTGGTAAATTTATAAATTTAAATACAAATTTATCGGTTGCAGGCTCCCAGCTGATGCCTAGCACACGTTCGGTAGTGGTGTCCGGCCCAATAATTTGGACCGGCTCCAAAGCGCGCAAATGTGGCGCAATATGTTCTAACACCTCTGGGTCGTTCGAGGCCCAATTAGCGAGGTGCATACCTCCTCGGCGCAGTACTTCGGTGACGTCACGGGCCATACCTACGGCCTCCGCCGTTGTATCTACGGCGTCCAAATAGTCGTCCATGTAAAACTTATTTCGGACCGCCGCGGGGTATTGTGCGGCGCTGACGTCAGCGATTTTATTTCGCACATACTGTGCACTTGCCGGTGAGCAGGTGGCGCCGAAAACCATCGAAGTCATTTTATATGTCTGCACTTCTCCTCCCTGCTCCCGCCATAGGAATAATTGAGATTCCTGGTCCATTTCCCGAATTTTTATCCTCAGAAACATATCTTGCACGTCGGCCGCCAGAGCTATGCGGCCTTCCCGAAAACGCCAAATATTTCCTAATAAGGAACTCAATAAATCGGGTCCAGTCAAGAGGACGTCATTCAAGGAGACGCCTCGACACTTGCTCGCAGCATCAAAAACCACACGAATCTTGCCCGGTTTTCGGGGGTTAAAAACCGCGAAATGCGGTAGGTACCAGTGACGCCTACCTAATTGGGCGGTCTCCTGGTCGCTGAGGACGCGGGCGTAACCCCGCTCAACATACTGGGCGATCTTGCCCCGATAAGCCGCCGCAAAGGCGGAGTCTTTGGCCATTTTTCTTTCTATTCCGCTCAGGCGGTTCAGAGCGCATTGCCGGCTCGGCGGCAAGCATATGTCTTCTTTCTTCCAAAGAAGACCGGTGGCCCAGTGACCGCTGGCAAGTTGTACAGTGGTGGCTTCCATCACGTAGGTTGCTCGGGTATCCGCTGCACTGACGCGCGCTGCGGCGGTCACTCCCAACGAGTCAATTAAAAAATGCATTTTCACGAGAGCTTCCAGCGCGCCCTCCGCGGGGGCCGCTTCTGCCGTAATAGAAAGCGTCGGTGCGGCGAGGGTTGGGTGGCCTGACAGGGCCCCGTGTCTTATCCATCCTAGTGCGGTGCGCGATAATATATTGTACTCGGCACCCGACGTCTCCTTGACTTCTCGCGACACTATTAAATGGGCATGATCCATGCCCAACAACAACTTCGGTTGCACCATACACTCGCGGCGCGCCCGATTTCCCCTGTTTGCGACCAACAATTGGGGCGGTAAATTTAAATTGCGTACCGTATATACGCGCAGCGGATATTGTGTCGATCCGCTGCCTTTAACAGTCAAATTCACTAATTGAGAACGCGATTCGGTGGCGCACATTCCCCGCGCGCCATGCAAATATAAATTCCGAGTCGGTCCGGAAGCGCCAACCGCACTGGCGATATTAAAGTCAATTAGCGAAACAGTTGAGCCTTCGTCGCACAAGGCAAATGTTCTACAATGCCCCCGCGGGCCAAACACGTCGACTTTAATTACCTTTAACAAAATTACATCGTCGGCGTCGCGGCTCGCTGTGTGGGCCGTTTGTCACGCCACATCGGTCCGCGCTCCCGCGGACGGTGGATTTTCGCCCGCATGTCTCGGTAAAACACGCGCGGCTCCGTGAAGCATACGATGATGAAAAAGTTTGCATCCATCCGTGCCGCATCTCTTGTTGCGGCCCCGGCAGGTGTTCTTGTGGCTTGGAGTCCAGGGATCAAGGCATAAAAAACACAATTTTTTATCCTTTGCAAGAGCCGCCCGTTCGGGTATTGAACGGCGCGTAAATTCTCCACATGCCGCCGCGCTGTGATTCGCTGCCCGGCAAATACCGCACTTCGGCGGATTTTCTGAAGACAATAACGCATGCACTTGCGCATTTCTTCGCCCCTTGTCTTCTATTATTTGAGCGCTCGGTCCGCCGCAATGGGGTGCTGAATCTGTTAAACGCGATAACCAATTTGAAAAGTCTTCCATGTTGGTATCCTTTGTCCCGGACCGCGCCGAGAACCATATCATCCGCGCGGAAAGCGGGAGCCTGCCAACAAGTTCGCGCAATAATTGCGGCGAAGCTAAGTAGCGCTCGTCCATTCCTTTCACTGTGGCGACCGCGTTTCTTACCGCCACGGCAAATTTCATAAAGGCGCCAGTATCTGTACTCTCAGTGAGGCGCGGGGTATGCCTCACTTTTTCCAGCATACTGGCGATAATTGCGTCAGGTTGTCCAAAGAGGTCCTCCAGCGTGCGCATAATGCCCTCCACACTGTGGGGGTCGCCGATAAGAGGGCGGACCGCTTCTCGGGCCGCTCCTTTCAGGGCAATTCTCAGCCGCATAGCATTTTCTGCGGTCGTTAATCCACATACTTCCGTGGATTGTCTAAACTGGGCCTTAAATGATCGCCATTCCAGCGGATCCCCAGAAAAATCAGCCAGGTCTTTTGCATTCGACTGCCTGGCAATCATGGCCGACATTCTCGGCTCCTCTTGGCTGCACGGGTACTGCGGGCTCTCAGAAGAACGCGTGGACCGGACCGCTTCTGTAACAGCGGTCGCCAGGCGCTCAAACTGAGCTTGCTGAGACCGCATCCAGTCGCCTCACGTAGGATTGTCGGCGCCGTCGGGGGCATTTTGTCGGCAAGTAGTAGGCGCATTCATGCGCCCCGGATCTTCTGTAACGATGTCGCTTGCAGCGACTGTCTCGGCGGCCCCGGGCGCCGCCGCGCCCGGTGCAGCGGCGCCGGCGGCGAGCGCTCCTGCGCTTGCCTCCGTGGGATCCTTTCCCGCTGCCGCTATTGTCAGCGCCCTCGAGAACATTTCTTCTTGCCGCCTCTGCATCTCGTCTAACTGCCTCCTGAAGTGACGGTCTTTTTGGCGTAGCTCTTTGCGCAGCCTTCTTACCTCCGCGCTCTGGCTAGCCGCGTCAGAAGGTGACGCGTCCTGATCCTCAGCTTCCGATTGTGCGTCAGACTCGTCTCTTGATGATGCCTCACGACGAGAGGCGTCTTCTTCGTCGGCAGGTGACCCGCGGTTCGTATTCGAGCGCAACGATCGCGACATTTTAAATTTATTTTTTCCGACGAAAAATTACCGAAAATTCCGCTGCCCACGGAATGCGATGGTGAATTTATTTTTATACACGGAAACGGAAATCCGGCATCGATGGACCACGAAATGGTACGCACAAGCGCTGCGCACCAATCTCGACGCTATTTTTTAACCCAAAAAAAAAATGTGGAAGCTCGCTCGGAATTAAAAAATAGGCTAATAGGGTGGGTCTCCGCCTCGCGGTATCAGAAATTCACCGTGGTAAATATTTTCACCACAGGCGAAGACGAATGAATTTAATTTTACAAAAAAGAGAATTTAAATTATTCAAAAAACACAAAAAATCTAACACTTAAAAAATTCAGAAATTAAACACTGTTTTTTCACA
>JADDOH010023679.1:0-16836 GCA_016648135.1 Agrypnia vestita | reverse complement strand
TACGTATTTTGTGCCTAGGGATAATTATTACTATACGCGCTTCAGATTCAATATATAAGAAATCGTAATATGGCGACTGTGATAGTTATTCAAATTATTGCATAACGCTTATGAAATATATAATTCTGTCGCTGTTCATATGAAAAATCACTTAAATTTGATATTCATATATTACCAAAGATATAAAGGCTTTAAAATGGAATACTTTACTGACGAAGGGTGTTTCGTGTTTGTTTGTGGGATTTGAAATTCATAATAATTATGTGTATTTGGTGTCGCGAGGTTCGGAATGTGCGAGAGGTTCTTCAGGGCGGATGTATCCTTATGCAAAAGAATGCTTTGTTATCTATACTGGCGATTGAATACGCGGATTTCTATATGATTTGTGTAGATCGTGCGAGGAGTTTCTTACTAATGGTATATTTTAGAAATGCATCTGGATTTTATATTTGTTTTATTGAAGCATGAATGTGTGGTTTGTTTGAACTCGTTACATGTTTGTATTGCGTATCATTGGGCGGTCGTTGAAAACACGATTTGTTCCTGTCAAGTTCTTGTGAAGACGTGTTTCGAATTGTATATATTCCTTAATTGCGATAGTTATTCATATGACATTGTTTTACTCATTCAATATTAGATATTTGAAATGTTTCTACAACATTTGCCATTATTGTGGGCAGTTCGCGGTTTGTTCAGGGGTAGTTAACCTTCGGTCTTCCGTGATCGCGTTACTTACTTATATGACAGATTGTTTTGTTTTGTTCGTTTAATATAAGTAATATCATATTTTATGAGTTACCGTAATTATTTATCTATATGATTTTATTATTGAGAGTGATGCAACGAATACTACCTTCACGAATACGAATATCAGGCTTACTATTCGGTGAATACGAATGCGAATATTTCCACCAAGGTGGGGGGAACTTGAACATACTTGTAAATATAATAACCTTGATGCAACGAATACTACCTTCATGAATACGAATATCAGGCCTACTATTCGGTGAATACGAATGCGAATATTTCCACCAAGGTGGGGGGGAACTTGAACATACTTGTAAATATAATAACCTTGATGCAACGAATACTACCTTTACGAATACGAATATCAGGCTTACTATTCGGTGAATACGAACGCGAATATTTCCACCAAGGTGGGGGGGGGAACTTGAACATACTTGTAAATATAATAACCTTGATGCGACGAATACTACCTTCACGAATACGAATATCAGGCCTACTATTCGGTGAATACGAATGCGAATATTTCCACCAAGGTGGGGGGAGAACGCAAGCATACTTGTAATTGTATTGTTTATGTCTGCTGGTGATATCACTATACGGCGTAGATGAACTAGTTTGAAAGGGCTTATGTTCTGTATGTGCTTGGCGTAGAGGGAATAGTCTTCTTGTTTCTAGGATTCTATACAGGTTTACAGGTGCTGATATTGAAATATATATACAAGGAAAACACTATTTTGGGAACCATTAACTGGATGGCAGATATTGCAGCACACATACACACAAGGAGGGCGTTATGTTAAATACATGACTGGAAAGTTGTTATTGGAAAACACAGGCGCTACTAGAGGATATGGACAGTTTACAGAGAACTTCAACTTCTGTTCGGACCTTTTACTATTACTATTCTTTCGCTTTTTGCTTAACCGTGGATGAACTAGATTGAAGGGGTTTATGTTCTGTATGTGCTCGGCGTAGAGGGAATAGTTTTCTTGTTTCTAGGATCTAATACAGTTTTACAGGCGCTGATATTAAAATATATATACAAGGGAAATAAGGGCTACACAGGCGCTGGTAATTGCCCAATTTTGGAGAGGACCCGTTATATGACTTCGGATCTGAATGCCATCTCGGAAGCAGACCAACTACAGAACTAAGATAAGAACCTTTAATATTATTTATTCCTGATGTTTTCTTATGTGTAACAAATGGAATGTTCGTGCTATATAATTTGTCATTGTCACATGGTCACTATTCATTTCATTACGTGGGTTCAGAGTTCGACGGTAACGGACGCGGAAACAAATTAGTACTGATGTGGGGACGTAACGTCGGGATTATATCTTAATTATCTTTAGGGTAGAAGCGAGGTCATCATACGTGCATTCTGCATTTCAAACGTTTTACTAACATATATAAATACATATTATTGCGTTTTACAAATTGAATAGGTTCGCGGAAAATAGGTATTTCGCCCGGTTGTGCAATATTAACTTCCAACGTAGCGTAATGAGATCTTATTACCGGCGCTAGACTCTTAAGGTTAGGCACGCGGGGATTATAAATTGGATAATGAACGAGAACCGAATGGGGAAGTTCGTCTCTTCATGGTCGGGAGGCGAGGAGTCGTACGTCTTTCACGCCCCGTGATCTTGGGAGGCAGAATTTCGATTGTGGAAAAAGATGAAGTTGGATCTACTCGCGTGGCAAGACAGGGTCGAATGTCGGAGCGCGCGTTCTCGGCTATGGAGTCTGATTAGATTGGAGAGACACCTTAGGTCAGGGACTAGGTAGGGCCATCTTAACTGTATCTACCCGGTTGTGGCTGGGTTTTAAAGCCAAGAATTACAGGATGGTCTGAAGGTCTTGATGCGGTTACCCCTCTAACATCTAAGGGGAAGAGCCTCTCACGTCTTTTCAGTCCCCTTGGTGCGACGAGCTCGGGCTCTGGTTATGAATGTATGTGAATGTAATAACTCCGTACTCAAGGACGAGATAGGACGTTTCTCATGAACGAGAAATTATAAGATGCAGGTAGCAGTTCGACCATCAATACTTATGCTCGGGACCGCTTTAATGAACGAGATCTGTCAGCAGTTTAACAATCAACTTTATGATCGGGACCGCATTCAGGAGCACGATGGCATTACTAACATCATCATTCTCTTCATTCACCACCTTTTCTAACTTGCTGTATACAGAGACCTTCGGGGTTCTCCCTTCCCGGCCAGCGAGAAACATATCAGGAATTACACAATCAACTGTAATAATCATGCTGTTTTACCATCATTCAATATCTCTAGTCAATAAGACTACACCGTGGGATCAATCACATCAACTATATTTGGCGATGCTAACATGGCTCTGACTGACGCGCTCAAGGGAGAGTCTTTTCCAGTCACCCAGTTAGTTCATTCAGCCCTTTAATCAGCAGTAAACATCATAATAATCCGGCTCATGTAGCCGCAACGTGGGATCATCATCATATACACCAGTCAATTTGACTGCCCCGCGGGACAATATACAAACCTTAATATCAGACGCGGGATTTCTTCCTGATATGTTTGTCGCCGGGAAGCGAGGACTTCGGGGGATTCCAGCAGGAGCAATAGAGTCTCGGATTGATCTTGGTCTGCAGCTTAGTGTGGGAGGTTATGTCTAAACAGGAGTTAACCACCGGATGCGGCGATGCTCTGGGGCCGCATCCCCCTCCCCCCTACAGGGGGGGGGGGGGCATCTAGAATCCACGTTTGAACAGAAGTGGTTAGACACTTCTTAAATTTCACTTACAAATCTGTATCTTCCATTCCCTTAGAATCTCGGGCTGCGATAATGTCAGACAAAGCTTGCCCTGAGCCTCTGTTGCGCCTAGTTGTTGTGAATATAATATGTTTGTCTTCCCCTACTATGTACTATGAACAGATTGAGCAGATCGGACAACGTGGGACGCGCTATCGGTAGGTTTCTTACTTGTGTTTTGAATATAACGTATGCTATTATATCTTGTAAATCTGTCATAAATGGGTGCCGCATGTGGTTGTGCTGACACTGTTCTAAGCTGCTATTATGAGATGTTGATAATCAATGCGGGCGGAATCTTTAGCGTATGCCGTTAACTTGGCAACGATTGTATTGTTTTATATTACAGTATTTTAACCCCGATGGTATTATAGTTATGGCGGTTCAATGTAAGGGAGTTTTGCTACTAGCGTTTATTCCTAGGCTACGCCGCATATAATTGGCTTTTAGGCCAACTCCGGACGTGGACGATATCGGCTATCTCTCATATAGGCGAAACTGTAGAGTTCTAGAGCGGTTTCTAGAAGGACGAGTACGGATTAGTTACGTGCGTTTGTTATTTCCATAGTTAGGTAAGAATTCGATCTATATTAGTCTAGTCGCGTTAATAAGAATACGAATCTCACCACATATCAAAAGAATTTTGGATAGCTACGGACACAACGGAGGAGGAATTTTCCTAACCACTAGATAGATCACGACTGGCCAATTTTGAAAATATAAATTCTTAACAAAAAAAAATAAATAAAATATTAGCTTTCATGTAAATATACTTCCGAAGTTCTAAGTTCAACTTAAGTTTTCATCTAGTAGCTTAAAGCATAAAGTGTGTGCTTAAAAGTCCCAAAAGCTGTAATAAAGCTCAATTCGGTAGCTTAAAGTCTCAAGCTTTGGGCTTTTCGTAAAACTTACATTATTAAACTTTATAGTTAGGTATTTAGCTTAGGTGTGCAGGTAGCCACGTTACAGGTCTTCCGTAGCCGTGATAGTTGTTCATATGACAATGTTTTTATACATTCAATATTAGATATTTGAAATGGTTTTTACAACATATTCCATTATTGTGGGTCGTTTGCGGTTAGATCAGGGGTAGTTGACCTTCGGTCTTCCGTAGCCGTGATAGTTGTTCATATGACAATGTTTTTATACATTCAATATTAGATATTTGAAATGGTTTTTACAACATATTCCATTATTGTGGGTCGTTTGCGGTTAGATCAGGGGTAGTTGACCTTCGGTCTTCCGTAGCCGTGATAGTTATTCATATGACATTGTTTTTATTCATTCAATATTAGATATTTGAAATGTTTTCTACAACATTTTGCATTATTGTGGGCAGTTCGCGGTTTGTTCAGGGTTAGTTAACCTTTGGTCTTCCGTAATCACGTTATTTACTTATATGACAGATTGTTTTGTTTTATTCGTTTAATATAAGTAATATCATATTTTTATGAGTTACCGTAATTGTTTATCTATATGATTTTATTATTGAGAGTGATGCAACGAATACTACTTTCACGAAAACGAATATCAGGTCTACTATTCGGTAAATACGAATGCGAATATTTCCACCAAGGTGGGGGAATTTGAACATACTTGTAAATATAATTACCTTGATGCAACGAATACTACTTTCACGAATACGAGTGACAGGCCTACTATTCGGTGAGTATGAATGCGAATATTTCCACCAAGGTGGGGGAACTTGAACATACTTGTAAATATAATAACCTTGATGCAACGAATACTACCTTCACGAATACGAATGTTACGCCTACTATTCGGTGAATACGAATGCGAATATTTCCACCAAGGTGGGGGAGAACGCAAGCATACTTGTAATTGTATTGTTTATGTCTGCTTGTGATATCACTATACGGCGTAGATGAACTAGTTTGAAAGGGCTTATGTTCTGCATGTGCTCGGCGTAGAGGGAATAGTCCTTTTGTTTCTAGGATCCTATACAATTTTACAGGTGCTGATATTGAAATATATATACAAGGAAAACACTATTTTGGGAATCACTAACTGGATGACAGATATTGCAGCACACATACACACAAGGAGGACGTTATGTTAAATACATGACTGGAAAGTTGTTATTGGAAAACACAGGCGTCCAGTCGGCGGGACGCAAGCATACTTGTAATTATATTGTTTATGTCTGCATGTGATATCACTGTACGGCGTAGATGAACTAGTTTGAAGGGGTTTATGTCCTGTATGTGCTCGGCGTAGAGGGAATAGTTTTCTTGTTTCCAGGATCTAATACAGTTTTAAAGGCGCTGATATTAAAATATATATACAAGGGAAGTGAAGGGCTACACAGGCGCTGGTAATTGCTCAATTTTGGAGAGGACCCGTTATATTACTTCGGATCAGGATGCCATCCCAGAAGCAGACCAACTACAGAAATAAGATAAGAACCTTTAATATTATTTATTCTTTATTTTCTTATGTGTATCAAATGGAATGTTCGTGCTATATAATTTGTCATTGTCACATGGTCACTATTCATTTCATTACGTGGGTTCAGAGTTCGACGGTAACGGAAGCGGTAACAAATTGGTACTGATGTCGGGACGTAACGTCGGGATTATATCTTAAATTATCTTTAGGATAGAAGCGAGGTCATCATACGTGCGTTCTACATTTCAATCGTATTACTAACATATATAAATATCCATTATTGTGTTTTACAAATTGAATATGATCGCGGGAAATAGGCACTTCGTCCGGTTATGCAATATTAACTTCCAACGTAGCATAATGAGATCTTATCACCGGTGCTAGACTCTCGAGGTTAGTCACGTGATTGTTGTATAAATGGAATAATGAAGGGGATTGAAGAAAGAGATACACTTGCGATACAGATAGTTGTATGTAACTGGGATCAAATGACGGGGTGCGTGTTCTCGGTCCAGGGGATGAACGGGACTGCGGGGACACTCTGGGTGGGTCTAAGTAGAATTGCGCAAAGCCTCCACACAGTTAAAATGTGTTCAGTCAAGCAAAGGTGAAGCATTTCGAATCGGACCAGAGCGTCGTGCCTCAAACACAGCCGGAGGGAAGAAGCCCCTACGTTCTTTCACTCCCCTTGGCCCGACGAGCTCGAATTCCGGATATGAATGTTCATGAATGTCAGCTATAAGACTCAGGTAGCCGTACCTCAATCAAAACCTTCGTTCGGGACCTCATCAACGTACGAGACAGGGCGTTCCGCATGGACGAGCAACTATGAGAAGCAGGAAGCAATTTAATAATCTATACACTGCGCGAGGACATTACTAACACCATCATACTCATCATTCACCACCTTTTCTAACTTGCTGTATACAGAGACCTTCGGGGTTCTCCTTTCCCGGCCAGCGAGAAACATATCAGGAATTACACAATCAACTGTAATAATCATGCTGATTAACCATCATTTAATATCTCTAGTCAATAAGACTACACCGTGGGATCAATCACATCAACTATAATTGGCGATGCTAACATGGCTCTGACTGACGCGCTCAAGGAAGAGTCTTTTCCAGTCACCCAGTTAGTTCATTCAGCCCTTTAATCAGCAGTAAACATCATAATACTCCGGCTCATGTAGCCGCAACGTGGGATCCTCATCATATACACCAGTCAATTTGACTGCCCCGCGGGATAATATACAAACCTTAATATCAGACGCGGGATTTCTTCCTGATATGTTTGTCGCCGGGAAGCGAGGACTTCGGAGGATTCCAGCAATAGAGTCTCGGCTTGATCTTGGTCTGCAGCTTAGTGTGGGAGGTTATGTCTAAACAGGAGTTAACCACCGGATGCGGCGATGCTCTGGGGCCGCATCCCCCTCCCCCCTACAGGGGGGGGGGCATCTAAAATCCACGTTTGAACTGAAGTGGTTAGACACTTCTTAAATTTCACTTACAAAACTGTATCTTCCATTCCCTTAGAATCTCGGGCTGTGATAATGTCAGACAAAGCTTGCCCTGAGCTTCTGTTGCACCTAGTTGTTATGAATATAAATATGTTTGTCTTCCCCTACTATGTACTATGAACAGATTGAGCAGATCGGACAACGTGGGACGCGCTATCGGTAGGTTTCTTACTTGTATTTTGAATATAACGTACGCTATTATATCTTGTAAATCCGTCATAAATGGGTACCGCGTGTGGTTGTGCTAAAACTGTTCTAAGCTGCTATTGTGAGGTATTGATAATCAAGGCGGGCAGAATCTTTAGCGTATGCCGTTAACTTGGCAATGATAGTATTGTCTTATATTTCAATATTTTAAACCCGGTGGTATTATAGTTATGGCGGTGCAATGTAGGGAAGTTTTGCTACTAGCGTTTATTCCTCAGCTACGCCGCATATAGTTGGCTTTTGGGCCGACTCAGGACGTGGACGATATCGGCTATCTCTCGTATAGGCGAAACTGTAGAATTCTGGAACGGTTTCTAGAAGGGCCAAAGTAATTTCGGAAATATGTTTTGTGTCTCTGGCATTTCGTCTATAAGTGTTCGAAGATTGTACGTGGATTTCGAGTCGATAACGGTTAGGCGATCTATCATCTTTAGTAAATAAATCCGTTATGTTATTTACGAGTACGGATTAGTTACGTGCGTTTGTTATTTCCATAGTTAGGTAAGAATTCGTTCTATATTAGTCTAGTCGCGTTAATAAGAATACGAATCTCACCACGTATCAAAAGAATTTTGGATAGCTACGGACACAACGGAGGGGGAATTTTCCTAACCACTAGATAGATCACGACTGGCCAATTTTGAAAATATAAATTCTTAACAAAAAAAAAATAATATTAGCTTTCATGTAAATATACTTCCGAAGTTCTAAGTTCGACTTAAGTTTTCATCTAGAAGCTTAAAGCATAAAGTGTGTGCTTAAAAGTCACAAAAGTCGTAATAAAGCTTAATTCGGTAGCTTAAAGTCTCAAGCTTTGGGCTTTTCGTAAAACTTATATTATTAAACTTTATATTAGGTCCTTACATATGAAATTGGCGTTTTGCCGTACTGGCAAATTTGATCTCAAATATCTTCTCTTTGGTTAGGAATTCCAAATCCAAATTTATACAGCTATTTACTCATGTATTTGTGTTTTGAAAATTATAATTCATTTGTTTTTTCCTCAATTGTTTTTTTCTTTGCGTCACTCAGTTTACAAAATGAAAAACTTGAAATATCGCGTTATTTACGAGTACGAGTTCCACCGTGGCACCAGTGCTGCAGAAACGGCTCGAAGGATTAATGATGTGTATGGCGACGGTGCCGCAAAAGAAAACACAGTGCGTTTTTGGTTCCACCGTTTTCGTTCTGGAAATTTCGACCTGCAGAACAAGCCCCGTGGACGGCCGGAGACCAAAGTTGATAATGAAGAATTGAAGGCTATTGTGGAAGCGGATCCATCGCAAACCACATCCGAGTTAGCTGCAGGCTGCGGTGTTAGTGATTAAACTGTTTTAATCCACTTGAAGCAAATCGGTAAGGTTAAAAAGCTTGAAAGGTGGGTACCCCCTCACTGATTTGAGTGAATCAATCAACAACGCGCGGGTGACTGTTGCGTTTGCAATTACTAACCTACTCAACCGGCACAATAATGAAGGGATTTTAAATCGAATCATTACCTGTGATGAAAAGTGGATCCTGTACGGTAATCGGAAGCGCTCATCGCAATGGCTGAACCCTGCCGAACCAGCCAAACCATGCCCCAAGCGAAAATTGACTCCAAAAAAGTTACTTGTGAGTTTGGTGGACTAGTGCTGGTGTCGTTCACTACGGCTTTCTTAAATCTGGCCAGACGATTACGGCAGATGTCTATTGTCAGCAACTGCAAACCATGATGGAAAAGCTAGCTGCTAAACAACCGAGGCTGGTTAATCGCTCTAGGCCACTGCTGCTTCATGATAACGCTAGACCACACACTGCACAACAGACGGCTACCAAATTAGAGGAGCTTCAATTGGAATGTCTAAGACATCCACCGTACTCTCCGGACCTTGCCCCAACAGATTACCATTTTTTTCGAAATTTGGATAACTTCTTGCAAAGGAAAAAATTCAACTCCGATGGGGCAGGCCAAACCGCCTTCAAAGATTTTATTGATTCCCGTCCGAATGGTTTTTTTAGTAAAGGGATCGATGAACTACCTATGAGATGGCAAAAGTGCATAGATAGCAATGGTACATACTTTGATTAAATAAATATATTATAATAAAAAAAATCGGCTTTATGTTCCTCCCATACTAAACGCCAATTTCATATGTAAGGACCTAATAGTTAGGTATTTAGCTTAGGTGTACAGGTAGCTTACGTTACACTCTTTACCTCCTTACTGCGTTGATAGAAACGGCATGATTTATGGCAACAAAATATTTGCACTAAGTCTTAGCTGCCTTCTTTGTCGTTCGAAATCATTATCGTCCTGTCCAGTTTCATCGAAGATATATGCTCAAGATATTTTCAATCACGTAAATCAGTATTTCGCAAACTAAGGGTAGCAATCCACTGGTGGGTCGCGGTCGCAATACTTCTCGTCTGAGTCGTATCGTGTTTATTGTATAAAACAAAGTGCAACCAGATATCAATGTAGTATCTGAAACATTCACTCATTTAAAAGAGTTGAAAAATAATTTTAACGCCTACTTCGAAGAAGAGATGAAAAAGTTCGACAGGATCCATTTCAAGACAACATACCAACTGAAATTTCAACATAGGAAAGAGCTTATTGATTTATCAAGAGATACGTCGCTGAAAAATACTTTTTATCGCAAGCAATTAGCAAAATTCTGGCTTACAGTTGCTGACACATATCCCTGCTTGTCTGACGAAGCCATGAAAGCCCTCCTCCCCTTCACTACCTCATACTTATTTGAAGTGGGATTTTCTGCCATGGTTTCTATTGAGACTAAATACAGAAATAAATTGGACGTATCGAAGTCACTGCGATTAAAAGTGACCAAAATTGAGATCGACGCTCATGCTGTTATGACAAGAAAAAAGCAAAAATGCATCCTTTCGATTAATTAAAATTTTCGATTATATATTTGGAAGTTTTTCTTTTTTCTTAATTAAACATTTGCGGTCTTGTCAACTTTGGGAACCACTAATGTAGAGTAATATTGTCTGGCCCGTTTCCATATTTAAACACCATTATTTTATTGTTATTGAAAGCCGATTTTCTGACATTACATAAAATATTGTGTTGATTGGCGTAAGTTTTGTAAATCTGTAAGAGCAGTCTTTTCACTATAATAGATGGTGCCAATATAACCATGCCGTCGGCATATGGTTCTAATATGGTTCACATCATCTCGTAGATGTGGCAGCCAATTTTCGAATCAGTTTCGAGTCAGTCACTCGCACAATTCATCCAGGTAGATATTGAAGATAATTGGGGACATGCATCCTCCCTGTCCCCCTCCTGTGTGTGGGTAGATATAACGACGCAGGCGCCATCTTTCAACGGCACTGAGTTCTCTTGCGTATATCTACCAACGATTAGAAAAATTTTTATTTGCGCAGTTTCATCCATAATTTGTGGTATTTGACTCGGTCAAAGGCTTTGATTATTCGAGAAAACACGCAGATATAGATATAGATAGTTCTTCTATTTTTATAATACGCCACAAAAATAGCATTCTTAAATGGTAAATTCTTTTTGAACCCCGAGAGAACCATACGCAGAGAACCTATGAGAATCGTTCACATATGCGGATTTTGTAAATTTTATTATCACGAGACACCACATCACTAGTATCTGGAGTAGTGATGGGTCCGCTCTATACTCACTACTACAATGTAGTACTACATTACATTGAAGTGCACACTTCGCACGTTTTGATGTGTAGTGCATTTTTGGGAAGTTGATGTAGCTAAATGAAGAAATCTCTGGAAACTGAAACAACCCCCCCCCCCCCATAATATTTTCCTCGTTGACCTTTTTTTTTTTTTTAGCTCGCCAAATCTTTATATCAACTCACTAGTACTGCATTACTTCATTTCATTACTTCACTTCATTAATACTACAATTACTTCATTACTTCACTCCATTTCGTAGTACTACAATTACTTCACTCCAAGTAGTTTTTACTACAACTACAATTGTAGTATTAATATTACACTAGTACACTTTGTAGTCTTCAAACTGGTGAACGTGTGTATGTTGTAGCCTTCATTTTGAAATGTAGTTTTCCCTTTGCTAATCTGGAGGGGTTGGACCTAAGTTTTGGGTTTCACCTAAATACTTCGGCTTGAGGAAGTGAACGACTTGGACCGTGCACGATAATTTCCAATTTCGAATAATTTCCGACATCTGTGATCAGTCCAGTCGTATCATTAGCCCTGAGTCACCTATAAAGACTTCCATACGTTTCCAATATAAATAGCTTCATCTCTGTGAGACCTCTGTAATTGGTATTAATTAATAACTATCCCCCTCCTAACAAAAAAACAGTAATTGTGTTCTCAGACCTTACATATGAAAATATTTTTTTAAATAAATAATAACAAATTTAAAAATAAAGAGTTTCATTATTGTATGTCTTATTATTTTACGTTATTAATGGATTGACATTTTGCTAAAAAATATATAAATTTCCGTGTTCCTTTGAATATAAAATTACTTTAACCTTAATCGTGATATTAATGGATGAAAGGTCCTGAGAAGACTAATTAGGGTTTCAAAAGGTCAACCGGGAGGGACATTTATAATTTTCTTTTAAATGTTTTTAAGCAGATTGTTAAAGTGACTCAAAATTACCATTAAGCTATAATAGAAGTTTGTAACTTAGTTATTAATTATGACCCAGAAATTGTGTTATTTTTTGGTTAATAATACATATTTATTAACCCTTAATATTTACGTTTCTTCTGGGATGGTAGAGAAAGATCCTAGAGAATAATGGCTTTAATATTAGCAGAAAATCGATAATGTGGGGGCCACATAAACTTAAGTATGGTAGAGAAAGTACAAAATAAGTTACTAAGATATCTCTACATAAGAGAGTACGGGAATTATTCTTGGCTCTGCCAAACCGAGTCTTTCCATTATGTGTTTGGCTATAATAGGTTAGAAACGAGAAGCATCGTATATTTGATTACGCATTTTATCGAATGTTGCGCGGTATGATCGAAAATCCTGAAATTACGTGTAACATTGGATTGTATATTCCTAGTAATTGCCAAAGACAGTTTCAACATAGATTATTTCACATTACAATAAACAGGACCAACCTGCCAATGGTTATTGCTATTGGAAAAGCTACCACTATGCTAAATAATATCACATTGGATTGGATATTGATCTTTTCCATATCTCTGGTTTTCTGATGAATTACATAATATAATAAAAAAATATTTTAACAACGATATTTACACGAATAAAATGAAAGTTTGTAATGTATATGTTATTTATCAAATTCAAATTAAATTGAATTGAATTGCATATTGTACCATTTGAAGAACCAAATGTTGCGATTCCTTTGATGGGTTGGAGTGGATGGGGAAATATTAGTCAACTGTGATTTAAGTATCTTGGCTCACTTATTCACAGAGACGGAGAACGCGCAGCGGATATCGATCGTACAATAAATAGTTATGGGATGGATGAAATTAAGATCGGTAACAGGAATCTTGTGTATACCAGATTATTACTGAACCTGCGATTATTCTGATTTGGTGTAATTCTTACCTTAGGCAACTTGAGACAGCAGAAATGCGAATAATTAGATGGTTGGTAGGAATATCACTAAAATGTAGAATTAAAAGTTCACGCGTTCATAGTAGCTTGGGTGTCACGGAAACACCCAGCTGAGAGCCGAGTTGGTACGGGCGTATAAGACGAAGACCGCCAGACCGAACTTAATCGACAGTCATCCCGAGGAAGACCAAAGAACTCTTGAATGGCTCAATGCACCAAAATCCTGCATAGCTAAATCCTGAAAGCGGTAGCCTGACAACAAACAGCCTGAGAACGAGAGGAGCCGACCACAACAGCCTACCTAGGCAATAAGTTAGAACAGTACCAGGAAAAAAAATTAATGTTGGTCTTCGATCGTATTATACTATATTTTAAATTTTTTGAATATTTAACAATCTGTTGTTGAAGAGAGAACACATCCCTGTCGGACTCCACGCTGAACTGGAATGCCTCGTGAAGTGGCTCCATTCTCAAGTTTAATAATAGCGTTTTGCTCCCAGTACAAGTTTTTAATTATTCTCACATCCTTCTCATCTATATCATATCATATAGAGTAGCTTGTTGGTCTTGTGGTTAGGACACTGGCCTCGTGATCCAAAGGTTGCGGGTTCGAACCTCACTCCAGACTAGCAAGTTAGTCCTATTTTCATAGCACAAGCGTTTAGGTTAGTTTGAAAATAATAAGAATATTGATGTGACATGTATTCCGTGTTCACATCTCTATTTTTTATTAAAAAAAAAAAAAAATCTTTGTAATATTCTAATTAAATCTGTGTGTTTTACTCTGTCAAATGCTTTTTCCTAGTCTGTAAAGCAAGCATATATATCTTTTCTTTGGTCATAGCATTTTTGCAATAAGATATTTATTGTTGTCAGCGCTTCACGGGTACTGGTATATCTTTTAAAAATTTCATTTATTCTTTTTATAGTGAAATAATAATCACATACCATATCTGTTCTAGGACCGTTGGGCTGAATGAAAGCTGACTAATAATAAATATCAAAATGTGACAGTTTAGAGAATAATGGCGTTATATCCACATATTTGTAAAATAACGAATAGAAGCCGGGCGGATGCTTTTCATTGTTCGACAGGGTTATGGGTTAACTTCATCCCCACCCGGTGTAAAAAGTAGAAAGAAAGTTCGTTGAATAATCTTTTTGTTTCCGACACTGAATAAAATAACACGGTCCATAGGTGAAGGGACGAATAAAATGAAAATAAAGAAATCTTCTTTCAGTGAAATCCCCCAGAAAAATACGACGGGTCACTTTTTTATTAAACAAAGTTTCAATACTGGAAAAGTATTTTCCAAATGGTCAATTCATTTATTTTGTTTTCAAAATGGACAGTCCGCTTCTGGGATCTCGATAAAATTCTTCATTATCGTATCGTTTTGAAGTTGGATGCCTATAAAAATATCCCAATTTCTTCAGACAATAACTTGGCAATCAACCATAAATTCTAAGTTTGTTACTCTATAAACAACTCTCTGAGGGGATTCTCTCGAACTCAATGAACAAATTTAAACAATTAATTAATATTCCAGAAAAATAAATAATTAAAGAAAAATAATAGTAGGCAGCTAATAATGGCATTTTTAGGCAATGATTGTTTTTTTATGCCGGTAGTAATTATTACAATAAATTCTAAAATACAATTTAAAAATATGTTTTCATTGCATACAATTGTTTTATTCATCTCAAATAAGAATGATGATGAATTTTTTGGGTGGCTTCGACATCGATTATTCAAAAAACATTAAAAATCTAAGATAATTCAATATAATAAAATTATATTTACTTTAAAAATTAACCCACAAAGGGTATTGTTTTGTACTAGTCGTTTCGACTAATACTGCGAACATTTATTGCTTCGTCTTTCGTACTATTGAGTGTGTTGCGTTGATTCTTTATGTCAACTCAGTCACCGACAGAACTTTGGAAGAGATAACTACGTCACGCTGGTAACTACCGCTATCTTCAAAATACGATGTAATTCTTAGCCTTATCGATTAATTAAAAGCCACCGCGTAAAAATATCAAAAACCTTCTCGGGTTAAATAATTTGACAGTAAAAATGTAACTTTTGAGCAATACATTTTTTTTTAGTTAGATGATATGCTCACCCTGTGTTTAAACGCAACAATGGAAAAAATATTTGTTAAAAATCAAACTTATTATATAATTGGTAAAAAAAGTTCATAAACAATATGCCAGCCTTTTTTTTGAACAACAAATTAAAAAATTGTATTTAAAATAACAAGAATAAGGAATCAAAAATGAAAAAAATCGGGCATTAATCAGTACAATTGTAGGGACTGTGACAATTTTTACAGAGGAAAAACATCAAGGAATTTTGAAATAAGAGTCAACGAGCATTTGAGATGTTTTAGTAATAATAATTATTCGAAATTTTCAAATCACTCTACAGAATGTAATCACTATTTCAATATAAATACCGTAAAAAATAAAATATTAATACGGTGTCAAAATTTTACGTAACAATACTAGGGGTTTCCATTTGGATAATCTAGAAATATTAGAAACTTTAATATTATAAATAATCAAATAAACTATGTAAATAGCCCTCTCTTAAACCTATTCCCATTATAATTACTTTGTACCTGCGTAATTGTAACCATGCCTTCCTCCAACCCCCTCCCACTATAACCAAATCTATCGATTATCATTAATTTCAGTAAATTCATTGTCCTGAAGAAGGGAGCATCGCTCCCAAAACAATTATAATTTCTTCATCATTATATTATTTAAATTAAAATAAACTGAACATATCTTCATATTATGTATAATTATTAACTTTATTAATATTTTTAAAATCGGTTGGAAGTTTCATTAAGTTATCCTCTATAAGGTGGTATATCTGCATTAATCACAACTTGAATTTGGAATTCCAGAAATAAATCATTTCAATCATATAAATAAGTTTATGTTATATTTTTCATACACTTATTTCTAAATACAGCGCTATTTTTCATACGCTTATAAGTTTGAAGACTTAAATAACATGACTTGTAGGTCTTTTAACATATGTGTCTTACCCATGATGTCCTGAAACCTTTTAAGATAGTTTTGATCAGTTTGCCCATTTTGCTTAGTTTGCATATTATGACGAGAAAACTATGGAAACCAGCCACGAGAAGCCGAAGAAGTTTTGCTCACATTATTTTAAATATATTCTTGTGCCTTCCAGTATAGGACACACTATTGAACTATAAATAAATATTATAATGTAATATGTTTTATATTCATTTAAAATATGTCATGAATTTCTTTCAAGAAATATAGTTAAACTTTTATAAAGCACTAATTCTAATGGACGAGTGGAAGGAATTTTTTTTTCTATAATATCGCAGTTACAGTGAAGTATTTGCTGGACTAACAAGTATGTGACGGTTCGAGACACATCCTTAAACACCGTATCCTTAAATGAATAGAAAACATAAACTAATCTTCTTCTTCCTAGACCGTTACTCCTATTTACTTTCTTTGTCTGCTTTCTTCATCGAGCATGGTTTTGTGCTATTTTTTCGTTCCGTTAAGCTTCTTTTAGGTCTTTATAGAC
>JADDOH010023678.1:0-12697 GCA_016648135.1 Agrypnia vestita | reverse complement strand
AGAGTGAGGAATGAACAAATTAGAAGTGAATGCAATGCTGGCTGTAGTGTGGTAGACAGAATAAAGAAAGGAGTGCTGAGATGGTTTGGTCATGTGAAACGTATGAACGAGGGAAGGATGGTTAAGAAAATATACGAGGCGAGTATTGAAGGCGACAGGAATAGTGAAAGACCTGGCACGGTCAGATACTACAAGTATTTGAGGATGGCCCTGTTACAAGCCTCGACAACCGTAGAACTTGTATGAGAAGATGTAGTGGTGTATCAGGATAGAAGAGTGTGGCATTTAATCCTTTCTGCCTACCCCTGCGGTAAAACGGCACGATGGTCAGGTAGTTAGTAGATTTTATTTAATTTTCCAATCTTTTTTAATTTGGTCAGTCAGTTATTGTTGAGAAACATTTTAAAAATAAACATTCTAAAAAATAAGATCTTCTAAAAAGTCTGTAACTTTTTAAAAAACCAATCCATAAAAAACAAGTCTTTATTATACCCCCTTTCTCATTTACTAGTTGAAACAGGTTTGGCGCTTACCCCACACGTTGGGCTTGAGTCGGAACGCTACGAAAGGGAGTAATAAAAAATTTCGAAAAACCCATATTCCACATAAAACCTGTTAATTGAACTCTTTTTGCTATTCGAAGTAGTTCTTCGTAGCTACTTCGAATGCAGATTTTACTGTTTATAATGTTGATTTTGCTATTTTGAAAGTAGATTTTGCTAATTTGAATGTAGATTTTGCTAATGGGCATTAAAAATAAATAAACATCTATAAAAAAAAAAAAACATTACTAACAGGTTGGGTCCGCGCTGCGTGGAGAACTCGCAGTGGAACACGAGCACGGTGCGAGCGGCGGACGAGGACGCGTCGCAGGACGCCACCGTTACCAGGTGCTGTCGAATCAGCTCCTCCGTGTGGAGGTTGAGCGCGCCGGAGATGTGCCCACCCTCAAACTCGTACGGGTAGCGGCAGTCGATGATCTGAGGAAATAGACGCAATTGCTATACATCGTCGACAAGTCGACGCCGACTACAGGGCGTGCGAGACCGCTAATTTTTATTGATCTATTATATTTCAATATTTTATAATTTTACAATTTTTTCTGCCGTCAGGTCGGTTAACTGACCTCGTAGTGGTGGACTTGATCTCTGTAGGCGCCGGCCATGAGCTGCGCGAGCGTCTCTCCGCTGATGGACTTGAGATCCTCGTGCTCGCTCTCCTCCAGCGGCAGCACGAAGGGCTTGGAGAAGTCCCCAATCAGGTCGGGCTCAGTGTACGCTGCAATATGACACACACATATTTCATTCCAACACGTAATTCCAAACAACTCATTTGTCAACACGGTATAAAGTGTACAGGGATGGACTGAAGCCCTCCCTAAGGCCCCAGACCACTGTGAAAAAAAAAATTGTCATATCTTTTTCTTTCATTTCCTGAAAGATGCATTTGTTATGAATGCTCTTACCAAGTATTTTAAAGAAATTTGTAAAATTGACGGAGATACAGCGGTTTAAATTTTTTTGTTTGTATGTTGAATTATACTTCAGCAAAACTTTGACAGCATATCAGAAAAACTATACATCCGATTTGCATGTGCTAAGTCGTAAACTGTTTAAAAATGCAGTCTCTATGGCACCACGTAGGGATTTTTTATAAAGGGCCTCCTTCTATTTTTTTTTTATTAATAAATGATAAAAATTTTCTATAAAAATCGAAAATAAAATCCATTAATCTGCCATTTTCTTTTTTTTTTAGATGTCGAAATTCCCCTACGTGATGCTATAAATCTATATGTCTAGTTTCTAAATATATTTTTCTTTCATTTTTCGGTTGTATGGCTTAATAGCTGTCAACCACCCAGCGGCAAATTCGTTAGTGTCCTCTTGAAAGCAGCGTACACCGAAAACTATACTTTAGATTTGAGTACAAAAATTTTGTATGCAGTCTTCAATATGTGTGTATGTATGTATGTATGTATGTATGTATGTATGTACGTATGTATGTATGTATGTATATATGTATGTATGTATGTATGTATGTATGTATGTATGTTTGTATGTATGTATGTATGTATGTATGTATGTATGTATGTATGTATGTATATATCGACGCCTCCTACGTATAATATCATTATCCACAAATCGATGTTTTTTAGTTTTTTGTGTATTTCATATCGTCGGCTTAGAGTGTAAAACTGCTATCTACACTTTTTGGGTAAAATACGTTTTTGATATCATTGGAAAGAGAAAAAAAAAAACTGCATAAAGTATTATAAACAGCTAAATCGATATCGAAATATAAAGTATGCTTTTTGAACGAAACGTAAACCTGCTATTTTAAGCGCACAAAATACTTAGAGCGAAAAGCTGCTATCTCGATGTTAGTATGTCATTTTTGTACTGAGAAGTTGTGACGGCGGCGCGTATTTGTGAGCGCTCCGTGTATTTTGTTATTTTATTAAGCAGCTCCGCATCATTAAAGGCAGGTACAAATGTAAGGATACAAAAGGAGTTATGAAATGCATTATGTCACTGAAGAATGCCGACAAAAGATTTTTCATGATTTTTGGAAGCTGACATGGGGGCAAAAAAAACTTTTATCGATAATATGGTAACTTTGTATATGAATTAAAAGGAAAACTAAATCACAAAGTAAATTGAGAAGGGCCCAGAGTCTATTTTACTATTTAAAAGTTGATGATACGTTTTGATCAGAGCATGTAGAACTTTTTTTTAAATACTACAGGAGTGGGCCAATGGACCGTTCTAAATTGGAAAAACTCTAAATCTGTAGAAAATATAACGAAATCTAGTCATTCAAAACCTTTTGAAGAAGAACGTATAGAGCTTCATGGATTTTTTGATTCCTTACCTGTTATGAAATCTCACTACTGCCGGGCGACAACCAACAAAAATTATTTACTACCGGAATGGTTCTCTAAACAACGGCTTTTGATTTCTATGTTAAAGATTGGTGTGAATCTCATTACGTGCGACCACTCTCGATTACAATATTTTATGAAGTGTTTGACATGAAAAATATCGGATTACTTCATCCCAAGAAAGATCAATGTGAAAAATGTGCAGCATATTCTCCGGGCAAAGTACCTGATGAGTACTACAGGAATCACGTAAAGAGGAAAGATGAAGCCAGAAAAGAAAAGGAGATTGATAAAAATTCAGAATCGAATGTAGGTATTCACGGTAGATTTGCAATCAGTACTCACTGCTCCCAAATCTAATGTTAGTAGTTTTAACTACAAAATAAAGCTGCAAGTTCACAACCTAACATTACAATGTCATTAAATCGTGTTTTGTTTCATTTGGAATGAAATTGAAGGAGGAATTAACGCTGAGGAGTTTGCCAGTATTTGGTAGATTTTATAGAAAATAAAATTTTACCAACAGTCTCAGCTCAATCAAAATTAATTTTCTACGGTGACGAATGCTCATACCAAAAAAGGAATAGCACAATGGCAAATGTTCTTCTGAACATTTCAATGAACTGAAATATAGTAATAGAACAAAAGTTCCTTGAAGTAGGGCATACATACAGGGCAAATGGAAGTATACAGTTTGCATTCCAGTATTGAACGGTCATTAAAAAATAAAAATATTAATGTTCCTGCTGACTATGTAGCCATTTGCAAAGTAGCGAGAAAAAAACCGCACCCATGTGTTTTTTATTTTAATCGCAATTTTTTCAAAGTTTTTGGCAATATTCAGTTTTTTAACAGCATCCGTCCTGGTCGTGACAAAGAAGATGCAAAAGTTACGGATGTAAGATCACTGAAGTATACTACTGATGGTGAAATATATTTTTAATAAAATTTCAGTGATCCTTGGAGAAATTTACCACAAAGAAAATCGACAGTTGCACAACCATTCGAATGGAGACAATGAAAAATCTACACGATTCCCGGAGAAAACAGCGAGAAGATTTAATGACATGCAATAACTTAAATCTACTTTACCGCTTGATTATCATCAGTAATCATCAGTATTATGAAAACTTACCACACAACGTAAATTAATGTAATTATTGAGATATTTGTTTTAATTTTATTGGTATGAAAACCTGCTATGTCCATTTCATTGTTTACTATTTAAGTGAGAAAACCTGCTATAATATAAAAACTCTAATTACTAAAAGGTTACTGAATATTTCAATACATAAATGAGCTTGTAAAGACCGGGATCATACATTCTTTCAACGGTATTTTCATTTTTTCGATTGCAGTTATATTTAATTTTTTGAAGTGTTTTTATTGTCCCCTGTATAATTCACTCTGGTGCAGATAGCAGGTTTACACTCTAAGCCGACGATATGTATTTAATTATATCTTTATTTCCAAGAAAGAAAAAAAAATATTTTGCAATAAATAACTTTTTTTTCGGACATATTTTATCGTATCTCAAACAATCACATATTTTTTTACGAAGTATACTATCGTATGTAACACTTACGATGATTTGCGTTGGAAAATAACATAAGATAATTTTATTGTATGTAACACTTACGATAACATAAGTTGGAAAATAACATAAATAATTATCGTATGTAACACTTACGATAATATGCGTGAGAAAATAACATAAGAAAATTATCGTATGTAACACTAACGTTATTTTACGTTGTGTCTTTTCCGAAGTAAAATGTTGTAAGTCATTTATACAATGTTTTACGTCGCGTCTTTTCCGAAGTATAATATCGTATGTGCATTTCTACAAAAACCTTTAATAATTTCGACTTTTTTGTGATTATTTATGAAACTACAGTATAAAGTAAAATATTGAAACGAAATTTCAAAAAAATTGGGCAATATTTAGATTTATACCGGACAAAAATATGTTCAAATCCTTCTCCTGTAAAATTAAATTTTGTGGGTTACGATATTATACGATATATATATATATATATTGTGACGTAGCAACCTCTGTTCGTCACACCTCTTCGCGAAACCTCTAAAGAAATGAATTTATCGATCCCCGCACCAACTATCTGCACCAAAAATTGATTTCTAACCGCGTAGGTACCGCAAATACTCTATGGAACAAAATAATGTCTTTGGTCTACTGCAGATAGTTTCACAGCGGTCGCGAACGGCGGGGACGATATTACAAAATGGCGCATTCGGAATCTGACACTTCAGCACGCGAGATGTGAACCTTTCTGTGAACCCTCGTGTTAATAGGTAAGCACATTCCGAGAGACGCAATTTGAAGTGGCATAAAGATAACATGTGAAATTACATGATTGGTTGTTAATAATGTCTTTCGTCTTAATAGAGGGTTTTTCCACGGGAGCGCTTCGCGCCATGGCCAGGTGACGCAGCATGGAGTGAAAGGTGAATCCATTGCAACGCCTGGGGGGCAGCTGCAGAGGTGATGTTCCGGTAATCATCTGCATCGGCAGCCCAAAGCCTCGGGGCGGGGTTTTTCTCTGGACCCATAAGGGAGCAATCCTCCTTCAGATGCGAGGCCAGCAAAATAAAGACCACGACTTGCCTGGTATTCCAATTCTCTCTAATAATCAATTTCACATCACGCCTGGAGCGAGCTGCGTGTTATCTGACTCCGTAAATACAAGAACATGTGCATCAGGTCGAGCTGTTTTAAAAAAAGGAACATTGCTAAGCACGTGCGGAAGCGGTGTTTGTGCCAGACTATTGTAGCTTCATTGTTTTAAATGTGATATAGAAATTTTGCCCAGATGTTCATCATCTACAGAATGTGATTACCACGCACCGACACCCGCGCTGCGTCACCGCCAGTAGTATAAAAGTATTTAGTTCCACTGTCTTTTCCATCCTTGTATGACGCGGCCGCTAGCGCTGATGTCGAGGCGTGGTAAATTAATCTTCACCTCAATTTATTGTAAAAAAAAGGGTTTCAATGTGCAAAATTCCCAAAAATACTTCATAAAAAATTGTCACCTTCTGTGGCTTTATTAATTTCTGTTTAAAATTCATTTGAATAAATTCCCCTTCATCTAAATAATGTTTCATTGTATTACCCTAGTCATTTAACTGTTGCAACTTAAAATAAGTTAAAGTGAGAGACAGCTGAAGTGCAGCGTACACGACACCGGAAGTACCCTGAGTTTGAATTGTAGAAGTGAGGTGAGTCCGATTCTTCTCCGACTGAGCAAAACTGGTGGCGACGAGGAGTTCTGTTGGGAGCAACAGAACTTCACGTCGTAATATATATATATATATATATATATATCCTGTAACCTATTGGGCGTCCATCATGGACGAAATTGCATATAATGTGGCGTCCACCTGCTTACGACGTCCGTATATCGGACGTCAGATGGGAGAGTGTTCGCAATGGGCGCGGATTGTCTTTCTGATGCCATAAATGTAAAAAAAAAAAAAAAAATTGGACGTCAATTCGCTCCCAGTTTGGCTATTCTCAGTATATCTGTAGTTCTGCAAATTTTCGTTACAAAAAATAGCAGCGCTGTCGGCATTATTCCGAACATTCATTGCTAGCCGTGTGTGACGTCCAACTGCGCGTCGAGCGAAAGTTTGAAATGCGACGTTGCCACTTGCTGGATGCTTTGACTTCATTTAATTTTTATATTCACGATTTATGAGAACTCGTACGCATTCACTTGAATGAAGAAGTGGAGTCCGCTTTTGTACTCCATTTAATTCGTGGCGTCTGATTATTTGACGCAAAAACTTTGGATCGATTTTTAACCCTTTTCTCGTGATCCAAACGAGCTGAAATTTTGCACGCAGACTCGTGGGGACGTTCAAGAAGATCTATCAAATTTTCGTTAAAAAAATTTAATGATTATAGTATAATTTTGGATTTTTAGATATTTTAATAGTTTTTTAACATTGGAATCATTACATAAATGTTTGATTACTACCGTCGGCGGCGGCCCGATAACGTCGCGGAATATTTTCTAAATTTGCATTACTATATATAATTATATTTATTATTCATTATATTAATTACTATGTATAATTATATTAATTACGATATATAATTATATTAATTACTATATATAATTACTATAGTATAATAGGTACTTCACTATGAATTTCAAAAATTTATGACAATTGGTTAACAGAGATAGAGAATTTTGACATAGATATTTGTCTAGACATGTTTCATTTTCAGTCAATCAATTATTTAATTACATGATGGTAAACTTAATTTACAAAGAAAGGGAGTAAAATAAAAACATGGTTTTTATGGGTTACTTTTTTTAAGCTAAATATCTAAAAAAAATAATCAGAAGTTTAAAATTGAAATAAAATAAAATTAATCCCAGGACTTGAAGATAAGATTGCAGCATTATTTTATTAAATGTTTTAGTCGATCGGTATCTACTTATATCTATAGTCGATATGAATTAAGGTGTAATTGAGTACTTAACAGGTGAATGATTTTTATTATGAAGGGCTAATTGCCATTTATGTAATGATTCCAATTGATACATGTATAGTAAAAGTCCGTTAATTAAAACAACGATATTTCGTGCTTTGTATTTATTGCCGATTTTGAGGATCCAAAAATAACTTTTCCCTATAAATTCTACCTTTAATTCTAAAATACGTGAAATGCGTACATCGTATCAATTATTGACGTATTATATATGTATAGTATATAGACACGTTATTCCCATACTAGCCGGCTTTCATATTTATGTAGCAAATATTCCATTGAAGTATACAACAAATCACATAATCACGTAAAAATCAGGTAATTTGAAGTCACGGTGCCTAAAATAACATACTCATTCTTACAATAGTGTACGATACTCTGTTCCTTTTTCCCCGGGACTTTTTTTTCGGCGTACACGCAGTGTTTGTGAAATAAGTGTGTTGTAAATATAATTTAGCAACTATTTCAAAACACGAATCTTCACTACATTCCTGGCTTTGTAGATGGGTAAGTATACACTAGGAAATGCAATCTCGCGAAATCAATAATATCAATCTCGCATACAATCAATTAAATTTTAATAATTATTTTAATTTCAAAAGTTATAAAATGGTACCTACTTGCTTTTTGCTATACTTACTTGTTGTTAAAGATAAATAAAAAGGAAAATAATTTTAATATCACTGTATTTCAAAGGGTAATTAAAGTTTTTTAAGAAATAATCAACATAATAAGCAATACGTATAAAAGAGGGGGCGACCGCGGAAAACGTGGCATGACCAGATCAACCAGATACTGGAAGATGGTCCCGTTAGAAGGCTCAACAACCGGCGAGCTTGCATGCGAAGATGTATGAATGTGGCTGAGGCGAGATTTGTATGTCAGGACAGAAGAGTATGGCGCTCTATCCTCTCTGCCTACCCCCAGGGGAAACAGCGTGATGGTAAGTAAGTAAGTAATCATAATCAACATCAACAATGAAGTTACTTTAAAAAATGTTTGACTTTTATGCTTGCTTTTGAAAGTAACTTCGTAAGAAGCACTGATTGCTGCATCATAATCGCGTTTAAAGTTTTTGTTTTTAAAAGGGTTCAGAAATCTAAACGGGTAGGCCTAGAAACTTGAAATAACATTCGTATGATAGCTGTAAGTTTATTTTATAAATTATTAGAAGACTGTAAACTAAAAAATCACATCTGTATATCCAAATTAGGCCAAAACGTGTTTTGTCGGAATATTATTTAAAGTAAAATGCGTATGTTGTTATTACAAAACAATGTAACCTAGGGTTGCATTGTTTAGTCATGACACAGTTAGTCGATATAATGAAAAAATCATGAAAAATATCGATGAAAGACATGTATTTATGGATTTATTTTACAAAATAAAACAGAATCTTTAAAATGTAAAATAGCAAATACAAAAAAGCGACAACAATATTTGAAAAACATTATAACGTAATTATAAATTACTGTAGGTATATGTAAAAAAGGTATTTCTGTGAAATTAATTTAATTATATTTATAATGCAATTTAAATATATATAAAGCAAAATAACAATTTAAATTTTAACACCAAGTATGCAGGCATTTCTGATCGAATGAGAGAAAGTGTGTTAATTTTTACTTCCAAAAATTTTCAGCAAGAAGAACAGCCGGCGGCGAAACTAATATAAAGGATTTTAAAATAACTGAAAACCTTATATCTATAATAGGAATATCAAAAATAAATATATGTACTACATATCAAGATCATCCTGGGGAGTATTATCGTTCACTTCTAACTTTTCAAAAAATGTACGCCGTGAAATTGGCATTGTCTTTAGAAGGTTCATAATATCCTTCTTCTTTTCCTTTGATATTCCTTGAGGTGTTGACTGCAGAGGTTGATTCGTAATTGTATTTTCAGAAAAGTTGTTAGATATGGTTTTCTGCATTTCAGTTTGTAAACTTTTGTTGAAAACATTTAGTTTTTCAAATTCTTCTTGCTCATAATTCGTTTTTACAAAAAGGTTTACTTCACCTCTCCTAAATTCTACGATCTTAAATTTTTGAATATTGTAGTTCCGAGGAAAGGCACGTATCATTTCATCTTTAAAAAGTATTACTTCCCGGTGATCAAAACTGTACACTTCTAAATTGCGACGGGATTTTTTAATAATTGATACATAATCCTCAAAATCGAATAGATCTCCATCTGCATTAAGTTTTTTTGCAATACATGCATGTACACTGTCAGCTGCCATAAATGTATGTCCTGGTTCAAGGTATTCCAGTTTTATTGATTTAAGTTCCATGTTGCGGTCATTTATTACTCTTAAAAGAGCAGAATATAAGGTTTTGTTTTTGTTTTGCGAATTACAGTTATCCGCGTACAAGATAAGTCTATCCAAATCCCGACAATACTTTTTAATGAACAAAATATAAGTAGAGGCTACATTGAAAGCCTTTCGGCCTGATTCACCTTCATGCCAAAGTAAACAAACTGCAGATTTATTTACTCCTGGTTGGGCAAATGTTTCATTAAACATTACAAGTTTTCTCGAGAAAAAGAAATCTTTTGTTGATAATTTTGGCAAAGATATCACCTTTTGCATGTCCACTGTATACATAACAGTCTTTTTAATTGGATCACAATTGGATTGCAATTTTTTTGATCTTCAAGCAAATGCTCTCTTGATATTTTTTTATTAAAAATGTGCTGAGGAAATTTTCGACAGATGTCGCAGTTGGTACATTCGGAACAGTTGTGAACATCATGTATATCTTGGTTTGTTTCCTGCACATCTTGATTTGTTTCCTGTTCAACTTCTCGGAGAGCAGATCTTGCATTTGGATGGGAAACGCTATGTTCTTTGCATTTGGTGCAGATGTCTTGAACGGGGCATGCTTTTGCTATATTCTTTTTTTTTATAATATTGTAGAATGAAGCCCAACTACATTTATTCTTCCCTTCATTGATGAGTTGCTCAGTTAACATTTCAAAAATAAGGGAAAATGTACAGCCAATGGGCAAATATCGACGATTCGGTGCATGTTTTAGATTATAATGCGATGACATCGGTCTAAAGCTTTCGATGAATTCATCTATTTCTTTGACATATTCCTCCGTAAATGCGTGAGGTGGATTATGTTTGCCTCTCAGATCTGGGGCAGCTGATATACTTGCAGATATTGCACCAATGCCTTTTTTGAAATTGGCTTTGAGCACAGCTTGAACGACTTGATCGTTTGTATATCCAATCGAATGTAAAAACATGGTCTTGCAGACTTGTATACCTAATAAATTCCAAATCAAGGTATTATTTCGTTTAGTGGTTGCAGAATATCTAACTGCCACTTTTTCCTTTAAAACATGACGCGATATGAAATCTCTACGTTTCTGCATGTCTAATTTCCAATAAGATTCCCATATTTGTATCCTTTCCGGTTCATTAATTTTTATTGAACATTTTTTCCTGCACGTAGACTTGCAAGGTGGCAAAAGTGGGTGTTTATCTTTAAGTTTAATTTTAACTGGTTTGGTTATATTTGGTCCAACAAAAGGTATGTTCTCAGAAATATCTGCATTTGATTGAACAAATTCAGTGGATTCAAGAAGATTCTCAGAAAGTTGTGAGAAAGAAAGATCCTTTTCTGGTAAATTCGGAGCAAAGTTCAACCACGTCTTGTTGGAAATATCAAGCAAAATACTAGACTGTGTGCTGTTGGTGGGCTGAACATCTATTAATTTGGTTAGGTGTACGCTATCCGTTGGCTGAGGATCTTCAGCATAATCGGTATAAGTTGATTCAAGAAGATTCTCAGAAAGTTGTGAGAAAGAAAGATCCTTTTCAGCAAATTCGGAGCATAATTCAACCACGTCTTGTTAGAAATATCAAGCAAAATTCTAGACTGTGTGCTATTGGAGGGCTGAACATCTAGTAACTTGGTTGGGTGTACGCTGTCTGTTGGCTGAAGATCTTCTGCATAATCGGAACAAGATGGATGCAATCGTGAATCAATAAGCAATTCACGTCCCTAAAAATATATTTATATTTGAATACATGTATGCAACGAAGAAAATCATTTGACGTTAATAAATTAAGTACCTTTAAAATATTGCCTTACCTCATTTGGAGAAATCATATCCTCCGCTTTTTTTAGCCGGGCTAATTCACATAACAAATGACCACGGCTTTTCGGCATTGCAATATTTTAAATAAGTGTTTATGAGGTATATTTTTTTGTTATGATTTTCGTTTGCTACAGTACGGACAGGTCATAACCTGCGGCCGCGTGACACAGGAGCGGGGTGCAATGTTATGACAAAACGATGTAACCTTATACATGTGTTACGATAGAACGCTGCAAGCATAGGTTGTAGCGTTTAGTCATTTAGGGATAGTATGACAAGGGCTGTAATGTAACGACAAAACACTGCAAGTATGGGTTATGTTGTTTAGTCATAAAAATACATTTTTTTCGCACGATGCATCGAATTTTGAACACTATTAAATACTTAACGGAAAGAAAAAAAAAAATTTTAAAAATACATATCTATAGGTCTTGACAAATAGAATTGATTGAGCCGTATTCCGACAAAACGCTGTAACCCGGGTTACAGCGTTTTGTCATTCGAGGGCAGTGGGAAAGAATTCGGCCGCATTTTGTCGTACACTCACACATATTTCCGGTCGCGGAGGGATATATGTGATATATCGATAGCCCGCACATGCAAATTGCGTCTTTAAGATAAACACCGCTAAAACACAAATCGTTTGAGGATGTCGCGAGTCTTATTTCATTATTGCAAAAGAAGTCGATTATTATTTCGGATGGACACGTGCAATTTAGCTCCATTTAAATAATAAATGTGAATATAATTTTGTGGCTCGGACTAAAACAAAAGCCTTTTAATCCTGTAGGTCGTATGAGACGTGCGGCCCTTTTTTATGACTAAATTATACTTTTACCCAGTAGCTAAAATTTTAACAGCTCAAGTCTATTTTTAGACCTCATGTTTTAGCGGATGTATAAATACAAGTAGGTACATTCGCAGAGTGATCATCGTTGCCGAGTGGTTTGCTTGAGATGTAGGTACATATTTATTTCTTTGTGAGTTCAAATTGAAAGGTTTCAAACGTTCAAAGGTTTCAAACGTACGTACGAAGTATCATTACAGTAACTTATATCGATTACATAAAAAACATTCGTTTCAATAAAAGTTTAATAAAATAACAAAAACCCTGCAAAATATTGGAATGTTTCCCCATTAGATTTGAAGATTTTTATTATACTATTTGACTTGTATTA
>JADDOH010023677.1:0-17736 GCA_016648135.1 Agrypnia vestita | reverse complement strand
CTTATTTCATTATTGCAAAAGAAGTCGATTATTATTTCGGATGGACACGTGCAAGTTAGCTCCATTTAAATAATAAATGTGAATATAATTTTGTGGCTCGGACTAAAACAAAAGCCTTTTAATCCTGTAGGTCGTATGAAACGTTCGGCCCTTTTTTATGACTAAATTATACTTTTATCCAGTAGCTAAAATTTTAACAGCTAAAGTCTATTTTTAGACCTCATGTTTTAGCGGATGTATAAATACAAGTAGGTACATTCGCAGAGTGATCATCGTTGCCGAGTGGTTTGCTTGAGATGTAGGTACATATTTATTTCTTTGTGAGTTCAAATTAAAAGGTTTCAAACGTACGTACGAAGTATCATTACAGTAACTTATATCGATTACATAAAAAACATTCGTTTCAATAAAAGTTTAATAAAATAACAAAAACCCTGCAAAATATTGGAATGTTTCCCCATTAGATTGGAAGATTTTTATTATACTATTTGACTTGTATTAAAGGTAATGAATTTTTCGTATTAGATATAAGTTACTGTAATGATATTCCAACGTTTTGCAAAAATATTTTTTTTGACTCATAATCATAGCAGGAATCTACCTGTAAAATATTGTGGACCAGTTCTGTTACATTCTATATACCTACATTATCAAATGTGCGTGATTATAACCCTAATATATATCTAGTCTAGATATATTATATTATCAATGATTATGTTTACTTGCAAATGTAAAATCTAACTCATTAAACGTGCGATATCTGATCTGTATATTTGTTTTATTTACCTACATGATACCTGAAAAAACAATAAAAATTTCCAAGTATTTATTACAGTAGGTAGATAAAAAATCCCGATATATTATGTCCACTGTACTCTTTTGTCTTCCTGTCCTTTATGTACCTAGTAAATAATTAGGCACAGCTCATAGGTGAGGTTGTCTGTTTGATAATTGATACGTAAGAGGAGAATGCAGTATTTTATTAGAGATTGAAAGGAAGGTACATTTTGCTGAAGTTAAATGTGTGTAAAAAATAACGAGGAAATCTGCCGATTTCAATATTTGTATTTTGGAAATTTGCAGTAGTACCATACTTCATCTAAATATTAGAATAATAGTTTTTGTGTAAATGTGTAAATTTATATCAAAGTGAAAAAATAGTAGTAGAAAAAATAGAACATGCGTGACATATGTGACGATAAGTTTCGTCACAGGTAAAATATTCAAAATTGAAATAAATAAAATATACCTTCAAAGTAAAAGAAGTTCACTTGACAAAGAATATACTGGGCTTACATCCGGTTAAAACTCGACATTTCAATTCTTAACCTTTTCTTTGAATTTTTATTGAATAAAATAATTTTAATTTCTATATTTTGTACAATTTACAGCCATTTCAATTCTTAACCTTTACTTTGAATTTTTATTGAATAAACTAACTTTAGTTTCAGCATAACAAAAATTGTGTTCCGTTATTTCCTCGACAGCAGTACCACGACCCAAAGTAGAGAAATTCTAGTGAACTCGATGCAACCAGAGATCTCATAGAGTAACGCTCCCGATTGAGCTCAGGGTGAGAACATTACCCATTCTGCTCCATTCCCTTCTTCCAAATTCTTGCCGCGAGGCTGCCGGAACGTGTCAGTAGAGGTCCGAAGCTGTAAATCAGCTTCGAGAAGTTCCATCGGAACGGGCGTCTCCGTGCACGCAACCTTCGCGGTACAAGAAGAACGGAAGTGGGAAAGCAGAGATAGAAGGACGGTAAACATACCGGCCCGAAGAGGAAACCATACTAACATCTACTTTTTTATTTTATCATTTCTCATATCATCCTTACACATAATATAGATATGGGCAAACTTCTTGAAATTCTTTGGCGTAGTGGGGGAATGCGCAGAAGACAAAATTTGGGTCTCGTCGGTGGAATGGTACATGCGCAAACTTCCTCCCACTACGCCGTCAAATTTCAAGATGTTTGCCCATATCTATACGTATGATATGTTCGAGAGGGTTCTAACTATCAAAAAAAGTTTAATGTCTACATTAGCGATATATTATCCTGAAACGCCTAATTTGATAAATGAAGACATAGACACGCTCACTTCTGCTTGTGAATTGCTCTCATATTTTAAAGACGTAACAGAAGAAATGAGCTCAGAAAAAATATCACGATTTCTGAAATAATATTATCAAATGCACTAAATGATACGTGCAAGTATTTCGCCCGCTACACGTACTAGTGACCCGGTAGCGGCATCCCCAGAGAGCATAAAATAATAAATCTTCCTTCGGCATCCCGCACAAAAAGTGTAATTGGTAAAAGCGGCAACGTCGCGCGTCGCACTGTTTACGAGGAGTTGCGATAGTTAGGAAAATGTAAATAAAATTATGTATATCATGGGACGCCCGATAATTGATAATGTGGATTGGAGTCCAAATTGATTACACTACACTTGTTAATATACGAATATTTGTATATCAATAAAATGTAAAAATTTCAGAAAAATAAGTTGCAAAGGACTTATAGTATTGCCTTAGTGACTAATATTCGATGTAAAAATAAGTGAAATTTTAGTGGAACTGGTGGACGTCACAATAATGCAAAATAAAAGGACGCACAATAGGTAGCGTGATGTATATATATATATATATATATATATATATACCACGCGGACATTTATACATTTTGGACACCCTTAGACCAACTCCCGCAATGTGCGTCTATGTTCACAGTAATTCGTGTTGTCGTTCTGTGTAGCAGATATTTTGGTTTGTAACTAGTCTATATTTATAGTATGTCTATGCTTCAAAACCTGTAAGAAGATTCTCATTACAAATGTTTTTCTTTGAAGTGTGCTCCTTTTCATTGGTTGCCAATATTAATAGATATGTTCTCCAATAAAAAGCACCACAGAAATAGAAATTATGTCAGATAACTTTGTCCGAGACAATTCATTTCTTATTTCCCTGATAATTACTAACATAGTGTATAGACGTTATACTAATACATACAGGAAGAAATCGTGACACAGATAACCTGTTATAGGGTCACAAATCATCAATATTTGCAAATCTACAATTAGTTTATTAATATAACATTGTATACAATTATTTTGAAACGGTTTTAAGGATCCAGTAAAAACAGCAATGAAGCCTACAGCTTAGCGGCATTTTTATTCCATAATACTGACGTTTATTTGTTTGGCCATTGACAACTTTATGTGCACTTTTGACAAGTGACCAAAACATATAGAGCCTGCACCGAGGAATTTTACTCCTTCATATTATTTAGTTATGATTTGGTAATGTTGTATTAATTAAGTTTTATGATCTCCCACACATTTCTTATACTCACTTACGTCATGAGCCAGATATGGAACCAGCTGTTTGTGGGCGTGTCTTGTTTGCCATTTATAGTAAACGTAAAAACATATTAAAATTAAACACAGTACCTTCGAAACTAATCATAATGTAATCTAAAATGTATTGTTTACCCAAGATTCATATCATGTTCCGTATCGTCGAGCCATACTCTCACTTGCATAGTATTTCCCTCCCTGCACCAATGAAATATATCCTCCATGATTATAGTATTTTATGTATATGTTACAATTAAAAGGTGTGAAAATATACAAATTCACGTGAACATATCAACCGAAGCAACACTTTTGTAAGAGCTAGAATACAGAACAATCAATTAAAAAATAAACACAATAAAAACCCGCGATCAAAAATGACTTGGACACATTCTAGTGTTTCTATACTAAAAAATCACTATAAATATCACAGTGCTAAGTACTTTTAATCTTTTTCCTTCTGTAATATTTTTAATTATTATCTATTCCTATTACGCATATTACTTGTCTATGTCCTTGAATCCTTCAAATATCTGACAATTTTGACTTATGTAGGAATTTTTCGCGCCATTCTATCTATTAGCGCATGTTTGCCTCTTAAGATATTCGCAACTGTTTAAAACAGTTAAGAATAAAAGTAGCGTAGGGATTGTTTTGTGCTATTATTTTTTAATAATGGGTTCGGAAAACGTAAACATGGAAACCCCTATCGATATTGAAGAAGTAAATCCAGATGTATGGTTGAAACACGAAAATCATTATAGAGTCCTTCTTGAGAATCCAACAAATCGCAATAAGGTAAATGTAAAAGCTGTTACATACAGTCTTATCAGCACATATTAAATACGAATTTTGTTTATTATTTTTCCCTGATATGACCTTCTTTAACCTTCCCTAGGTTCCCTTGTTGAATGCAAATGCTTTGCACCACTTGCAAGATAATAGGCTGGTCCGGTTCAGGGGCATGATACAAGATATGCACAACCCTGAATTCTACTTTGACACATTTGAAATTATCAACAAACAAACAAAAGAATCACGATTGAGCTCTGGTAAATATCGGGACACAGCAGATGTTGCTGTAAGTATAAACCTAATGTTAAAAATATGATAATCCTGTATAAAGTGTAAAACTAGCAATGTGCATTGTTAGTTTTGTATGTGACACTGTACTGCAAAATGTAATATATTGTACAATATTACAATAACAAGCCCCCCAATTTAAACATGAGAAATGGTTTCTTATCTCGATTGGTTATATTGCTAATATCCATAATCGATTATATTTTATTTATGAAATTTATTTATTTATTTATTTATTTATTCATACGCCAATCGGCTATATACATTGATTTTACAAAAATAATAGACTTAAATGAATGGATTAGAAAAATTGCACATATATAAAAAACAATACTAGCATAGTAACAACATGGTATAATCATATAGGGTTGAGGGTAATTTTAATACTGTGATAACAATCTTTTTGCCGTTGATGAGAATGAGACGTATGATTCATCGAAGAAGTTAATATCAACACAGTGGCTATTCACCAGATTGGCAATCCTATTTCTTGGGCCATTGTACACGTAACTTTTTGTGGATTTAGTGGTTTCTAACAATCTACGCACTCTTAGATCCGGCCTAGCAGTGATAATGCCAAATTGTTCCGGGATCTCGGGCGAGTCTATCTGTCCGTTGACAGATTTGTAGAAGAAGGTCAGATCAGACAATTGTCTTCGAGTGATTAGTTTGCTGATTCTAAATCTGTTATATACGGTCTCAATATCTCCTGGTGATCGTGTACGATAGGCGATGCATTTACATAGTTTGCGTTGAATTCTTTCGAGCTGATTGATTAGTTTATTGGTATATGGCGACCAAATGACAGAACAGTATTCTAAAATCGGTCTCACAAGACTGTCGAATAGTCGTACCAGCGTGTAGACATTGCTGAAGTCCTTCCCAGCTCTAATGATGTAACCAAGAGTCTTGAAAGCTTGTGACGCAACTTTCTCCACGTGGCTTGAGAAATTCAGTTTATGGTCCACAATAACGCCAAGGTCCTTTGCCGAGGTGACTATCGGGAGATGATGTCCATCAATGAGATAATTAGCCTGATATTGATTTCGTGATCTAGAGAATGACATTACTGAGCATTTACCGATATTTAACATTAGTTTTTTTTTAGTACACCACCTGTGGAGTTCATTGAGATCGTGCTGAAGAATTTCTAAGTCTTGGTCATTCATGATTCTTCTGAAAATTTTCATGTCATCTGCATATAGTAGGTAATCGGATAGTAAATTGTCTGCGATGTCATAGATGAAAATATTAAAGAGAATCGGACCAAGATGTGACCCTTGAGGGACACCAGAGCATACTTCATACTCTTCAGAGATAAATCCATTAACTCTGACTTGTAGGACTCTGCCAGTTAGATACGAATGGAACCACTCTAATGCTGTGCCTCTCACACCATACAGACCGAGCTTGTCAATCAGGATTCCATGGTCTACCATGTCGAAAGCCTTACTGAAATCTGTGTAGATAGCATGTACATCCACCCCCTGGTTCAGAGCATTGAGTATGTAGTTAATGTATAGATACAGATTCGTTGTTGTAGATCTGCCACCGAAGAAGCCATGTTGCTTTGTAGTAATTACATTTTTGAATGCAAATGTAAGTTGAGGATGAATTAGTTTCTCGAAAAGCTTTGACATGGCAACTTGTATACATATCGGGCGGTAGTTAGTTACCTCAGACCTAGTACCAGATTTGTGAATTGGGCTTATGAACGAGAGTTTCCATGCCGAGGGAAAGACTCCAAGCTGTAGTGATTTGCTGAATAGATGCGTTATGGGCTCGCAGAGACCGGCTGCACAATTCCTTAGGAAGAGATTCGGTACACCGTCGGGCCCAGATCCTTTGCTGACCTTCAGGCTCGTTAGCTGTTTAAAGACTTATCAAAGGTGACGCTAAATTCCGATAAGTTAGCATCTTTGACGCTTCGAGTACTAGTATTATGGTCCGCTGGGGCAGCGTTGTTAATAGTATAGATACTCCTGAAGTATGATGCAAAGAGGTTACTTATTTCACCACCATTAACACCTGTTTTCTCATTCCAAGACATTTCAAATGGGATGTCAAGGTTATTACGACGCTTGTTTTTCACAAATTTCCAGAACTGGCTAGCATCGGTCTCCATCAGGGACTCCATCCTGGTAACATAGTTCCTGTAGCAGCTGGCACTGAGTTTTTTGCACTCCAATCTCAGCTTCTTAAATCGGATATATGCTGGTTTTGTGTGTGTTCTCTTGTAATGCGCGTGTGCCTCTTTTTTTTGCCTAACTTTATTTATGAGTTCTTTTGAGAACCAACACGGGTAGTCGCTGGTTTTCTTTGAGAAGACTGGAACATGGTACTCAATGCATTCATTGATTTTCTCATAAAACCACTTAACTTTATCATCAACGGTGTCAATCATGTATAACTCAATCCAGTTGGTCCTAAGGAAGAATCTGTTGATTTCTACATAGTCAGCACGTCCAAATGCGTAGGTTGGTGGGCTATGTGGTTTTAAGTTGGCCTTGCTACTAACGTAAACGTGCAAGGCAGGGTGGTGTTCATCCTCGTCAATTATAGGGTGTGGTTTCTCTGGTTTCACGTAGAAATTACTGAAGCATAAGTCGAGGAGATGATCGTAGGAGTTCCGTACTTCGTTCATTTGCATTATATTTATAAATAATGAAATTCCTAATTCAATATTTAAAAATATCTCAAATGTTATTCAACCAGCTTTTTATACTAACAATAAATTTAAAAAATACTTAATAAATAATAAAGATAAGGATAATTTTTTAAAAAAATCGGGTCTTTATAAACTGATTTGTAATGATTGTGATTATTTTTATATAGGAAAAACGTGTAGAAATTTTGAAGTTAAAGTTAAGGAACACCTAAGGTGTTGTAATAGTAATAGTTATTCCGAATTTGCTAACCATCAACCATTTTGGCTATGGATCATTCTTTTGATATTAATAAGGGTTTAAAAATTTTACATACAAATTATACAGAATCACAGTTTGATAAATTAGAAATTTTGGAAATAAGAAAGAGTGTTAATAGTTAATTGAATGTTATAAATAATCAGGTCCTTTTTGCAAATAGTCATCTTTTAAATTTATTTTTTTGTTAAGTAGGTACTTTTTATTATCATTTTCGATACATAACTTTTTAATATTTTAATCTATACTTCGATTTTTAAATTTTATTTTTGTTATCCTGACGTAGAAGCCATTGGTTTCGAAACATGTTGATTTTTTTCAGTAAATAAGTGGTGTTTACAAAGTTAATTTATATAAATTAAAAAAGATAATATATACTTGATGTGTAAGAATATAAACATAATTATATTATTTCAACTCTTCTCACTTTCCTGTTTGCGAAATCCTTAATAGTTTCGTGTAGGTACATCTATATGGTCTAATATAACCTCCTCTACAGGTATTGTTGCTAAATTTGTTAACCTTATTAAAGAGTTTAAATTTACAATGTAAAAATTGTTACTTATTAAAGAATTTACGCTACCGGTTTCGACACGTCCGTGTCATTAACGAGCGTTATTTAAATTAATCTAAAATGCGAAAGTACTGTATTAGGTGTCTTTAGGGGGCGGGGGTGATTTGTGGAGTGGGAGGGGCGACGGAGGGAACATGGTTAATAATGGTGACTTACACGGGGCTATTATTTTGTTAACTAATACAGTACATTTACATTTTAGATTAGTTTAAATAACGCTCGTTAATGACACGGACGTGTCGAAACCGGTAGCGTAAATTCTTTAATAAGTAACAAATTGTACATTATAAATTTAAACTTTTTAATAATGTTTAAAAGAAATCGTTACATTGTAAGTGCCCAAGAAATATAAAAAATTTGATAACCTTCCCTGGCTCATTGTTGAGCGCAGGTAATTTTTTATAAGTTTTTATTTAGAAAACGACCTTTCTGCGCTTACTACTGTAACTGTCATACTTAGCAAAATTCGTAATGCTACGGTGATGTTAGGGCTTACGGCTGTCAAATATATTAATTCTAGAATTTTCACCACGTCATTATTTAATTTTTTTTGACAAAAGACTGATATGACTTAATTTTTTTCACACAAATCATCGGCGTTAATATCCAGTGAATCATCTGCTGAAAGTTTTTCCTGCAAACGATTGCAGCTAGTTCTTAATCGACTTTGATCTTGGCCATCACTCAAATTAAATAAAAAATTAAGATTAAATACAAATCATTCAACAAATTCACTACGGAGGATAAGCTTGATCCAATATATAAAAAAATACATTCATTTTAAAAGAGTTTTGAGGATCATTTAGTCAGGTCTTCGTGTTCGTAATCAAAACTCTTTGGAGTTTTACGACTTCTTAAGGGTCTGGATCGGGAAGCTTCAAATTCAGCCTCGACTAATAATTTTTCGACAATTTTCAGGGCAGTATTTACAATTTTCTCAAAATTTTCGTCGATTCTGATTTCTATCAAAAACCTGTTTAATTCCGTTAAAGAATCTAAAGCTACAAACATGCATATTCATATCGATGGAATGTAGAATTTATTGCTCGTAAAATTTACTTTTCTCAACACTTACTAGTGCCATACATTTAGTGAACAAATAAATAAAAAGGTACATATTTTTTCTGCTAGACATTTAGCGTCATAATTGCCTTCTGATCGAATGATGTACTCCTTGATATTTCATACAAAGCATCATAAATATGTAAAGAGCGGTTTTACAGCATCTATTCTGCTTGACCATTTTGTTTCGGACAATGGTTTTAAGGTTAGATTTTTTATGATATATTTTTTAATATCATAAAATTAAAATTGTCGCTGGCATTCCATCCGGCGCCCCTATTGACTTGGCGCCCGGGTGCGCCGCACACTTCGCAGGGGCCACTGGAGCCAAAATTATGGGTAACTTTAGTCAAAATACTTAAAGTTTTTATCGAAGGAGAGAACAGTGTGACAGCAGGAAAGAAGGTGAACGGAGCTCCAAATGCAATTATTTATAATAAAAATATGTTGATCCAGGCAGGACTAGAAAAGAAGCCTAGAGATGGGAGAAAAGGAAAGAAAGTAAACTGAATGCAGTAGATATGAAATCCGTTAGACGTATGTGTAGCAAATCCATTTATGATTGAGTAAAGATTGAAGATATTAGAAATGAATGTATCTGAAGCTGATATTAGAAAACTCAGTATAATTAAAAAGAAGAATGGTAAGAAAGATATATAACGCAATTGTTGACGAGGCCAGAAAGAGAGGGTGACCGCGGAAGACGGGACATGACCATATTAACCAGATACTGGAAGATGCTGCTGTTCGAGGCCTCAACAGTTGTCCAGCTTTTCGTGGATGGAGAGAAAGCTGTGTGGCAGTACACAAGAGTGCAGCGTTCTATCCTCTCGGAATACGGGGAACAGCGTGACGGTAAGTAAGTTTTATTATCACGAATGTTTTATTCGTAAAAATCGATATTAGCGATACACGTCTAAAATTGATGATATAAAAAGTTTTTAACAAAATGATGAAACAGTGATTTTTCTTACTCTCTATCCTATTCAATTCCGATACTACAATTATATTCCACATAATTTCGATACTATTACGTTATTTTGCATAATATAACATCAATCAATAACTACTTGTCAACGCGGATTCGTATCAGGCAGGTCGATCCTCACGAACTTGTTAATTTACCATAACCGCTTATCTGAAGCGTTATCGGACAAAGTGAAAAAACTTTTCATGAAGTTATTTATAAAACTGTATTGTATAAGCTTGAAAATCTTGATGTTCATCAAATTAATTAAGTTTCGTAAAATTTATTTTACTGAATAGAATGTTACGTGTCAGAAACACTTAATTTCTGTCGTATGATTTTAAATCACCTAGTGGAGAACCTAAAGGTTTTCATCATAGTCTTATTTCATTTATTAATTCGTAATCGATGTTATTGATATATTTCGGGACATTTTTGCTTTACGGTTTGCTGGCGATTTAAAATTATTTCATATTATTCGTCGCTATACTGATTATGTAATTCTTCAAAAAATCTTGTACAAATTTCGTGTTTGGTGTTCTTCTGATTAACTCAAAACAAATAAAAATAAATGCCGAATTATTAGATTTCTAACAGTAAAAACTTAACGCTTAGAGTCAAATAAACGATTTTTGTGTTCTATTCGACGAAATCAATTACCATATTGACAATATTTCTAGTAAAGCTATAAAAATTCTCGAATTTGTCTTAAGATTTTCTAAAAATTTCAAGGATATCTCCTCAATATAATTATTGTATTCTGCACTAGTAAGAAGTATCATTTAAAATAATGAAACTTCTTAAGATATTCATATAAAAACCACAGAACGTATCCAACATAAATTATTGCGTAAGATTAACTTTAGATCCAATATATTGTTTGCAAACCTTATCCAACAGGTGAAAAATATCCGACTTTCTTTATCTTCAAATTATCAGATAACGTGACTCATAGCCCCGCACCCTAAACCACAGCATACACCACTTCGATTAGTCATCATTAAATACGGCATACACTCTTTAATATTTTTCATTAAAAGTATTTTGCTAATTTTTAAATGGCGGAATTATGTGCCGTCACACAGAGGTCCTACACCGCGACGTGCGACTGAAATTATTTTAGAATTTCAAGCTTTAAGATAAAGGAAGCATAAAAAATGTGAAGGTGGTAAAACTCTTTTAGAAAAACCCTTAATTAAGGCCTACTTAAGCCTTATGAAAATCCCTTAAATAAATCCTCTTAGTATACACTTTTAAATATTTCATTTTATATATCAAATTGTATATATTATGCATGTGGGAGATTCAAATTAATATCACGAAAACTTTAAAATTAATTTATAAATAGTCAGAGGGAACAATTAATTATTCTGACACGAATATTATGCTGATATCTGAATGTAAAAATCTAAATATAGTGGAGTATAGACAGATCTACTCACAGCTGAAGGTGACTAGACGAGGTATCTCTGGAAGCGTCCAGGAATGACGGCTTCTTGGCTCTGGAAGCAGGTCAGGGAAGCTGCAAGTATGAAACATAAAGTGTTGTTTAATCGGTGGAAGGGTGTCTCGGTTATCTGAGTCCAGCATCGTGTTCAGGGCGAGTACCAACCTTGCTGGTGCTTATCAGGAGCGGCCGCGGCGCAGGAGCCCACAAGTGTGAATGATGACCGATCGCTCCTTGTTATCTATTGGCGTTTCTTATCTGGACTGGGCCGGCGCCAGGAGCTGCGGGGCCCTACTGGAAAAGTTGGGTTTCGTTACAGAAGCTGTCTGTTCTGAGGAAGACATTGTCTCAGCCCAGGACGCATTTGGGGGTAATGATATAATAAACTGTAGATACGTCACAAGCGTGAGATCTTGGCAACTCAAAAGTAGGGTAATTGCCCTACTTGCATTCGTTATCGAACGGACCTTTTTTGTGATCGGACGCGACGCTACGCCGAAAAAAGCTCCGGGAAAAAAGGAACAGAGTATCGTACACTATTGTATGAATGAGTATGTTATTTTAGTCACCGTAACTTCAAATTACCTGATTTATCTGTGTACACGCAGAGCGTTTGTGAAATAAGGGGAAAACGGGGTCTTTTTTTTTTTTTTAAACTTTTCGATTTACTAAGAATGGTTTGCTACATGAAAAATGAATAAAAGTCATCAAAATCTAAAGGAGAGAATATGACTTTTTCAGCTTTCAGCTTATTCAAATATACGCTCTAAGCATTTTCAGGCAAATGATTTGTATTTGAAGAAAATAAAACTTCGTTGGATATTGAGATGATAATAACCTATTTATTGTGATTTTTTCTGCTTGTGATTCTTATAACCATAATACCTACTAAGGGACTATAATCCAATTCACAATTTTATTTACTTCCTAATTTACAGAAAACGGAAGAACGAGTATGCGCTTCGACCTCAACTATTTTAAGTTAATATTTCGGATATAAATTCAATATTTGAAACCCCGCGCTTTTCTTAGAAAAAACCTTCAAAATTTAAAACAAATCAATCCAAGAATATAGACTAAAGAACATGAAAAATAGACAACAAATGAAAAACAGTAATTTAACCCGAAAAAATAAAAACCTTTCAAAAAAGTGCACTAGTTTAAAAACTATTACACAAAACCTCGGAAAAAAGTTTTTCACTGAAGATCAATTTAATGAGATTAAACTTAAAGGTGAATTAGTTGAAGTAAGCGACATAATGTTTCTTAAAAGTAAATGACAGCTCTATTTAAAAAATAAATTCACTAGCTTTAAGGAAGTTTGCGGTAACTCTTCATTATTATTCTCCGGCAGCATGTAAATATATGAGGCAAGTTTTTGGTTTGGCTCCACCACATCCTCGTGTGATAGGGAAATGGTACGAAAATACTTCTGCAGATCCCGGATTTAGCAGACAAGCCTTAAATATTTTAAAATCTAAATATAAAGCTACTGGCCAAAGACTAATATATGCACTCTAGTTGCTGACGAGATGGCTATACGTCACTAAACTATATGGACGGGAAAAAAGCAGCGAGCGAGCCGGCCCTGTGGCCTGCCCTACCCAGACACCTCACGTAATCCGAGTTTTAAATTTCGCTTCTTCTTATCAATGCGAGATTAAAATAAAGTTTTTGCGATATTCGGTTCCAATGTTGAAACATACATTTTAACTAACTATCTAACCATCACGCCATTTCTCCGCAGGGGTAGGCAGAGAGGATTGAACGCCACACTCTTCTATCCTGGCACAACATTTAAATGTGTGATAAAAAAATATTAAAAGTTTTCCCTAACATACATTTTAATGAAGCGAAATAAGATTATTTGAAATACAGAATACCCGCCAAAGAATATTAAAATTAAGGTTGATACGCACTCGTGGTCATTTCCCACTTTTCAGAGGGCAGATCCCCGGCTACGATCGCCGCTCTGACGTGCTATCAAATAAATTTTCTGAGCGATGATCACTAAGGGTGGTGGTAGTGGGAAATTTAAAATGAAAACATTCGAGTTTGAATCGTACATATATTTACATAATTGAAATTGGAAATTCATCGTTAAATCTAACCTTATTATCTAACGTTAATTCTACCTTTCTACCGTCTTGAACGTGGCGACGTCCTGGTCCGGCGACGCGACGCTGTACGCATCACGGAGCGACGTCGCCGCGCGATTCCCTCGCGCTTCTGCTCCAGCGACGCCGAAGGTGACGCATGGCGTGAGGCCCATCTCACGCTGGTCTCCTTCTGCGCTGGCGGCGGGCTGGTTATCGCCCTGATAACCAGCTGACCATCTCCAATGGTCTTCGGCTCCGCCCTTGTCCTCTTCTTCCTCGTCCGTAACAGCGGCCACGTCAGGCTACATCAATCCACCTGACGCCGCTGTTGGTGGACTTCAGGCGTCCTCCTCAGCCTGCTTGACTGTCGCCTTGACAGTCAAGATCACGTCAGACCACCCGGCTCTCCAGGGAGTCTTCTTCCTCCGCTGGGGCTTCTCGGCGTGGTCGCTCGACTGTCGCTCTGACTAGCCGAGATCTCTTTGCTCTTCTTTTCGGCACTCCTTCCGCGGTTCACTTAATTGATGGTCGGCCGACAGCCACCTCATCGCTGCCGGCCGACGCCGTATTTCACATCACAACCCCACTTCCAACTAACTACTGTCTCACTGCTGTCCGTGCTAACTACTCCCAACTAGCTCCAAGTCCCAACTGCTTGTGGGAGTGGCCACACAGGGTTTTTATACATTTCAGCGTTTTGGCCACTTCCCTGCTGTCCAACCCTTAATTTTTATTCGTTAGACCTAACTTTCGGGCACGCCTCTTAATATTATTTAACTTAATTAATCTTAACTAACAAGAAATAAAAATCTTAAAATTAATACCACTTATAAATAATTTTTACATATAATTAATTACATTAAAATTATTTGATTATCATATAACATAAAATTGTTATTCAATACCTAACATACAATTACCTGTACACTATGTAATTACCTATACAATTACCTAAATCTATACAATGAAATGCAACTTAAGATACCTTATTTCTTAACTTATTTTCGGTGGTCAACCGAACTATGATATTAATCACTAGCAAAAATACATTACTACAACTAGATTACATTTGACAAACATACAATTGAAAATTTTATAATTATGTACATTTAAAATTGATAAAAGAATCCTAATCTTTGTCTACCTATATCTACCTATAATTATATATTACAATACCGCAGTCCAGCCAACTTTATCCTCTGCTGCTGCTCTTACATACATGTTGTTATTAATTATTATAGTCTAATCAAACAATAGATGGAACGCGCGTCTAGGTACATTTAGCTTTTAGACCACCCCGGCGAACGTCAACACGATTTATTGCTGTTCGAGACAAATACGGAAGCAAGGCGAGATTTTTCTACAATGAATGAACGGACTGGCGAACAATGTTAAATGTCGGTTTTAGAAACTAATTGCTTTTTTAGCACGGATTCGGAGAAAAATTGGTAAAAATCATGTTCCCTGTCTCCTCAGAAATTTATGGCTTTCTAACATGTGCAGCTACCTACGACCATGAGGGTGTTCTTACGACAAAATTTAAAAATTCGCAGACTTACCATTGGCTCTGAAATCTTACGGAAAAAAAACGCGACCACCCCGAAGAGAGAGAACGAATTTGACGCGTTTTTCACAATAAAATTGATAGGAATACATCAAGGTGTATGAACCAAAAATAGTGATACATGATACCCTTCTGGGGTATCTAAGACAGAACAGATCTAAGACTGAAAAATCTACCAAAGAGCACAAAAAATCAATATCAATAAATGATTTGAAAAAAATCCAAACCCTCAGTCATGTACATTGGTTAGTGGCGAATTAAAAGACAGGGATACGAAATTACAAAAAAATCCTGAAACTCCACTGCAACGGACTGGAACTATATTACTTACCACAACAGACAAGACAAATCAATTTTCACAGATTTAAAAAAGAAGTGATAAATACACTAAGAAGTACTCAGAGAAAATAATAATTAAAAAGGTTCTCAGGTTATCACGGCCGTTCAGAATATTCTGTGTGTAGTTTTCTGGGATATTCTGCCGTGTATATCTGACCTCTCTGGTCGACGTTTCGGATCAATTTTTTTAAAATTATTTTAATATTTATTTGTTAGTATCTCTATGTTTATATGTATAAAGGATGTCTTTTTCCGAGTTTTTTTTGAATTAGCAACATTTTTTTAGGCGACAGCCAATTTCACAGCTTACAGCTGATTTGTGCTAAATTTGTTTTGCCACTTCACGCCCGAAGAACGTGGCAAATTTTGCAAATTTATTTTTAAAATTGTGGTATCGTTATCATATTGAAACATAAATGGCATAAAATTATCTTTCCAATAAAGCCAATACCGCGGCAAGTACCTAGATTTTAAAGTTTTTTATTATGCATATTATTATTTTATATCTTAAATGCATCGTGTGATAAAATTGCTACATACGATTTCAACTTTTATCATCGTCTGGAATCGACACATAAATATATTTATAAATTGTTGTGTCAAGTAGACTGCTAAATTGAATATTCAAAAACATTTTGCTTTGACCGTTAGATATCACTAATGTGATCACTAAAATCAATTAATAATTTAATGTCATGCGGATTTTCAATTCGTCGTTATTTGAGGTTACTTGACATTTATTTATGGGGCTATTTTAAGTGCTTCAGTGCCATAAAAATATCAGTGGCTTGAATCAAGATATGTTTGTGAATATTTATGTTTTTTTAAATAAATAATTTCATATAGTTACATAATTTTTTTTCTTTCTTATGTTGTAAAATTACTACACTATGCAGTAAGCGTGAATTCGAATGCATACAACATTTTTAGATAATAAGAAGGATAAAAAGAGTGTGATGTCTGACGCTGAGGTAGAAGACTTCATAAGTCGTTACATGAGAGATGATTACGAGTCTAAAGATGGTTTTGAGGAGTAAGATGGTGATAGCGATGCGGATATTGATACTATCAGAACCAGATTTGATGGTCCAGAAACTGAATCGGATGTCGAATATGAAAAAATTCTTATCCGCCTATCATAAACGGTATTGGTTACAATGACCAGCATATTACTGATACTTTGTGACTACAAGTGGATCAACGTCGCAAGATAAATCTGTACCAAATATGAATGTTTTGCCTTCAACAACCGCACAAGTTCGGCGGGTGCCATGCGGAATTTAGTTTGGAAAAATAAACATTTTCCATTAGCGAGTTGCAAACGCAGTTCGGAAGAAATGCACTGTTGGGCAGTGAAGTCGTGGAATTGGACACACTTTAGAGATTTTTACTTATTTTTTACAAAAATTATAATAGATAAAAACTTTCAAGGAGCAAATTTATATGCATAAAAAAATTATCAATCCAATAAGCATCACACCTCTTGAAGTCAAACCATATATTATAAGTGTAATGATATTTATGACAATCAATCAACATCCTAGTGTAAGTGTATATTCTGGTAAAAAAAATATAAAATTGAGTACTGTTTATATAAAAAAAAAACAATGATGCTTATTAAATCTATTAAAATTATATTTCACGTCTTAAATTTCAAAAACAATAAGACACATTTACCCTAAAATGACCTCAACCATAACCAATTATGCAAATTAAAATCACTGATAGATTTACTTAATAATTTGTTTTCACATGCACCCTTGGTTGGACAAAATATGTGTGCCATGAAAATCAGACCTTTTACGAGACCTAAATTCTGCCTAAAAAGCAGCATAAATGCCCCCCCCCCAATCATTTAGCTATGTATTTTACCCCGGAACAGAGGCATCCCCAGACCCCGTTAGTGGCGCGGGGAGGGCTTCTCTCACGCTTCTTTAATTGGTCATCATTTTTTTAAATTTGCTTTTTATAGAATTATTTTTTTACGCATGATAAATAAAACACTCCTTCGTTATAAATGTCAAAATTTATTACAAATTTTCTAAGAAAATTATTCAATAATGAAATTTAAAAAAAAGAAAGAAATATTTTTCTTTAAAACAGTTATTTTTCATTAAAAATAAAAAGTAACTCTCAAAACAATTTTTTTATACTATTTGTTTAACATTTTTTATATTTTTATTTTTTTTATTTTTACGCTTCATCAAGCCAGGAAGCACAGATGCGAAATACATCACAAAACACCCAGGCTTGAGTAAATCACATAGATTAAAATTGTGACCTCACTGGGAACGAACCCGGGGGGAAGCCAGTGTCATGCC
>JADDOH010023676.1:0-24729 GCA_016648135.1 Agrypnia vestita | reverse complement strand
TCACCACCTTTTCTAACTTGCTGTATACAGAGACCTTCGGAGTTCTCCCTTCCCGGCCAGCGAGAAACATATCAGGAATTACACAATCAACTGTAATAATCATGCTGTTTTACCATCATTTAATATCTCTAGTCAATAAGACTACACCGTTGGATCAATCACATCAACTATATTTGGCGATGCTAACATGGCTCTGACTGACGCGCTCAAGGGAGAGTCTTTTCCAGTCACCCAGTTAGTTCATTCAGCCCTTTAATCAGCAGTAAACATCATAATAATCCGGCTCATGTAGCCGCAACGTGGGATCCTCATCATTATACAACAGTCAATTTGACTGCCCCGCGGGATAATATACAAACCTTAATATCAGACGCGGGATTTCTTCCTGATATGTTTGTCGCCGGGAAGCGAGGACTTCGGGGGATTCCAGCAGGAGCAATAGAGTCTCGGCTTGATCTTGGTCTGCAGCTTAGTGTGGGAGGTTATGTCTAAACAGGAGTTAACCACCGGATGCGGCGATGCTCTGGGCCCGCATCCCCCTCCCCCCTACAGTGGGGGGGGGGGGCATCTAGAATCCACGTTTGAACAGAAGTGGTTAGACACTTCTTAAATTTCACTTACAAAACTGTATCTTCCATTCCCTTAGAATCTCGGGCTGCGATAATGTCAGACAAAGCTTGCCCTGAGCCTCTGTTGCGCCTAGTTGTTGTGAATATAAATATGTTTGTCTTCCTCTACTATGTACTATGAACAGATTGAGCAGATCGGACAACGTGGGATGCGCTATTGGTAGGTTTCTTATTTGTGTTTTGAATATAACGTATGCTATTATATCTTGTAAATCTGTCATAAATGGGTGCCGCATGTGGTTGTGCTGACACTGTTCTAAGCTGCTATTATGAGATGTTGATAATCAAAGCGGGCTGAATCTTTAGCGTACGCCGTTAACATGGCAACGATTGTATTGTTTTATATTTCAGTATTTTAAACACGGCGGTATTATAGTTATGACTGTACTATGTAAGGAAGTTTTGCTACTAGCGTTTATTCCTCAGCTACGCCGCATATAGTTGGCTTTTAGGCCGACTCAGGACGTGGGCGATATCGGCTATCTCTCGTATAGGCGAAACTGTAGAATTCTGGAACGGTTTCTAGAAGGGCCAAAGTAATTTCGGAAATATGTTAAAACATATATATGTATATGTATATATATATATATATATATATAGATGTCTCTGGCATTTCGTCTATGAGTGTTCGAAGATTATACGTGGATTTCTAGTCGTTAACGGTTAGGCGTTCTATCATCTTAAGTAAATAAATACCTTATGGTAATTACGAGTACGGATTAGTTCGTGCGTGTGTTACTTCCATAGTTAGGTAAGAATTCGTTCTATATTAGTCTAGTCGCGTTAATAAGAATACGAATCTCACCACATATCAAAAGAATTTTGGATAGCTACGGACACAACGGAGGGGGAATTTTCCTAGCCACTAGATGGATCACGACTGGCCAATTTTGAAAATATAAATTCTTAACAAAAAAAAAATAATATTAGCTTTCATGTAAATATACTTCCGAAGTTCTAAGTTCGACTTAAGTTTTTATCTAGAAGCTTAAAGCATAAAGTGTGTGCTTAAAAGTCACAAAAGTCGTAATAAAGCTTAATTCGGTAGCTTAAAGTCTCAAGCTTTGGGCTTTTCGTGAAACTTATATTATTAAACTTTATAGTCAGGTATTTAACTTAGGTGTACAGGTAGGTACGTTACAGTACAACTTACTAAGGCAGGCAAAACTTCTTTATATATTTTTAAATTTCACTTAATTGAACTTTGCATTACATACATATTGAGTTTTTTCTCACTACTTTATTTAACAGCTGAGCAGTCTTTATCGTTAACACGTATCTGTATTAATAACTGATATAATTACAATTTATTTTCAACCAATTTGAGGAGAAAGGGGAGTCAACATTGGGAAAGCGTTTTATGTAGAGTGTAGAAGTAAAGAAAGTAAAGTTTGATGTAGCTGATAAGTATTTTGACGGGTTTCTACGTTTCTAAGTTTTTCATTATAAATTCGTAGTGTACCAAAGAGAGAAAGTTTTAACCGGACCGTGCATTAATTTTGAGGGATTTTCTTGTAAAATTAAAAAAAATGGTTACAAGTTGATCATTCAAAGTGTTGTCCATCACTAGCCATTACTTTTTCCCATCCTTCTGGCAGCATACGTATACCATGTGATTTCTTCGAACACATACGCTTTTGATAACAGCGAACTACTGCTTGACCGATGTTAGCCTAAGTGTTCAGTGAGATAGATGCGCAGGCTATTTCAATTTAAACTTAAATCACCGTCAGTGTTGAGGATTTTCTTCGACAAACAATTTTTTGAGTCCCTTATATGTAAATAAAAGTCGAGTGGTAATCAACGAAGAGAGCGTGGAAACTCAAGTTGAATGGCCATAATATTCCAATTTTCGTTGTTTACATATTTCAACAGCACTCAAAATTGAATTACAACTTTCAAATGGTCGTACACTCCTCGCCATTTTATTTGAAGGTCTATCTGTCACATGATGACTCTAGTATTCATGCAACATATTAGTAACTATATATTGCACATATATTACAGATGTTGCAATAATTCCACAAAAATAAAGAAATAAAAAGTCCAGAGATAACAACAGTTAAAATTTGTACACATTTCAGCCTCCTCTGAATACGAGTATGTGATGAACATAAAAATAATTATACTTTGTAGAAATATTCACATTAAATACTTTATTTGATAGGAAGACATATTAAAGAAACTATCTATATTCGGTTATATCTATGGAAACTAAATGAGAATGAGGAAGCATATTAGGAATGAATAAAAAAAATCAAATAACATGTTTTTATTACATTGTGTTCTCAATGTCTACATCCATATGAAATTGGTATTCACGAGAATTTTTTTACAAAAGTGATATTAGTACCTATTTACTTTATAAATAGAAGTTTTATAACCTGAAACGAGATATATGAAAACTGCTACCGTAATATATCTAACCGCAAGTATTAGCTGAGAGGATAAAACGCAAAACTCTTTCCTAGCACACCGCTTCTATTTCATCCATTTAAATGATCTTCGGTTGTTGAAATCACATCAAATATTTGGCTAATCTGATCAAACAAGGTCATTCGCGGATACCCTATGTTCCTGTTGACTCCGTAAATTTTCTCCCTGTTCGTATCACATACATATTAAAAAACCTCTCAACGACCCTATTTTAATTCTATTAACTTTACTGCAAACAGCTCTTCATTCGCTCCTAAACTGTTAATTCTTCATTCTACGTGCATAGATATACCAAAATGCGCCTGAGTGACCAATTCCTTCACATCAATATACCTTTAGCTAATTATTTAAATCTATTTTCAGTGATAAATTAGTGTTTATTACAAAATAAAGTATTTAGAATTTTTTTCCTTCCAAACATAACTTACGAATAATATTTTTGAATATATTAAATTTTTTAAAGATCATATAAGTATTGGATTTTTAAAGATCATGTAATTATTGGATTTTTAGAGATCATATAATTATTTAATCGACATATATAATAGATGTCTCACAAAAACGAAGTGAAAAAAAAATCTCATTACCAGCGTTACACCGTGTATTGTGTTAAGTGATTATTCAAGCCAGTCATATGACAGGTCGTTAGCCCTGTAAGCGCCCAAAGACTTCCATACTGTCTTTTCCAAACAAATAACTTCTCTGTAAGACATCCATAAAATGACTTGCATATTACGTGTAGTTTTTTAAACCAGCTATTGTGAAATACATACGCTAAGTATGATTTATGAATAAGTTGACACTGGATAAAGGATACGTGGGTCTATAATTATTATATATAATAAATAGAGACGAAGCTATTTTTCAAATATGGGAAAGTAGGTAAAAAGTCTTTTTGGATGTTCGTAGGGCTTACAACCTATCGTACGGCTGACTTAGATTATCACTTTACATAACGTAATGTTCACCACTTACCTATTATGGATTACGAAATATACTAAATTTTGAAGTTTTAATACATATCTTTAATCTACACACCTTTTTTCATATGTGAATTGTATTTTAAGTACCGTCACCTGTGGCTGAAATATATCATTTCCATATAGCTATACCCACCATGAGATGTCGCTGTTGGTAATGAAATATCTATATTTATGATTGGAGTTCTTAAAACAATATTCTTCTTTATATGTACATGACATTCTCCCGAATTATTAACATTACACTATAACAAGCCTGAAAATTATTACAATTTTTAACTTCTTTTTAGACCAGTTTTTATGTATTCAGAATATTTTGAGCAGGTGGGTTAAATTTTTTGTGATTGTGATTATGACGTTTTATAGTTTTGTCAGATTTTATATGTATAATTAACGCCAGACGTAGAATACCAGAGGCTTGTAGCTAAATCTTTACAAGTTAACACTTTGTAGACTACGTTTATGTTTATGTTTCAAACGAGACTAACGCTGGCCAGTAGATTAGTCGACTACGTTTTAACGCGAACCTTGCGACTAAGATTTTGCGATGTATACTTCAGTATATACTACTCACAGACAACGTTGATGCTCCAGCTGGTCTCCAAGAAGAGGCCAGTCACATTGGGGTTTTCCGCCCGGCAGGTCAGTGGTCTTCCGTCATCCTCAGTGGTTGGAACGAAGCTCAGCTCGCTGATGGTTATATTCTCTCTCGTTTCTTCCTGCGGAAAAAATGATATTTTATATTATGACTAAAAAGCCACGTTTACTTAAACTGGCTCAAATGACTGACTAGAAGTAACCGTTTTTCTAATTTTATGAAAATTTACTCACAAAATCAACACACACATGAAAACTGCACACAAGACAGGTGCACACAGAGTAAATGTCCGTTCATTGGCTGCACATGGTCAGATTATTATTGGGCTGCCGTCACTTTGTAGTGTGGGGCTTGGCGTGATGTTCTAACATGACCTATGAGTCTGTGTACAGTTGTCATGCGTGCAGCTGAGTGTAAGTGGCGTAGCAAGGATAAACACTTTAAAGTAATGCCAAACTCGGTGGCGAAAATGCAGGGCCGATATTGGAGCTACTGCTCGTAAAACGGCTATGGGTATGCGGTGGGTCATCTTTACTGTATAATTTTGTGTGTGCAGTTGTCTTATGTACAGTTATACGTGATTTCGGTTTTTTGACAATGTTACAAACTTTATTGCATACTAGCTGTTCATACCCGGCGTTGCACGGGTTAAGGATTAAGTTAAAAATAAATTTGTGAGGGTAAACAAAGTTTCGATTCGAACGGTATAGATTTGCTTCGAAAATATATCGGGAGGAGGGTAAAAGGTAAAAGGGGTGGGAGGAAATGTCACTTTTGTTACTCGCCAGGTCCTAACGAACAAGTTTCCAAGTTTACGAGTACGATTGGTAAAATAGTATAGATTTGCATCGAAAATATATCAGCGGAGAGGAAGGGTTGCAAGAATAGGGAGGAAATGTCGAATATATTACCCGCCGAGTCCTTAAGAATAAGTTTCCAAACTTTGAGTCCGATGGGTCAAAAGGTACAGATTTCCATCGAAAATATGTCAGGGAGAGGGGAAAGGGTAAGATAATAGGGGAGAAATGTCGAATATATTACCCGCCGAGTCCTTAAGGATATGTTTCCAAATTTTGAGTCCGATCGGTTAAATGGTACTGCTTCTCATCTAAAATATATTAGCGCAGGGGAAAGATTGAAAAAATAGGCGTGAAATATCGAATATGTTACCCGCCGAGTCCTAAAGAATAAGTTTCCAAATTTTGAGTCCGATCGGTCAAACGGTACAGATTTGCATCGAAAATATGTCAGGGGGAGAGGAAGAGGTATAAGAATAGGGAGGAAATGTTGCTTATGTTACCCGCCGCTCCTTAAGCATAAGTATACAAAATTTAAATCGAATCGGACAAACGGTGTGGATTTGTATAGAGAATAGACAGACAGACAGACAGACAGAGAGACATTCAGTTTTATAGGTATAGATAAAATTAGAATTGAAAATATTATGATAAAATAACAAGTCTTTTATCCCAATATAACAAGTCATTTTAATATTTTTTTTCTAAAACACTTCAATAATAGCGAATTGTAACAATTATTCTAAAATAGTAATGGAAAGATGCAAAAAGTTGCTGTACTACTTTTGCATTATTTGATTGGTGCTCAAATTATAATTATATGTATTAAAAACACGCAATAATAATTTATAATTTTTTTGGAGACAACAATTATATGATGAAATATTTATTCTTTATCCCGTGTCCTCAAATTATAAGATAAAAATAAAAATAAATGATATCCAAAATATGCGGAATGCGGTATTCTAACCTGAAAGAAATTAGTATGACGGTTGACCATTCTTAAGTCACAGTATATCACAGGCAATGTATGTAATAAAAGGTCTGCGACTTGATTTAAGCCGGAATATAACATTTTCAAGAAAAAAGTAGCTTTTTAAAGCGATAAACAGTATACAGAGAAAACGTCAACATTTCAAGTGTTTGACATACACCGCACCGCGCATGCGACAGCTAGATTGGCCAGCACCAACAAAAAGGTGCGAGATTCACAGATATTTTTGTAACACATTTATGTATATTTTATATTAGTAAACGTATGTAAATATTAAATACATTATTTTTATAAATTACCAGTAGAAAATATTTTATGGGAATAATATTTCTACACATTTAAAAATATTATCTGCAAGTATTTTAAAATAATCTGTACTTTTTGCTACGATGCGATTTCGCCATTCGGTTTTTTAAGCTGACAATAAACAAACGAAATTATGTACGGCAGATCTAACGCACTCATAATTAGATTAAAAATTGCTTTTATAAGCTCATGTCCATGCATGAGTATACGACGTTTGATTTTGTAGTGTATTGGGGTAAGCTTTAAAAATCAACCTTTTTACAATACATTTACAATTTTTTAAATATGATTTGAATCTTCTATTCACAAAGCTCTTGAGCTTATAAAAATTCTTCATGCGGACGAAAGTATATACATTTTCTCGACAATTTTCCAGAATCATATTTTTTATTGGTTTTGATTTCCATTTGATACTTGATGAAAAATAATATGCAATATTATTAAACAAAATAATGAAGTGTATTTTTTTAAAATTTTCTTTACTAAAGTAAAACTATTTTATCATATCTAATATGAATTAGTTATTTAAATTGATCATTAAATTAATCAAAAACTAAGTACTGAGATTCTATAATTGCCTTAGGTTGAAAAAATTCTAATGTCATGCTGGGATCGTATTTAATTTATCTGTCATTATCACGTCAAAAGTCTGTTTCCAAAATAATCATCTCAAATTACCAATATAACTTTGAGAAATCGTTTGATTGTGGGCATTTTAATATATATATTATGAACCTTTTTGAGTTATTTAAATAAAATTTATCCTAAAACGGCCCGTGCTTTACGAAGAATTTGGATGGATCTAAGAAGTTAAAGGGAATTAATTATTCAAACTCAACTTGAAAGAGAATCCTTGACTGATTTGAGATCAGAACTGGTAACTGATTTATAAAAAAAGTATTACAAGGAAAATCTTACGATTTTGAATAAGGATTTACAGATTCCAAAAAACGTTTTCTTCACAAAGCTAATTAATTGTATAATGGGCGAATCGTATCTTCTGTTGGATGAATTGAAAGTTGAATTGTGCGCTCTAAATAAATTTGTATATTTATAAATCTGATATTCTTCAGTTTTGCAGTAGGCAATTTTAATCTACTGATAAAATGGGGTGAATTAGAATAGATTTCCAAATTTATATCCATGCCAAGATGTAGGTTTAATAAAATTCATATATTTCTCAGGTCTATGTGCAAAATGTAAAATTATTAAAAAAATTTTACAATACAACAAGACCAAATAACGATCAACTACAACATTACAAGTATGGTTTAAAGGTATGATTGCCTCGGGGCAAGAACGTTAAATATTTCAAACAAACCATCTGAAGGAAACATTCTCGATTTCTTGGTGATTATACGCATAATGCATTTTTGTGATTTTGTCAGCGAATCCATGACTGGAAGATGTGTTAAATACATCCTCCCTATCCAATTATGCCATAGGAAAATAGGGATTGAGTGATGGAACAATATGTAGTCCTGAGCAATACAATATCTACCACAATTCTTTGACTTCTATATATGTATCCCATTTTCCTATCCTTATTAGAGAGATCTTGTATGTGTCCTTGCCAACTGAGTTTGTTGTCAATTATAATCCCTAGGTGTTTTATATCACATGCACAGTTGCAGCCATTTGGTAAACTACAGCTGTGTAACTGTACTTGATAATTTATGATGGCTTTAGGTTGACAAGCTTCTGTTGGACTGAGTGTTAGGTACTTAGTTTTTTCAATGATCAGTGAAAGTAGATTTCGGTCAAGCCACTTTTTAATGGTCACTATATCACTTTCTGCTATTTGTGAGCAGTTTCCCATGTTCTGCTGTAAAAAGTAATACAGTATCATCTGCAAATGAAATAACTTGACCCTCAGTTGGCAAATCACACAAATCGTTAACATATAGGAGAAAGAATATATCACATAATATAATGTGATATATTATTTCTATAAATATATAAAATTTCTGTATAACACCGATTTGAATTTTAATAAATTTTCTAGAAACCTAGGAAATTAGGAATGTTCAAAAAATATTTTCATGTTAAAAACTATTTTCAAGATTACTTTCAACTAAGATTTAATTGAAAATTGAACTGGTTCCCTGGATAAATTGAAAATCTAAATTAAAAGAGTGGTAAGCCATCGATAAGTGTAAGTAGGTATTCGTTTATTCAATTTATAAGAGAGTTATTTCCAAAAAATTAAAATCTGTAATATTTTGCACCTCCGAGAATTTTTCAACGAGTTCCTCACGGGCCGTTTTAGGATAAATTTTATTTAAATAACTCAGAATCATTTTAAGTACCACTGAAAGACATGTGTCAGAGTTATATACAAGTCGATGTCGAAGTCAATAAGTAAACTAAGACTACAAATAAATTAAAACAAAACAAAAATACTCATCTTTGATCTAACAAAAAATAAGGTCTCAAAAGATTACAAAGAACATTTATATCTAGGTGCTTTCATTTCAGAACGTGAAGAAGATGAAGTAGAAATCTGAATAAGTTTTGCAAGAATTTAAGAAATTTAGTATAACGAATCGATACAAAACTATGTTAAATAATACAAAAATCATATATATATATATATATATACTTATACTTAAATTTATAATTTCTTGTTGCATTTGAAATGATGTATTGTGACTTATTTCGACGAAAGTAGCGACGGGAAAGAACGGAATGTAAATTTAGCATATAAAGCCGCCCATCATTAGTCTTTATGTATTTTTGTCTATGGATAATGGCCGGTCGATCGGTTCATTTCTCGTTTCAAACAGCTGTCAGGCTGTTATGAAACTCTGTTGGTCGCTCGAATACTAGGGGGTTCAACGGTAAGAACTATGTATACCGTTCGATGAGTAAAGGCATAATTGCATGATTGAATTAAAATATTTGTGTAATGCGGTTTTTTGTATATTGGGGTCATTGGACATTTTACATCATTAGATTGTCTTTAGGAGCTAGAGCGGAGCTTTTAAATACTAGTGCCGAGGCGCCATGATACCAGAGTTGGACAGGAAATCCCTAGTTTTTGCATTTCAACTTAATCTCCTCAAAGCACCGCAAGGGGATCGGGAGCACTCCAACAAGCTAACTGAGAACTTAGTAATGGTGCTCATTTTTTCAAAGACTTAATTCTGGATACAGCGATTGCAGATATTCTTATATTTTATCACAACAAAGTGAAATATGAAACAAGTGACACTTGGCACGGATAGATTATACTCTGATTCATAATGAGTAAATATACATACCATTAGAGAGTTCAATGTTGTAAAATCAATAAGTATTTTTGTGTTGTCAGATCCTCTCACCAATACACACACACACACCAAATGTCTCGTAAGGAGCTGGAGAATCACACCTCAGTTTGGAGATCAGGGATACAAATTCACTTTTCTCCAGCTTTCCGGCAGAGCGGCTGATGGCAGCGTGGGGCTGGTGTCCAAGGCCGAAAAGAAAGTCACGTCGCATGAATCTACCACGTTATAAAAAAAAAAGTTTCCGACACATTTTGTGTTGTTGTTGTAGCTGCAATTGTCTTATTATTAAAGTGTATGTTTATAAATCATAATCCTTCTTATCTTTAAATTTATTTTATCTACAATTTATTATGTTATATTATTTATTCGGCTCTCTTGAAAAGCGATGCTGATTGAAAGTTTCCGTTTTTTTCTTTACCCAATTTATAAAAGTGGAGTTGAAGTTATTTTTAGTATTCAATTTAAGGTAGCAGAGACATTTTCGTCTTTCGATTACTTATGACGAAGGCAAGACAGCGTTAAATAAATAATTTTTAACTTTCAACTCAAAATAGCATTCCAACCTTTATTCACAATTTGTATCAATATTTTGTTGTTGCCTTTGAATTCTTGTGTTTGCACATTAAAAATTCACGTTTCTTTGATTATTGAAGTTGACGTAGTGAACGAGCATTCTCTGAAACATGCATCAGAATGAACCAAGACCGCAAATCAATGAAAGTGTATTAAAATTTCATCAAAAATTACAAAACCATACGTCAAAGTAAAACCTTAAGGAAAGAAAAATCGTGTATTTCAGAAATTGTTTGAAAATTAGGAATGAAAATAATAAAAAAATAAGCACACAATAAACACAAGCTACACTCAATTTTCACCAAATTTAATGATCATTAAAACACTTCTTCAATAAACGCAAATTCATTTTGTGGTAACATTTTAAATTATTAAAAATTAAAACCATTCACTTTGTTTAAATCACTAATTTTATTTTAAAACACTCAACATGTTTCGGGACCAACGGTCCCTTTTTCAGGAGGATTTGAGTATACCTTGTATCCTCCTGAAGAAGAAACCGTTGGTCCCGAAACATGTTGAGTGTTTTTAAATAAAATTAGTGATAAAATACACACATTTATTTATAAATGTTCTCGTAGTCCAGTAGGTATGATACACGCTTCTCATACTGGATATTTGACCCTTGAACGGATCGGGTCTGGGTCGCTTCCGATATAAATTAAAGATATGCTTCTACTAATAAGAATGATCATTTTTCTGGATCTGAAGAGAAAAATGTACTTCTCTTTACTAACATAAGTATTGCACAATTTTATCTTTTACTTATATGTATATATATCTTTTACTTATATGTATATATATATATAATATATATTATATATATATATATATAAATATATATATATATATATATATATATATATTCATATACATGTTTTACGTATATGAATAGTGATACTTCTCTTTGGTCACACTAAATAACAATTGAGTCTCTAACCCACGCAAAATTAACAGAGATGTTTTTCGGTTCAAGTCTTTATGTGTACTGATAAACAAAACTCTGTGAGTGTGCCAGATGGCGCTCTCCTATAATTAAATAAATTATTCGAGTGCGATAACCATCCGTTATCCGCTAGAGGTTATTTAACGCTGGGTGTTATGGGTTCGATTATCAATGAAGTTGCAATACATTTATGTGATTTTATTGTCCTGGGTTTATTTGTGATATGTTTCGTGTTGTATTGATGATGCTTTGCTATAGATTTTGGGCCTCATGACCCGGGAAACTAATGAAATTTCTAAAATAAGGCCTTGTGCAAGATTTATTGCCAGATACGTGATAGTGGACCGGACAATGAACGTGCTTAAAACAGTTCTAAACTTCAGGAGGAATACGATACTCCAGATAACTTGGGGAACGTGAAAAAAGAAAACTACAGAGTTCGAAACGTGTAGCAAAAGTAGATGAGACTCGTAACATGCACAAAGCCTTCATACTCAAGCCAACAGGATCAAAGTCAAGGAAAGATCGACGTAGATGGGCAGACATTGAGATCCTTAAAGGGTGGGCGATGGTACTCTGAAGTACTCTCATTTCCGACCATGACCTTGTACCATATGAATTCTATGCCAAATAGTACTTAATAATAATAAAAGTACTTTTAGATACTTCTTAAAATACTATCTTAAGTTTTCATTTATTTTGAAAAAATATAATAATGGCATTGCATTATAAAATTTGTGTATTTTCTTTATTTTTCAAGTTATTTTCAAATTATAGAAACAAACATAGGGAAAAAATAACTGAAATAATTTTTAAATGAATAAATAAATATTTAATAAATTAAGACGCCACGGTACGGCAGGCCGTGTCAATAAGGCCTCAAAAGTTACGGACTAGCCGTACTTGTTCGCGGATGAGATAAAAGTTTCCCACCAATAAGGCCTTCAAGGGATCCATATAACAAAAAATCTGCCTGCGTATTGCGTACGTTTGTGCATGCAAAACTCGAAAAGTAGTCGGTCGATCGACTTAAACTTTTGAAACAACGTTGCATTCGAATACGCGCACATTTTTATATACCTATTATTATATAGATGTCACACCTGTGACAGGTAAAAACATGTGTAGGACGCAAAAGCAACACACGCTATACTAAGTATCAAATACCAGACTGAGCCACAGCAACGCGTGGCCGGGTACAGCCACTTTCCTATAAAATCTCGAATTCAATACATTTTTCTAATTTTTGCCTTTACTTTTATATCTACCGCACCAGTTTATTTTACATAGTATCATAAAAAATATCACACGTGACACACATGACCGGGTCATTTAAATGTGTCTTATATTGTGAACAATTAGAAACGACAATAAAATTTTGGAATTTTGAATTTTTCACGGGATTCGCGTGACCGATGACATCACACGTGACGTATTGCCGTAGTCCGTCCGGTACAATCGTGACTCCTTTGTTATTTGGAGGATCAGGGATTTCAAACCCGTCCACCCCCAACCGTCGCGGAAAATATATTTCATTTCGGAAACATTTTTTTCAATATTAAATGTAAATGTTTGACGGTGTCAACAAACCGAGTTGTGCGTGTGTTTGGTCGTTTGATGCGAATTAAATGGATTGTACTTTATGGGAGCACTTTCAAAGGTTTGTTTCGTCGTTTAAACCACCCGGGGTGTGCGGGCGGACCGTAGTTGGCGCTAATTTATAAAGACAAAAAAGCAATTTCGAATGAATCCGGGAGAATGATGAGAATTTGTGTGGAAATATTTTTTAAATATGACCGTGTAAAGCTTCGATGGATCGTTTTGCAATGACTGAAATGAACAATGGAGAAAAAAACGGAAGTAAGTATTTCATCGAACGTTATTGTTATAAAATTTTCCTGTGAAATGCAGATGAATTGATTAGTAATTTTGTAATTATTCAAAGGCAGTGTATCTAAATTGAATGTTTTGCGAAATTCCGTAACTAAATTTTTAGGAATATTTTCGCAAGAAATACATAATATTTTGACAAGTTATTGAATTTTAGCTTTTTTTAAGAACAATAAGTTTGGTAGTTTTTATGATTTTTTTTGTTTCCTTTAGCAAATAAGAACTAAAACGTCAAAACCAAACCGGTCATTTTGAAAGCTACGCATAGGCCAATTTAGATATATGGTCACAAACTATGGTTTATTGCAGATAGAATAAGAACAAGAACCAAGGCCACTGGAATGAATTATCTTACGGATGTAGCAGAAGTAATATTATTGGATAAAGTGATTTAATACTGAGAAAAGAGAGATTCTTGGCATAGAGTCCCTACTTCTACACATAGAAAAACTAGATGTATTCTGGGCTAAATATTTTTAAATTTACTTTTATATATACTATTTATTTTTATATATACGTTTTAAAAAAGATTTAAAAATACACATAGTTAAAAGGCCAAGTACAAACGTATACTTATATACATATACTTATATATATATATTTTTTTTTTCACAAAAATTACCAGAAAAGATAGAAAAATCAATTCTCGAGTTTGAATTGTGGAGTAGGGTCATTTTAGTTTTAAGGTCATCGTCATCATCACTCTTGGCATTACAACCCTATGTAGGTCTTGGTTTCCTTAAGAGTCTTCCTCCACTCATCTTGGTTTAGTGCCAGCTCTCTCCAGTTCCGAAGCTCTAAGCCAGAAATGTCTTTGAGGACGTTGCTACCCCATCTTAATTTTGGATTTCCTAAGCTCCTTCACCCTATTGACCTTGAGTTTAGCAGAGACTTTGGTGCTTGATGCTCGGACATTCTCTCCACATGACCCAGACACCGAAGTCTTCCAGTTTTATAAATTTTGTGATGCTTTCCTTAAACAGAGTATAGAGCTCATTGTTGTAACGTCTATTCAATTATATAGTAACCATACTTGATTGTTTGAAAATTTTTATCAAATCTTCATTAGGGATCTATTATTCGCAATTGATAAAGTAATGTATTAAAGGACACAATAAAAATATTTTTATTTTTTATATCGATGATTTATTATAATTCAGAATAATAGCGAAGAATGTAAAAAATAGTTTCTTAATCAGCTTTAAGTTATCGCACTCCGAGTGCAAGATTATCATATCAAACTTTTCAAAAAAGTGCGTTCTGAGATAACGCGGTTGAACGTTTACTGTTCTCGTAATTCAAGTAGCATACATCTTATGACAAACGGTCAAATTTTAAAAGGGATATTCTTGCACACAATTCAAAGAAACATGTATCAAATTTTTCATTGCTAAATTATAATGGCAAGTCACACAAAGATTATCTCTTGGTACGTAGTAGAATTAACTAACTAACAAACCGAACGTAACAGGAATATATTTTCAAGACACAATAAAAGACATTTCAATTTTTGAAATGTCTTGTACTCTACTGTACTGTACTGTGCGATATATATAATATATATATGTATATATTTTTTTTAAACATTTTTTTTCAAATTAGTAAGTGTAGATTATTATTATTTACATTATAATTATTTAGAATATAATTATTTAAAAATCAGGTCTCAGATTTTTTAAGTGAATCTTGTTTGGCAAGTAAGGGTAAATTAAAACGTCAAATGTCACTGTTAAGAGGAATTCGCGTTACTTTTTCCGGTACACCATACGTTTTATTTACGCTTAATTTGTCGTGTCATACATTGCATTGTTTAGAGTAGCCATACTTCACCTGCGGCCCGAAACACATTTAATACCTGGCATTGTAAGTTTTGAATATCTTGAAATACGCACGAACAAAAAGACAAACGCCTGTCATTTTGAAATCGGCGATTTCTATAGTTTAAGAACGCATAGATATTTTCAAACACAGTGTAAGTTTTGTGTTTGTCATGTAATTTTTTAAGTCATTATTTGTGATCCTCGTATTCAACATTCATCCATTACTGTCCACGGTTTGAAATCTATAAATGTTATTCCTACTTTTTTTCATCATTCAAATAATTCACACAATATGTGGAGTATATCTAAATTTTTGTACAAATCGATATTGTATTTTGATACATCGTGTCTTGACGGTTTCCCGCCACAATGTGGTCTACGCAACTCTGGAAGTTTTTTCTTTTTATATTTTCGTCCCCCAACATGTCTGTAATAAAGTGTTAGAATACGTACTCATATATCATATTTTCGTAAGCGTTTATTATTAATTGATCTATTATTTTTGTTAAGACGCTATACAAAAATAAACGATATACGTTACTTTTGAATTTAATTTCTTTCATTATTGTATTTTGAGTACATGGATATGATGAAAATAAATGTAATGCAGGAAGATAAGTGTTAAGCATTATTATCATTCTGTTATAGTTAAAATAAATATTTTTTGATTAAACAAGAGGGCGCGCTCTAATCTTGAATCAATGAATACTGTTTTCCCCGTATGAATTTTTATTCGTCGTATCAGTATAATATTGTGGCCCGCGTAACTTAACAAACGTGTGTATGTGGCCCGAAGAAAAAAAGTTGAATACCGCTGGTTAAGAGTAATTAATAATGCGTCTGACAACGGATTTAGGTGTGCCGGGTTCGATTTTTGGCATAATCAAAAATATTTTTACGTTTTAATTCACGCAATTAATACAATGCTTTTTATTTTTAGTATTTTATTTGTTTTAAAATAAAAAATAATCGTTGTGGAAGCGAAATTATTATTTTAAATTATTATGGCAAGCGAGCATTCTACACCATTTTAGTTATCTACAAAACTACATAAATATTATTGTCTGTCAATCTTTTGTAAACATGTCCGAAGAAATAAAAACTTTCTTCGATTTTGAGGCAAAGAATTTTAATTTAAATAGTTCACAAACGCCACACTTTTTTTTTGATGTATTTATATAGTTAATTTGGCAGACCTAAACCTTCGTACATTTATGAACTCGATACTTAACCGCTCAACCGCTGACCACTAATTTGATTTCATTTCAACCCTCAACAACCACTTTTCCAACACTTAACAATCGTTTGCCTTGCGTCACACTCCGGCGGGGCTGGAGGCGTCACGGCTCGATCCTAATTTAGTAGTGACAGGGTTGGTATGGGGCGGCAGTGCCAATGATATAAATCCAATCGGGGTGACTGAGGTGATTGAAAACAACGGTATTGGTTAAAATTAGGGGCTTAAGGACACAACGGAAAAACGCATTGTAAAAAATAATTCTATTAGTGACATGACGAAAGTGTAGTTTCATCTCTGTGTCTCCGAAAAAAAATTTTATCGAAAATATTGATATGACTTTATATGAAAGGTGCGAATAATTTAAGAGATGATAAAAATAAATAAGGACCACAGAACTTTGCATAAAAATATTATTTAGGTATTTAAATATACCTAAATATATACAGTGTATTTAAATACACTTTACACAAGAAAAAAATTAAACACAAAAAGATAAAAGTCTACCGAACATTAAAGTATTGTTGGTAAAACATTTTCATAATCCACACAAATTCAGTAAAATTTATCACAACTATAGTTTTGAGAGGAGAAGTCACTCTCATCATCAGGTGTAATTTATATTCAAACTTTAATATATTTTCAAAACGTTCTCAGGTTTTCACGGCCGTTCAGAGTCTTCTGTGTCCCAGAAAACTACACACAGAAAGTGTTAATAATAATAATATTAACACACACACATATACTATATAATATATATATATATATATATATATATATATGTTAAATCTAAGGCTTTCACGGGTACAATATATGTTAGTTCTAACTACTTTGGGGGTAACCCGCGTCAAATTCTGGTCGTCAGGACCAGTCGTCTGCCGACGTTTCGATATACGTTTATTTAGCGCGTTTGCGAACAATGGTCGAAGCACAGAACAAATTCATTCGCTAGAATTGGAGCATCGAGCGCGCACGTGCCAAGTCTCCTTTCGGGGATCTTGCGGTGGCGATGGCCACGTCATCGAGGCATTGGTCCACGTGAGAGTCGGATTAATCGCCCCGGCGATGGGTGAATCTGGGAGTCCGGACGGGATGTGCTGAATCCTGAACCAGGGGATAGGCGGCGTCTTGCGACCGGGTTTATCATCCCTCGTCATGATGCATCAATGATGTGGAGGTCATTGAAGTGGCGTAGCAGGGGTCGCGTTCTTGATGCGGAATGGGAAGGGGAGGCCGTGTCAGACCTTTCCTGGCATTGATACCTATTATGAGGGACTGATAGAATAATTGAATTGAAGTCTTGAATAATTAGAAAATGCGCTTGAAAACAAAAAGAGTACCCACGTAAAATGGTTATTTGCTATTTCCTATTGGATTGTTTGGAATGTTAAATTCAAAAAAATTTTTGAGATAGTAATTTTTGCACCATGAAGACATAATTAATACCCATTACAAATTTTATTTATTTTATTTATTAAGAATCCAAATTTTGAAATTAAAACAATTTTTACATTATTTTTTTTGGGATTGCCACACAACCATCTGAAATTCAAACACTAAAAAAATGTGTTTCAGCAAAAACTGGTCATAAACAGGCCAAAAATATCTGCAGTGGTAATCATTTCTGCCATACTTGTGTTTCAAAACTTATTTACATCCTGCATTTTGAAAATTGGTACTTCCATATACGTCACGTACTTTGTTATATCCTCTTATGATATTTTCATAATATTTCCCAACGGGAAACGGTTCGTAAGTAAGATAAATGTTGGTTATTTTACGTGATTCCCGACGTTGTCTGTTCTTTTATATATTACAATGTATGGAAGGGGAGCCTGGAGCTGGTAGAAGAGGAACGAATGTATGCTGAATGCAGCGCAAATAAGATCACTTAGATATATGTGTGGTAAATTTATTTATTAATTTATTCTTTAGTATTTAAAAAAAATGGAGAAGCAAACGTGAAATACGTATCCCATCAATATTCTTACTACTTTCAAATTACGCTAAGAGTTTGTACTATGAAAATAAGACTAACTTGCTGGTGTCCTGAAATAGGAAAAAATCGACCACTGGATCAAGCACTCATGAATGAAGAATAATTTATAATAGCTTGAATGAATGTCAAGCTAATCTAAGTACAGTAAAAAGAATTGAAAAGGTCCTCAAATCGCTAACAATTTGAACAAATTTAGTTTTCAATACATTTAAGAAAGAAAATTTGGCAATCGCAATTCTCAGATATATTCGTAAACTAATGTAACGGATTTTTTTCTGTACATACATACATATATCTTTCTAATTGATAAGTATAATTTGTTTAAACTACTTAATTATTGCGCCAAGAATATTCTGATATAAATATTTAGTCCTAATTATTCATAGTTTTTCACTTTTTGAGTATGAACGACATGCTGACGTTTCTATTCGGTATCTCCTGTAGAAATATAAATGTTTTAGTTCAAAGATATATTTTAATTAATTTTATTGTACTTCCCTATTTTGACTGTTTTAGGTTAGAAAACGCCGCTCGTTGCTGGAATATGTATAAATTGCAAGAAGTAATAAGAAAGGCTAGATCTTTTGTAGATAACTAACCCTTTATATAACTGACGTGTGTAAAGAAGTAAGAAACACAGTATTTTAACGTTTGCAGTAAAGGATGGGATTAATGCTGCTAAATTGCTCCAGAGAGAGATTAATGTTGCTAAATATCTCTTACAGGTGAGTTTGGAGGGGTTTGCGTAAGCTTCTTAGGGAAAATAAGAAATGAATTATACTTAAAGATATTTTCAATTTATTGAAAAATATTTTAGATAATAAATTATAATGAGTATAAATAATAATATAAGTAATAAATTATAATTTCAGGGTAATTAAAAAAATGTTACGATAGAAAAAAATATAAAAATAAGTTTGCGGAAGTGGGTAGAGGGGCCTCGTATAATCTGAAAAAGAAATGAGTGACCTGAAGATACTAGATTTTGGCAAGGAAGATACGGAGTGGCAGTTGTTTATAACCGTCGACACCGAACGTCACAGTTTCAAGTTAAAATCTGCCATCAGCAAGCGATATTTTCAAGTTATAATTTTTGGGCGCGAACATAAATAAAGTGTTTCATTTACCAAAGACTTTTTATGACAATATACCTAGTCACGGAAGGCAAAAGAAACACTCAAAATTATTTAATGTTTTATTTTGTACACAAAGTCACTGAACACAAACATTACTTCGAGACTACTTTTTATTTCACATTTTTTGGACTATTCACTCATCTGTGTAAAACTTTATATTCATCTGCTACTAGAATATATTCCCATCTGTGGAACACTTTCTTTGCACTTTCTATTGCTCGCCCGCTGATTTCGTTCGATTTTCGTAAGCCTGCTGTCAAAAAAAAAACAACCATAATGTGCAGTTATGTCTCTCCCATTTTGATACAATCTGTCATTTCAAGAATGTTATGGCATAATCCTATACTTTAGACTTCGTGTTCATTCTAAGCTATTTCTGTTAGGAAACCTTCGATTACGTATCGTTCTTCTCGATTTTTACAGTTCTGTGACAGTATAATATTTTCAAGACATTTAATCGATAGAATAAACAACAGTTTCATTATTTTTGTTTTAAGTAGCGTTAACTTTGTGGTTGGACATACGTATTTGTTAATTTAAAAAAACTAAAAAATTTTGTCTATTTTGTCGGCCCATCTCTTTTGAAGTCTTCCGATGCCTCTTCTCCCAAGCTTTCCAATTCAAAAATGAAAAAATTATAAAAGAAATAATTCCAACGTGGGCCGGATGAAGTGACTGCAATAAGCAAACATTAGGAATGGATGGAAGGTTAAGGGAAAATCCTATATCTAGCAGTGGGGAGATGAAGGCTGAAGAAAAAAAAGAAGAAGAAAGAAACAAACTTTGTATAAACCTACTTTGAATAATCAGTGTGGTTTTTACCATTTTTTTTAGTTTTCTCAAATTTATATAAATTTAACAACATGTATGCACTTTACTTGAATTTGTAACATCATTTTAAAAATCAAAGCAACTGTCAATATTCTTTCCAAATTTAATACCCAAACATTTTTTTGTAATGTTTTCAGAAAAACCTAGTATTTAAAAAAAAAAAAAGTGATCAATATGGTTTCTTTAAAGCTCATACTTATGTACGAAGTCATTTCAAAAGGTAATAGCAAATTAAAAATATTATCCCGGGCATTTCATACTCCCGATTAAGGAACAAATATTCTTAGAGACATAGAGGTATTGACATTGTCCAACAGAGGGCAAGGCTTAATTGCAAAGGAAGCTTATACAAAATGGCGGCACATAGCTATTAGCACCGTAAACGAGCAATAGTCAGATTTTTGTTTGTCATCATTGATTGATGAGTACATTCACATGGCCGCTGCAAATTCAGACATTATTTGGAGACTGAAATTTTAGATCTTACATAATTCCCCATATGGTTTTGACGTTGGTCTCTCTATTTCAGGAATTCAATCATCATGCGTTTAAACTCCTGAAGGAGGTTGAAAAATATGAGAATTGTGATGACGTCAAAAAGGCGGTTCAATTCTGGCCGAAGATATAATTAAAAATATTTTTTCTTAATTTAGATGAATTATAAAAAACCTTACAGAGACGAAACTATGTATATGAAAAACGTGTATAGAAGGCTTTTTATAGGATAGCCCATGGGTTACGACCTGTATGAGCTGGCTTGAGTGATCACTCTACATAATGCAACGTTCATTATTCATATTCATTATTACTGTTTCATGAAAAGGACTACATATATCTATAGCATAACCCCTTCAAATATATGAAAGGTTACAAATTTTAGAACACATATACAACATTAAAAAAATTGATAATTTGTGGATGTTTTTACCATGGAATTGGTAAACGTTGCATAATGTAGAGTGATCAATTAAGCCAGCTCATACAGGTGGTACACCCTAGGCCATCCTATAGAATACGTTTCTCTGTGTAACCATAATTAATTTTATTTAATAATAACATTTATTATTACATATATTTTCATCCACAGGAGACGAAATTCCGTAAATGTGTTCTCAGAACATACAAATAAAAATATCGCGTTTAAAAAAAATCTGTTTATTTTCTTGTTATTGTGTTAATTTGTTAATTTCAACATAATCCCTTTTAAGTATCTAAGCTAATTCCTTTACAGAGGCAGAAGATGTGCAGCAGATGTTGACTATAGAATGTGTGGAAGGGTGGGAAGGGAATTTTTTTTTATCCGCAACAGGAATCTTGTGTGACCCGAAAATGACTATAAAATTTAAAGGATATGTATACCAGACTATTGTTAGACTTTTGTGTTTTTTTAATGTAAAAAATAAAAAAATGCAAGACAGAATGGCGCTCCATCTTCTCTGCCTAACCATCATGGCGAAAAGACGAGACAATAAGTAAGTTAGTAAGAGTGTTTACCTTAACCTGGAATTTAAGGTCAATATTGTGATTATAGCTGTTCTATAATCACAATGTAACTACCCTCATATGTACGTTATGTTGTAACCTGTTGATATCACATAAATCAGATTAAGAAGTCACACTATCCCGGGAACCTGAAATTTAGGTAAAAATTGAGTGAATATAATATTAGGTCCTTACATATGAAATTGGCGTTTTGCCGTACTGGCAAATTTGATCTCAAATATCTTCTCTTTGGTTAGGAATTCCAAATCCAAATTTATACAGCTATTTACTGATGTATTTGTGTTTTGAAAATTATAATTCATTTGTTTTTTCCTCAATTGTTTTTTTCTTTGCGTCACTCAGTTTACAAAATGAAAAACTTGAAATATCGCGTTATTTACGAGTACGAGTTCCACCGTGGCACCAGTGCTGCAGAAACGGCTCGAAGGATTAATGATGTGTATGGCGACGGTGCCGCAAAAGAAAACACAGTGCGTTTTTGGTTCCAACGTTTTCGTTCTGGAAATTTCGACCTGCAGAACAAGCCCCGTGGACGGCCGGAGACCAAAGTTGATAATGAAGAATTGAAGGCTATTGTGGAAGCGGATCCATCGCAAACCACATCCGAGTTAGCTGCAGGCTGCGGTGTTAGTGATAAAACTGTTTTAATCCACTTGAAGCAAATTGGTAAGGTTAAAAAGCTTGAAAGGTGGGTACCTCACGAATTGAGTGAAGCAAATCAACAAACGCGCGTTGACTGCTGCGTTGCATTACTCAACCGGCACAATAATGAAGGGATTTTAAATCGAATCATTACCTGTGATGAAAAGTGGATCCTGTACGATAATCGAAGCGCTCATCGCAATGGCTGAACCCTGCCGAACCAGCCAAACCATGCCCCAAGCGAAAATTGACTCCAAAAAAGTTACTTGTGAGCGTTTGGTGGACTAGTGCTGGTGTCGTTCACTACAACTTTCTTAAATCTGGCCAGACGATTACGGCAGATGTCTGTTGTCAGCAACTGCAAACCATGATGGAAAAGCAGGCTGCTAAACAACCGAGGCTGGTTAATCGCTCTAGGCCACTGGTGCTTCATGATAACGCTAGACCACACACTGCACAACAGACGGCTACCAAATTAGAGGAGCTTCAATTGGAATGTCTAAGACATCCACCGTACTCTCCGGACCTTGCCCCAAGCGCATTTCTTTGCGCTCCGGGGAAGATTAGTTTTTACGACGGACTTGTGACTTTTTTAAATATACAAGTTTGCTGTTTGGTTTCCACTTACACAAACCGCGCGATTTAGACAAAGTGGCTACATAATTTAAGTGCATACATAGTGAAAAAACAAAATTGCAATCGTCAAACTTAATTCTGTTGTGTTAAATCCTGTGATCTAGTTTACTTCAGTGTTCGAGGGTAGAAATAAATTCTTGGAAGTGGGTCCACATGTGCATCGTTTGTGCTGACCACCGTTCGGGCTACATGAGTTCAAACTAGAGTAGCGGGAGAATAGGCAGTTCATACAAGTGAAGTGAAACAAAAAACACAGATGTTTGCCATATGCGACATCAAGCGACCAGAGTTTTTAGGGGTAGGTATCCCCTGCGTATTTTTATCGCTTATCCTTCTCAATGATAAAACATGACAAAGAAAATCACTCACTGTACGCAGTTCTTTAAATATGATACAGATTTCTTGCGGACACTGAGAAATAAAACGAGCTGTATTGATTCATCTGCAAAACAAAAAATATCATCATATAACCTGTCACGCAGTACAAAGAAACCACGTATACGAGGCTGTCGCGGGAGCAAAATATCAAAACAGTTAAGCACGCAAGTTTCACCTTTAACCAACAATAAACCAGGAAATCTTCAACCGATAAAACCAGAAAGGCACTACAAAACACAACCACAAAAACTTATAGTCGGTCACTGGAATGCTCGTTCGATTAACAATAAGACTGATGACATATCTCATATCATTTCTAATTATAAAATAAATGTACTGGCGATTACCGAAACTTGGCATGAAGACTACGATACGATCTCTTTGAAACAACTTCGCTCTAAGGGATTGTCAGTAGTCGAAGAAGCCAGGCCCAGAAAAACAGAAGACTCGCATAACCTACTAAATAATTACGGAGGTATTGCAGTCGTAGCAACTCAAGGCTTGAAGCTAACCAAATCAACACTGGGGAAGTATTCCACCTTCGAATGTCTTGGCTGCCAAATATCATCTGGTAGCTCCACCTGTTTCTTAGTCGCCATATACCGGCCCGGCTCAAAGCAGCTGACTGAAACATTTTTCTGTGAGTTATCAACTCTTTTAGAAACAACAGCCTCATATACTAATTTATTCATCACAGGGGATCTAAATATACATCTGGAAAAGGCACTCAATACATCAAGCAACCGGTTTAAAGATTTACTTAACTCCTTTGGCTTAACGCAAAGAGTGTCGCAACCAACTCATGATGCTGGAGGGCTTCTTGACGTCTTTATATCCAGAACGGAAAACGAAGAACAACCTCCGGAAGTTATCGATATCGGTCTCTCCGATCATCGATTAATTAGAACTAAAATAAATACAAACCGACAACCACCACAATATCACGCAGTCAAATCTAGAAACTGGAGAAAATTCGACATCGAAAAATTTATATCCGAGCTCAAAACGACAAATCTCTTCAAACCATCACAGAATTCATCCCCTCAGGAACTTATTAACTTATATAATCTAGTTTTATCGCAACTTTTAAATAAGCATGCCCCGGAGGTCACCAAAAAACGCCGTT
>JADDOH010023674.1:0-13060 GCA_016648135.1 Agrypnia vestita | reverse complement strand
GTGGGCGCCGGTGCTCCCGTCTATCTGGCCGCCGTCATGGAGTATCTGGCCGCCGAGGTGCTCGAGTTGGCCGGCAACGCCGCCCGAGACAACAAGAAGACCAGGATCATCCCGAGGCATCTGCAGCTGGCCATCCGCAACGACGAGGAGCTGAACAAGCTCCTGTCGGGCGTGACCATCGCCCAGGGCGGAGTTCTGCCCAACATCCATGCGGTGCTGCTGCCCAAGAAGACCGAGAAGAAGGCTTAAGTGCGCGCGCAAAGAGACAAGACACCGCCGCGTGCGCCACCATCTCACATCGAACACTCACTCTCTCCCCCATTAAATAAAAGGCCCTTTTCAGGGCCGCCACTCTGTTGTTTACGACCCTATAAGCGAAAGGAAGACGAAGAGGTTAAAATTTAGAAATAAAAAAAAAAATTTTTTTTGGAACATATTCGACATGAAAGTATGAATCACCCTGTTGTTCCTTCCTTCCTTCTTGAGATTTGAAATCGAACGAGGCGCGAAATTTACAACGTTGCCGATTAAAATAAAAATGTTCGCGAACTATTCGATAGGGGTAAACAATGAAATACATATTGCGCGATTGCGGAGAAAGGGAAAGTCAGGCGGCCGACCGACCGACCGACCCGTGTGTGTCGCGCTCGCTCGAATATCTTTTGACGAACGACCGCACGTATTGCCGGCGGGGTGGCTCGACTTCTTGATTGACGGAGACGGTGGACGGTGCCACTACTTGATTTCATATGTACCTACCGGCCGGCGTTTTGTTTTACTATTCCGCCCGCCCGTTCGTCGTTCGTGATTACATATTTATTTTTACTCGACCGCTGCGCGTGGACATAATAGTATTATTATTATTATTATTAAACAGAGTGCGTCCTGGTGATGGTTTATAATATGGTCAAGAGACTCTACTGCCTGAATATTAATTTTCTCACCCTGTCTGTATACAATAAATATGATTCGTTTAATTGATGTTTTTTTTTGTAAATAAATTGTGTAAATAAACTGTGTGTGTGTGTGTGTGTGTGTGTGTGTGCGTGCGTGTGTGTGTACGTACATACATACATACATACATACATACAAAAAAATCATTTTCTTTTATATCAAGTACGGCGCTTTGCTTTACATTCGTTAACATAGATATGCGGCCCTGATAAGGGCCTTTTGTTTGGAGTATAAGATGAACCGTTAGATTCGCTATCCGTGTCGCCGACGCCCTCGGAAGAATGTTTGACGGTTGGTTACATAATCATCATCATAAATAATAATGATAATAACAACCGCGTGTAGAGGAGGGCATTGATGTTGGGGGCGAAGTGGTTGTGGTGATGGTAGTGGAGTGAAGCGAGCGAAACGAGCAACTTAAGCGCGCTCTCCGCGGATGCGCCTGGCCAGCTGGATATCCTTGGGCATGATGGTGACGCGCTTGGCGTGGATGGCGCACAGGTTCGTGTCCTCGAACAGGCCGACGAGGTAAGCCTCGCTGGCCTCCTGAAGGGCCATCACGGCCGAGCTCTGGAACCGGAGGTCGGTCTTGAAGTCCTGGGCGATCTCGCGCACCAACCGCTGGAAGGGTAGCTTGCGACTGTGGAGCTCGGTGCTCTTCTGGTAGCGGCGGATCTCGCGCAGGGCGACCGTTCCCGGCCTGTAGCGATGGGGCTTCTTCACGCCTCCGGTGGCGGGCGCGCTCTTGCGTGCCGCCTTGGTGGCCAGCTGTTTCCTGGGCGCTTTGCCTCCGGTAGACTTGCGGGCGGTTTGCTTCGTACGAGCCATCTCGTGTAGCGGTGGAGTAGAGCGAATTCGAGATAATAACGAGCACAGTGAGGTTATGGCCGCCGGCGCGCCTGCGACGGCCTATTTATAGTATCGCAGCCGGCGAATCGCATCGTCGACACACGAGTAGAGGGGAGATAGTAACGCCCAGCCCGACAAAACCGGAGAGACGGTGGCGACACGTGAAACGTCAGCTCGGCGTATAATTAAAAAAAATTAATAAGGAAGCACAATATATAAAAACAATATTTTTAATATGGATATTTTAATTTTACAATCTTTATTAACGTTATACTTTCGGACAGGCAATGTTAATAACGCAAAAAAAGCAAAAAAAATTAAAAAAAACGCAATAGAAATGCAAAAGAACACAAAAAAACGCATAAGTTATTAGGTTTGGTTAGGTTAGGTTAGGTTAGGTTAGGTTAGGTTAGGTTAGGTTAGGTTAGGTTAGGTTAGGTTAGGTTAGGTTAGGTTAGGTTAGGTTAGGTTAGGTTAGGTTAGGTTAGGTTAGGTTAGGTTAGTTTAGTTTAGGTTAGTTTAGTTTAGGTTAGGTTAGGTTAGGTTAGGTTAGGTTAGGTTAGGTTAGGTTAGGTTAGGTTAGGTTAGGTTAGGTTAGGTTAGGTTAGGTTATTAGAAATTTTAATTTTCGACATTGACATTTGACTGCGATTATCTGAAATGGCGCCAAAAATATTTGTGCACATTAGTATGCTGCATTATGTAATTTTTCACATACATATATACATATATACACACACACACACACACACACACACACACACACACACACACACACACACACACACACACACACACACACACACACACACACACACACACACACACACACACACACACACACACACACACACACACACCCCCACACACCCACACACACACCACACACCACACACACACCACACACACACACCACACACACACACACAACACCACACATCCACACACACACACACACACACACACACACACACACATACATACATACATACATACATACATACATACATACATACATACATACATACATACATACATACATACATACATACATACATACATACAAACAAATGAAGTACTTCATTTTTATTTTTAAATTAAAGAAGTACTTTCAATTGAAGTAAATACTCCAAATGAATTTTTTAAATTGAAGTACTCCAAACGAAGTACTTCAATTGAAGCGAAGGACTAGATTAAACGATTCATTAAAAAAAATAATTAAATTAAATTTAATAATCATAACAAGTTGATGTTCCACAGGTGTTAAAAATAATTAAATTAAATTTAAAAATCATAACATAATGATGTTCCACAGGTGTTATACTTCATTAAAAAAAAAAAAAACATAAAAAAAAAATAGTAATGAAAAAAAATAATAATCAAAAAAAATAATTTAATACTTAATATTCCAGCCTACTCGACGAATCGGACCGCCACTGGATAACGGCGCGCGCGCGCTGGGCGGGGAGAACCGGTGGCCTGAAGAAATAACGGTATTTCCGTCGACTATCAATAGCGCGTCCCAACCCGCTCCGCCACATTATTCGCCCGTTCGCCGTCGTAGCGAGCACGCTGTCTGTTTCGTCAAACTACACTCAACACTACACGCACCATGCCCGGTCGCGGAAAGGGAGGAAAAGGTCTGGGAAAGGGGGGAGCCAAGCGCCACAGGAAGGTTCTTCGCGATAACATCCAGGGAATCACGAAGCCGGCGATCCGTCGTCTGGCCCGTCGCGGCGGAGTCAAGCGCATATCCGGCCTGATCTACGAGGAGACGCGAGGCGTGCTGAAGGTGTTCCTCGAGAACGTCATCAGGGACGCCGTCACCTACACCGAGCACGCCAAGAGGAAGACCGTCACAGCCCTGGACGTCGTGTACGCCCTCAAGCGACAGGGACGCACCCTGTACGGTTTCGGAGGTTAATCCAGCCACTTCCGCCATCCGGCTGATGAGCCAGCCGTTCGACCATTGCGCAAATATAAAAATAAATCGGCCCTTTTCAGGGCCAACAAAGACATTTACACGACGCCGCTATAGTCTCGTTAACTATATAAAACAATAAGAAAAAAAAAGCTGTCCGGATCATCTCATTCCGGCCGCCCTGCGATAGTTTTAGAGAATATAGTTCACAGAACTGTGACTCTCCTAGTTGTTACATTGTCGTGTTCTTTCTACTCTGCTTTCATTGATTCAGACACTTTTCTCTTTTTTTTTATTAAAAATATAATAGAAACCTAATAGGTTTATGAAAAAAATTCTGTTGTGTTTGTTCTGTAATACATTATTTCACTGTGTCTGTCGTATCACTAACCGCGTATCAATATGCAATTTTTACTTATTTAAATTAATTAATTAATTAAGACTCAGGCCCTTGAAGTGTTAGAATATTACAGAGCGATTTTGAATTCTACTATACGACGGCGCTAATCGTTTTGACACTTGTGCCGGACTTTGAATTCGAGAGAGCCGGCCGGTTAGAATTCGAGCGAGCGAGCGAGCGAGCGAGAGAGAGAGAGAGAGAGAGAGATATTATGAACTCGCATTATTCTGTCCGAGATTGGCCTCCTCATTTACAAAAAGGTAGAAAAAAAGTAACGTTTTAAAATGTGAAGGAAAAAAAAATGCCAAATTAATTAACTGCGTCATATGCATCTCGTATCCAACGGTTTGATAGCCCTGAAAAGGGCTTTTGGTAGATATCTTTCTCCGCATCGGGCAAAGTGCAAAATGATGTCGTGGCGGCGATGATGGTGATGATGATGATGATGATATCGTCGCCGTCGCCCGCCGCTTCTGCTGCTGTTTCGGTTTTGCTGTCGCCGCTTTCGCGTCGCGTCTTCTTCCGAGCCCGTCTACTTCTTGGCGGCGGCTTTCTTCGCTGCCGGTCTGCCTTTCGGAGCTGCGGCGGCCTTCTTCGGCTTGGGGGCCTTCGGTTTTTTGGTCGGGGGCTTCGCGCTCTTCTTCGCCTTGGTGGGTGTCTTCGGCTTCGCGGCGGGCTTCTTGGCCGCGGCGGCCTTCTTGGCCGGAGAGCCGGCGGAGGAAGCGGCTTTCTTGGGCTTCGCCGCGGCCGCGGCCTTCTTGCCGGCCTTCTTCTTCGCCGGCTTCTCGGCGGCGGGCTTCTTCTCCTTGGCGGCGGACGAGGCGGCGCGCTTTTTTGAGGCCGCGGCCGGCTTCTTGCCGCCCGCTCCTCCGGCCGAACCCTTCGCCTTGCTCGCCTCAAGCTTGAACGATCCGGACGCCCCCTTGCCCTTGGTCTGGACGAGAGCGCCGGACTCGACCGCGCCCTTCAGGTACTTCTTGATGAACGGCGCGAGCTTGTCGGCGTCGACCTTGTAGTTGGCCGTGATGTACTTCTTGATCGCCTGCAGAGACGAACCGCCGCGCTCCTTCAGCTCTTTGATGGCGTTGTTCACCATCTCGGAGGTCTTGGGGTGAGACGGCTTCGCCTTGGGCTTCTTGGCCGCCGACGCGGAGGCCTTCGCCTTCTTGGCCGGGGTCGCCGGCACCGGTGACGCTGCTGCTGGTGTCGCTGTGTCGGCCATTTCGATATTATTCTTCTTCTTGTTCTCCTTGTGAATCTGGGGTAAAGCTAGCACTTTTCCTCTCGGTGGTACTCGGTAGGTGGCACCGCAAGTCGGTTATTTCTGGAAATCGCCGTACGCGAATACCGTGCCGAAGTTGCTTAGTGCTCGCGTGTCGTTTTTGTGGATGAAAACGGGCCTCATTTATGCTTCGACGGTGGTAATTTTTGTCATTTTTCGCAGGCACGGGAAGCATCCCGAGGGCGGCGAGTGGTCGCCGGTCTCAGGCGGCGATCCGGGGCGGTCGCGGGCGCGGGCGGCGGTCCGGGGCGGTCGCGGGCGCGGCCTCAGGGTCCGTTTGGATCCGGAAATGTCGGGGCGGCGTCGCGTCGGACGCCACAACAGTGGTGATAAACGGCGCGACGGGGACGACAGGGCGGCGGGGGGCGCGCCGGTCGCAGGGCGGAGAGCGCGCGGTGCCGGCCGACGGGGCCGCCGCGGTCCGGGGGGCGCGGCGGGGGCGCGGCAGGGCGGAGAGCGAGCCGGGCGTAACACAACCCGCGCCGGACCCGCTTCCCGCTCGGCCCGAGAGAGAGAGAGAGACGGGCCCCCCGACGCGGACGCTTATTATAGATATTATTGTTATTTTTTATTTTTTTTGCTTATCTCAAATTCCCGTCTTCCCTCGGGGGTGATATCGTTCACTCCGCGTCCGATCGGAGCCGGCCGACCCGACAGACCACCGACCGACCTGACTCTGCACCGACACCCACCCGGCCTGAAGGTGGCGATCGCGCTCTGTCTGTCTGGCGTGTCGCCTGCCTCGGTCGATTTATTCAGGATGGGCGAGGAAAAAGAAAACGTAAAAGGAAGAAGAAGAAGAAGAAGAAGAAGAAGAAGAAGAAGAAGAAGAAAAAATCGAATTCGGGAGTGCGCGCCGTTCTCGATTCTCGTTAATTGTCAGGTTCATCTCATCCATCACACTGTAGATTCTCCAGATTCTTCATCGTTTTTAAGAAAAATTCAATTCGATTTTAAAAAAAATAAGAGCAGGCAAAGCTAGGTATTTAAAAAGAGCTGTTTTTGTATTGAAAAATATTATGTTATATTATATTTTAAAACCAGTTTTCTGGCGTTGTTCGTTGATTTCGCAATAAAACGAATCGACAGAACGCACGCGTATTATGTTTATTATTGATTTTTTATAAAAATTGACATCGCTTCGGAGGAATTTCAGCGGTATTCGGGTATAATCTCACATATATGCGGGGGTACGATTTGTCACGTTTTACGAAATTTTTTAAATTCAGCTATTTTGTCATCTGACTGGTAGGTATACTTCAATATTTCGCGCATAAATTATCGACATTGACATTTGACAGCGATTACCTGAAATGGCGGCAAAAATATTTGCGAGATCTTTTAAGATTTAAAAAGAATAAAGAGCATTTTTCTTTACATGTATTTATTATATGAATAGACCCTGACGCTGGCGTAATACTGAAATTGGAATCTTAATTTAATACCTACTTCTTCTTTTTTATGAACTTTGAGATTTGAAACATAATAATATGATGAATATCTATCTCGTGAATGTTTGAGATACTCGGTTGAAAATGATACTGATTATGCACATTACTATGCTGCAAAAGATATAACAATAATATGTAACTTTTTTTAATTTTTCACGATCTTTTTAGTGATTGAATCATAATATGATAAATATCTCGTGAGTGTTTGAGATAGATACTCGATTGAAAATGATACTGATTGTGCACATTAGTATGCTGCGAACGATATAATAATAATATTTAAGTTTTTTTAAATTTTTCACGATTTTTTTAGTGATTTATTTTTTATGAAATTATGATATTTTGAATTCTAATGATGAGTAAAACTATATTGTACCTGTACTCAAAAAGTCCTAACGATCGGCATCGTATTACTTAGTTTTTTTAGAAAAAATTAACGGCTAGCAAAGCTATTTAAAAAATACTAATTTTTTTTAGAATTCTCAAATTGACATTAGTTTTTTAAGGGTGTTAAAAATGTAACATATTCACATGTAGATAAAATGTTTTTGTCTTGTTTTATTTTTTAATTGGTTTAGCACAGCGGAGAATCTGTCATATGAAATGTCACATGTATTATGTTTATTATTGATTTTTATGAAAATTTTACCCGTTTTTATTAAAATCAGCCGTTTTGTCATCTGAGACAGGTAGGTCGACTTCAATATTTCGCGCATAATAATTATCGACACCTAACTTTTGATAGCGATCTATCACTTGAAATGGCGGCAAACATAATTTCGTTTTTTTTTTCAGTACATATCTATGAGATCTTGAGATAATTTGATATTTTAAAATAATAAAGAGTGTTTTGCATTACATGTATATATATTATACGAATAAGAGAGGTGATCGGTACCCCTTTTAAATAATATCTCAAAGAATTTTTCGAATATTAAAGATATTTAAAATGATGATAGTAGGTAATTAAGTATTCTACACATTTTTGAAAACATCAATCTTTTCGAAATCAATTCTTCTTCCTTTTCTTCGTAAGGTTTTATGAACTTATAATAATAATAAGTGAAATTTTGCATATATTTAGGTTTTTTTTTCATTGGAATTTAAAACGTGATGTTAATAGACACAAGCGATATATTTAAAGAAAAAAAACTGACCGAATTATTTTCAAAAGATTTTGTTTCTATTTATTATTATAGCTGAAGAGAAAGCGGCAAAGAAGTGTGCGTTAAAATGTGCAATAAACGTGTCAGTAAAAATGTAAAATGTCCCCGCAATTGTAAAATAATTTAACGTGACAATGATAATAATAAAAACGAACGGGTGCAAACTTGTCTCGACATGTACCTACCCACCGACACGTGCGGACTTGCGGGCGATCCGCGACCCGCGACCCGCGACCGGGTGACCGCTAATTAGGTATGCATAATTAATTAATAATATTTATCATTATTATCGATCGATCGATCGATTAGTGATTTGTTTGTTCGCGTTCGTATTCGCCGCGCCGGGTAGGGTGGAGAGCGTCGAGCGGTGAGTTTGATTTTAGAATGTATTATAATAATAATAATAATATTATTATTATTGTCATTGACTGTCTTTATTTTTTTTCTTTGTGACTTTTCGCTCCGGCGACCGTGCGAAGTGTACATACACATACAGCGGAGCGATTGAAATGTGATATCGCGCCTGCATCCCCGGAGGAGGATAGAGCGCCATCATATTTTACATGACATTTTTTTTTTCTTTTTCTTTAGCAACGTGTACGAGAACGACCCGACTGGGTATATCGTGAGAGTATATTGGTGGCCCTTAGAAGGGCCTTTTGTGAGATCGTCGATGGTCGACGATTCGCGTCAGGGACGTGGTGAATTGTTGTTGTTGGTTATCGTCGTGGATGGGGCGGCGGCGACGCAGCTGCTGTTGTTGTTGCTCAACTTGGAGCTGGTGTACTTGGTGACGGCCTTGGTGCCCTCGCTGACGGCGTGCTTGGCGAGCTCGCCCGGAAGCAGCAGCCTGACGGCCGTCTGGATCTCCCTGCTGGTGATGGTGGACCTCTTGTTGTAGTGGGCGAGGCGGGACGCTTCGGCGGCGATACGCTCGAAAATGTCGTTGACGAAGCTGTTCATGATGCTCATCGCCTTACTCGAGATACCGGTGTCGGGGTGCACCTGCTTGAGCACTTTGTAGATGTAGATGGCGTAGCTCTCCTTCCTCCTGCGCTTGGACTTCTGATTTTCCGATTCCTTAGAGTCTACGATACTCTGAGTACTCTACATGCGGCTAGACCGCCTAATCTACTGCTACAAGTGCATCAGCTCTATAGCTTTGACACTTTTACTAAATACTTATTATCTATACATCATAAGTTGATTTATTGACATGAATTCGGATGGGTAAAAAAGTCTAATAAAAAACCCACTAAACATTTTACTTGATAATATTTAAAAATTTTCAAATTAATTAGGCGCGACACTTTATGTACAGTGCCGCCTTATTATAACTTATAAATAGCAAAAATAATGTACACAGCTACATCTTAAATAATATTTATTTATTTACAAAAATCATAAATTGGATGCGCTGGTCGAGGCTGTAGGTCGTTCGGGCCCTCGATCCGGAGGATCGAGCGCGTTGTGTAGCATCATGAAGTAGTGGCGGGGCAATCTGTGTTTGTATCTGAAAGGCAGAAGATTGATGTCGTGCTCATATGAGCCGAGATTACGGATGAGGGGATTTTCTTGATGGGGAAAGGTGCATGATTTATGAAAATTGTCTGACAGTTTGAGGAAGTGTTCCTTGATTGTATCAATTTTGTGTAATTTATTTAAATTTTTATTTAAATTTTTGACGGATTGTCTGAATGGTATGTTGTATATGATTCTCAGTGATTTGTTTTGAGCGACTTGTAACTTTTTGTATTTGGTTGTATGAATGCTGCTGAAGGCAGGGGCGGCATATGTGATGATTGGAAGAATCATTGATTTGTATAAAATTAATTTGTTTTCCGGTGTTAGTGTACTGTTTTTGTTGAATATGGGGCGGAGAGAGGCAATTGCTCTGTCCGCCTTGATTCGTGTATCTTTTACGTGAGCGTCCCAGGTGAGTTTGCGATCGAGTGTCAGGCCAAGGTATTTTACCTTGTCCGTCCACTCAATTTCCACCTGGTTCACAAGTATTTTGACGTTTGGTGTGTATTTGCGTTTGTGAGTGAATAATATTGTTTCGGTTTTTTCCTCGTTCATTTTCATCCTCCAGTGGCGGTAGTATGCCACCATCAGGTTCATGGCTTCCTGAAGCTGTCTGGAGGCGAGGTCCGGACATTTGGAAGTAGACAGCAGCGCGGTGTCATCGGCGAAGATGGCCCGGGAGCAGCTATCTAGAAAAGGAAGGTCATGAGTGAATATATTGAATAATAATGGCCCCAGCAGGCTGCCCTGAGGCACGCCCATGGGGATTTTTCGGGTGGATGAAAATTCGCCTCTGACGGAGACGGTGAATGATCTGCCTGTCAGATAAGATTTTATGATCGAAATCAGGTACCGAGGTACGCCGATTTCGATCATTTTATAAATTAGCCCATCAATCCATACTGTGTCGAAGGCTTTGGCGAGGTCAAGAAGCGCCATTGCTGTGCTCTTGCCCCATCCAAAGCCTGTCGACACCTGCTCGACAACTCGGACAAGTTGCTGAGTGGTACCGTGCCCTTTTCTAAATCCGAACTGGTCGTCTGGGAGTATTTGATGTCCATAGACGTGTGCTGCCAGGCGCGTCATAATAATTTTCTCGAGTAATTTACTTAAAGTTGACAGGAGGCTGATTGGTCGATAATTTGTTGGACATGAATTATCTTTATTTGGTTTATGGAAAGGCAAAACATTTGCTATTTTCCAGTGCTCGGGGAAATATTCGAGTTGAATACATCCGTTGAAAATTTTCGTGAGCATTACGATGGCGCGCTGTGGCAAGTGTTTCAGTAAAATGTGATTAATTCCGTCCAGGCCCGGTGCTTTATGAGGTTTGAGTTTTTTGATAATGCGTTTGATTTCTGCGGGGGTTGTGAATCTAATGTCATCAATATCATTTTCAGTGGGCGACGCCGCATTGAATTCCCGGAGTGCTACGAATACCATATGATTGGTATCGGGGTCGCCGACCCCGCGCGTCGCGGTGTAGGCGCTTTCAAAGCCGTCCGCCAGGGCGTCGGCTTTTTCAACGTTCGACAGCGCGGGCTGCGTGCACCCCGGTGTGTACAGAGGTGGTATGACTGTACTTTTTCTTTTCAAGCCTGGGCCATTCTCCATAGAGAATTATCACCAGGCTTGAGTTTAGATAATTTTTCCTCCCAGAAATCATTTCGCAAGTGTTTGATTTTAATTTTAATTTCACGCTGTAAATTGTTGGTGATTGTCTTAAATTGGGGGTCGCGGGTGCGGTGAAAATGCCTGCGGGCGGCATTTTTTTGCGTGATGAGGTTTTTGATATCAGCTGATAGAGGTGTCATGTACGGTCTAGTGGTTTTGGTTGGAATTACTGTATCGCGAGCATCTTGAATTATCATCGTGAGTGAATCGATCGCATCGGCAATCTGGTAGTGATGATTGTATGCTTCGGTCGAGAGCCGAATGTAATAAATTATGTAGTCTTTATAATCCGACCAATCGGTGCCCTTGTAGTTGTACTGTGTCCGAACCGATTTTGAAATCGAGCCATCCATCCGAAAATATATCGGGAGATGATCCGACGGTAAATCGTCTCCGGTCACAGGTTCCATCAAAAAGGTCACGTTTTTGGCCAGGACTATATCGAGCGTACTTGGGTGATAATTAACTTTATGAAAAGTGGGTCTATCCGGGGCAAGGATTTCGTAATCACGTGTCTCCATATGGGTGTATAGTTTTTTGCCATTTGGATTAGAGCGCCGACAATTCCAATAGGTATGTGTGGCATTGAAATCGCCACCGATCACTACGGTCGGGCCGAGATTCATGATTTTATCGATGTCGGCGGTCTCCAATTTTTTGGCTGAATACGCTGAAACCACTACGTGGTCGCGTCCATTTAATTTAATTTTTATAGCCGTAGCTTCGAGTGAAATTAATTGTGGTGTGGGCAACCGCGTGTGTGGAATTGACTGTTTAACGAGGATTGCCGTTCCTCCCGCACGACCAGTTACGCGATCGTTTCGGTACACATCAAAGCCGGGGACTTTGAAATTTGTGTCTTTTGTTTTAAGCCACGTTTCCGAAAGTAGCACGATATCCACTTCAGCGTTGTCGATGCTGTCATACAGCTCATCGACCTTATCGCGGACACTACAAGCGTTCCACGCGATAATGTGCACACCCGAATTTACGTTTTGAGACATAATTAAATTATAGTTCAGTACGATGCACCGCTAGGGCGCTCCAGGGTGTCCATGATTTCGAGACAAATCATGGCGCGTGACACCCTATCGGTGCACTGTCTGAACCTTTCTCGCGACTCCATCATGAGCCGCATGAGGTCGGAGAATTCATCGCGACCCCCCGCTGCGCTATGCGCAGCGGGTGGCGATTGTGGCTGGTGTTCCGGGCGCGGCGATCGCGGCCCGGAATATACTTGCGCTATTTCATGATTAGTGACAGTGGGAGTGTCGTTCGCTGCACCCTGAACGACTCTCGACCACTGTCTTCCCTCGGTGGCTGGAACATGCTGTCTGGCGGAGGGGTGCGGCCTCGCCTGACTGGTCGGCTGGTTGGCTGCTCGCGGTGCTGGCTGCCGCGGCTGAATTTTCGCGACGTACGCGACGCGTTTGGGGCAATCGCGATAGTTTGCCGGGTGATCCCCTTGGCAGTTGCAGCACGCGGCTGGCTCATCGCGCGTCTTTTTTGGGCAGTCGGCCGTCTTGTGTTGCTGCAAGCACTTGACACAACGCGGTGTGTGAAAGCAGTTGCGGCTGGAGTGCCCGAATGCCTGGCAGGAATAGCACTGTGTGCCATGTTTCAGGAAATTTGACTTGTATTTTTGCAAGGTGATCTTGCAATAACACAGGACGGTCAACTGCTGGCGAAGCTGGCCCATGTCTATTTCTTGTTTGAAATATGCCAAGAATAGGGGCATGTCAGATTTTGGGGTCGTCATTTTGACGACCTTGTTTGCGGGGAAGCCTTGCCGTTGCAGATCGTCTGCGATTTCCTCGACCGCGATGTCGGGAAGGCCTC
>JADDOH010023673.1:0-196214 GCA_016648135.1 Agrypnia vestita | reverse complement strand
AAGAAATGATTTCAGACGAGCCGAACAAATGAAAACTAGTTCACTTTAATGAACTGTGACCCACCTCTAGTAGGCGTCGGCGGTCGTTTGACATTCCATTTACTAATTGCGTCTCGTCCTAGATAGGGGTACCAGGAACATGAACCGTGCTGTCCAAGATGTTCCTGACGTCAAGCCTGAGCCAGGGTCTGCCGTCGAGAGCGGCGATGAAGAGTTCTCGGCTGATATAGACATATCGCATCCCGACATTAAGCAGGAGTGCTCGGAGTACTCCAGGAGGGCCGACCAGCGCGCCGGTGAGAAGTTGCTTCATTATTCATTCGTTCTCAGAGATATTAAATGCGCACACATGAAGTGACCTTAAAGATGGAATGAAGTCTAAACAGAGGTTACCAGATTTCGAAAACCAAAAAGCAATTACTTTTTTTCATTCATTGGGTTCTCTTCAAACCTATAGTACGTTGAGCGCTCGGGCGGCTCGCAAGACAACGTTTTTCAATTTCAATGTTGAAAGAGTTAAAAAAAGTATAATAATTTCAACTACATCAAGGTTTAACTTATGTGTGGAATATTTTGGGGAAAGCTCTGTTAAAACCCCTCAATGTGTGCGTCACAAGGTCAAAATACAATTCAATAATAACTTTGCATTATAAATTTACTTCAGTGTGCTGAGCCTAAATATATTACACGACACTTATATATTTCATATTGTTGCACCGTCCTGGTCTATTGTTTGTGCTGACTTAGTTGTCATCAGTGCACTTCGGTTTACTGATGTAATGTACCTATACCAACCATTATATAAATCAACATTGTATAGGAATGATAAACATGGAATAAACATTTTAGTTTTGTAAACAGAAATGTAAATTCAAATATTAATATCAATTAGAGTCCCTACAACGACCCCGGTCTTATCATAAAGTAACTTTGACCCGGAGCCGCCCGATGTTCCATACTTATCATCCTAATTGTTTGGATTAGAATCCCATATAAGCAGAGTCTTGTCTCTAACTAGATGCATTATTGATCAGTCTTCACATAGATTCAGTAGAAGTAGATTGACTACGGGAGTGTTCACATCAATGTAATTGTGCTTTTATTAATTGTTGTAATTAATCCAAAATAAAAAGTAATCTCAACCATCGTGTTAGAGTATTATTTCTGTTAAATAAGACCCTTTGGAAGAGACGGAAGAGGGTCGTTTACAGTGGTGTCAGAAGTAAAGTGGGATTGATATTTCAAACAAGTATCATATATATCCCAAAGGCAACGTCCAGGAAAAGTCTTGATAGATCACTGAAATCCAGAGAGTTCAAGTCCTTTTCAAACTCATCTACCTGTGCTGTGGAAGCGAGTCTGCTGCTAGAAGGAAGAAGATGAAGACAACTACAACTTTATTCATGTAAGTCGCAATCATTGTTTGTGTTCACTCCCCGTGCAAATTTTGTGTTCAAACATTCAAAACTCAAGTTTTAAACTATCAACATATTCAAGAAATAAAAATTAATAAGTGAAATAATAATACTTCAAGATGTCTGTAAGAAAGAAGAAACCACCAAAATCAACAAGTGTATAGATTTAAATATTGCAGAGAAGATGTTAATCAAATTTGATGGAGATAAAACAAAACTTTTCGAGTTTTTGGACAATAGTGAAAAAGCCCTTCGATTAATAGATAAAAATTTAGAAAATATTTTGTACACATTAATAGAAAGTAAGATTACTGGTAATGCTAGAGCACTAATAAGAAATAGAAACTTTGAAAATTTTCCTATGTTAAAATCACATTTACTAGCCGAGTATTCAGATAAACGAACAAACAATCAATGGCAACTCGAATTAAATTCCTGTACTCAAAAACCAAACGAAAATGTCATTTCGTATTCTACTAGGGTAGAAAATTGCTATATAAAATTATTAAATAATTTATCAGAAAATATGTCAAGTGACGGTCGAGAAGCTTGCATAGATATATTAAAATCCCAAGCTAAGTGTGTTTTTATAACCGGACTAAAAGAAGAATTAATTCTACCAGTGAAAACACACCAACCAGACACTCTAGAAAGAGCAATATCGGTCGCACTAGCGGAAGAACAAGAAATCAAATCAAGAGATGTTGTAAGAAAATATCAAAATATTCAAAATAACTCTAATAATATTAATAGTAAATATTGTAAAATCTGCAATAAAAACAACCATAACACATTTGATTGTAGATTTAAAAATAAGAAGCCTAACGTTCGTTATGTAGCACAAGCTTCATCATCATCCAATACGACGACTGCTAATAATAAAAATAATAATAACTTATTTTGCAAATATTGTAAGAAAAATAATCATTCTATAGAAAACTGTTTTAAACTAAAATTTAAAAATGATCAAAAGCATAATCATAATAAAACAAATCATAATTCGGATAATTTAAACGCGTAAGAGACTTTAGAACTGGCCAGTCTAAAGGATCTCTCGTGCATAAATCAGGCCGAATAGGAACATTAACCAACGCTTTTTTCACGTCGTATGTAAATCTTAAAATTAATAACATCTCTATAAAAGATATGAACAATTTTTTAATTGATTCTGGTGCAGACATTAGTTTAATAAAATTAAACGTTTTAAAAGAAAATATAAAAATTAACAAGGATGAAATTTTATTAATTAGAGGTATAGATTCCTCACAAGAAAATCCTAATAAAACTCTCGGTTATGTCTATTTAAAAATTAGTATAGCAAACGAGATAATTAATTATCCTTTTCACGTGGTAAAGAGTGATTTTCCAATTCCTTTTGACGGTATCATTGGTAACGATTTTCTGAAAAATTTAGGTGTAATGTAGACTATCGTAGTCGACATCTACTTATAAAGGATAAATCAATCCCAATGTTGTATCACAATGCTTATTCTGAATCACCGATCCAGGAAGCATACAATATGGATAGATCGTGTCGCCCATTGAACGTACCATATTTTTGTGAACAAAATAAAAATCACTCGAATTCCGAAACGATAGGAAATTATTTTTATGAGTCGAAGGAGACTCTATCACAATCACCGAATTGTGAAAATTTAAATACAATCAATGAAAATAATAAACGATCTGAAAATTCAATGGAAATAAAAAATAAAATTATTGTTGAGGAAGAAAATTCCAAATCAAAAGAAATTCAATCAAGATCGTCATATCAAAATATTAATAACTATAAAGTTAACAAAGAAATTATTAAAAATGCATCGAAAAATGATGATAATGAAAATAAATTCAATAATAATTCAAATAATGGTGAGTGTTGTGTACAAATTATTCCGCCGCGCACGGAGATAATAATTAAAATTCACATATTAAACCACCAAATAAAGGAAGGAATTTGCCCTGATAAGGAATTATCAGAGAACGTCCATTTGTGTCCAAGTATTGTGAAAGTAAACAGTGACAATACTGCTTACACGTCAATATTGAATTCTAGTGATAAAGAAATTAAAATCGATAAAATTGAAACAATATTAGAACCAATGCCGGAGACAAGCAAAAGTGCAAATATACGAAGAATATCAAAGAATGATAACTTCAAAGCAAATAGATTAGAAATTCTACGGAATTCATTAAGAATATCTCATCTAAATGAGATTGAAAAGAATTGTTTACTTGATATTTGCGAAGAATTTAATAATATATTTTATCTAGAAGGTGATACCTTAACTTCAACTGATGTGGTCATGCACGAAATTCCAACGACCTCGTCTAATCCAATAAACGTTAAATCTTATAGATATCCGTACGTTTTAAAAGAGGAAGTTGATAAGCAAGTAGAAAAACTTTTAAAAGAAGACATTATAATTCCATCTTCATCCCCTTGGAATTCTCCAGTGTGGGTTGTCCCAAAGAAAACTGATGCATCTGGTAAAAAGAAATGGAGAATGGTGATCGACTATAGAAAACTTAATGAAATAACGATAGGAGATTCGTATCCCTTACCACAAATTTCAGAAATATTAGAACAATTAGGCAATTCTAAATATTTTACAACTTTAGACCTTACATCGGGTTTTCACCAAATTAAAATGCACCCCAAAGATTCTGATAAAACTGCATTTAGCGTACCTAGTGGTCACTATCAGTTCACGAGAATGCCCTTTGGCCTTCGTAGAGCTCCTTCAAGTTTCCAAAGATTAATGGATAACGTACTATCTGGAATAAAAAATTATAGATGTTTTGTATATTTAGATGACATAGTGATTCATGCCGACTCATTAGAAACTAATAATAAAAGATTAAGAGAAGTATTCGAAAGACTCTCAAAATTCAATTTAAAAATCCAGCCAGATAAGTGCGAATTTCTTCGTCCAGAAGTAATTTATCTAGGACACTCTATTACGAGCAAAGGAGTAAAACCAGATCCCAAAAAGGTAGAAGCATTAGTAAAATATCCTGTTCCCAAAACAGCAAAAGATATTAAATCATTTCTAGGAATTGTGTCGTATTACCGGAAATTCATTCCATCATGTAGTAAAATAATGCAACCATTAACAAAATTATTAAAAAAGGATTGTGAATTTCAATGGACTAGTGCTCAACAGGATGCTTTTGAAAAACTAAAAAATATCCTTACCGTTGAACCAAATTTGAAATTTCCAGAGTTTAGTCAAGAATTTCTGCTAACTACAGACGCGAGTAATTTTGCTATTGGAAGTGTCCTTTCACAAGGAACACCTCCAAATGATTTACCTATTGCATACGCAAGTCGAACATTAAATCACGCAGAAACTAATTATTCCACCATTGAAAGAGACTTATTAGGAATCGTATGGAGTATTAAACATTTTCGACATTACCTTTATGGTAGGAAATTTACTATACTCACAGATCATCGTCCTTTAGTTTGGTTATTAAATGTTAAAGATCCAGGATCACGCTTAGTTAGATGGCGTCTAGCTCTTGAAGAGTACGATTATACTTTAGTATACAAACCAGGAAAAGCAAATACGAATGCTGATACATTAAGCAGAATAAAAATTGATGAAGAAAACAAACCTTCTACCTCGCAAGAAGATAATATTAAATATATTAATAATATAAAATCGAACGTCGAATCATATTCAGATTTCTTAGAAAAATATCAATCTACAGTTATAATCAATAACAATATTGAAGAAATAAATGATAAATTAAATACTTCAGGAAGTTTTGTAATTTGCTTAGGAGCAGATAAAGAATTTCAAACGGATATCCAAAAAGAAATTAAGGAGAAATTTAAAGCTCATATCGAAGTAATAGATAAAAAAGTAATCAAGGTAACTGATGTTGTAGAATTCCGCGAAGTAACCAAAATATATATTATCTTATAAATAAACAAAATTATTGGAATAATGGAGAATATGAAAATTTATATGTAAATTTAGTTAAATTAAGAAATATGTTATTTATAGGAAATATTCAAGAAATAAATATGCCTAATCTTATTGATAGATATGATAAGTTAAAATGGTACAAAATACGTGCTATGTTAAGATATGTATTTAAAACCTCTAAAGTTAATGTTAAAATATATCACGATAAAAGAATAACCCCTAAAGCAGAAGAAATTATAACAATTTTAACCGAAAATCATTCGAATCCATCATCAGGTCATTCGGGATTTTTCCGAACTTATAATCGTATTAAAGAAAAATACAATTGGCCCAATATGAAAAAGGAAATTAAGAAGTTTGTCGCACAATGTGAATCATGTCAAAAAAAATAAATTAGTGCGCAAGAAAAATAAAGAAGCTATGGAAATTACCACTACATCAACGAAACCTTTTCAAAAGATAGCATTAGATATTGTAGGTCCCCTTACTTTAACTTCATCAGGAAATAAATATATATTAACTCTCCAAGACGATTTATCGAAATTTTCACAAGCTTATGCTTTACCAACTCATGAAGCCATTACAGTTGCTAAAACCTTAACGCAAAATTTTATATGTAAATTTGGTATTCCTGAATCTATTTTGACAGACCAAGGTACCGACTTTACGTCAAATTTAATGAAAGAAATAGCTAAATTATATAAAATTAAACAACTGCAAAGTACAAGTTTTCACCCTCAAACTAATGGAGCTTTGGAACGTAGTCACCAGACACTTGCCGACTACCTAAAGCACTATGTAAACCAAGTTCAACTTGATTGGGATGAATGGATAGATTTTGCTATGTTCTCGTACAATACAGCTGTACATACGACAACTAAAATATCTCCATATGAATTGATATTTTGAAACAAAGCAACGCTTCCATCTTCATTAATAAAAGAACCAGAATTTAAATATACATATGAAAATTATGTTGATGAACTTAGACTTAAATTACAATCCAGTCAGAAAATTGCTAGAGAAAATTGCATAAAAAATAAAGAAATAAACAACAAATATTACGATAGAAATATAAAAATTGATAAATATAAAATCGGAGACTTAGTATATTTAAATAATGAGATTTTTAAACCCGGAAAATCGAGAAAACTTACTAGCCGATATACTGGACCCTTTGAAGTAGTTAAAATAATTTCCCCCGTAAATTATATAATTAAAATAAGAAATAAAAATGTAACCGTACATGCAAATAGATTAAAGCGTTATATATCATATTAATAATTAAGCAAACAGTATCCTTATTACCAGCTTTTACTACATACCCATATTCAGTAGAACTCAAAAATGTGCAAAAATTATTAGATTTAATTACCTTAAAATGTGTCTCTTTAAATAACAAAATTGTATTTGTCATATCAAACCCTTTAATAAATTATATTAAATATCATGTGTACAAGGTAATCCCTACACCTGTATTAAGAAGAGATAACTCTTACATATTTATTTTGCCATCATCTAATTACTTAGCTATTTCCGAAAATAAACTTACTTATGTAACCATAGATAACTTTGATGATTGCAAGCATTTAGATCAGAATGAACTAATTTGTTACACTAAAAATCCTTTTTATTCTCTTCAGATTAGAACCATTTGTGAAACTGAAATTTTATATAAAACTGAATTCATACCTGATAATTGTAATACTAGAATTATGAAATCAATCAATGAAATTTGGTACAAGTTAGATAACAATAAATGGCTATTTGTATTACCCAAGCCAACAGTGATAACAATAATGTGTAAAAACAGTAATCAAAATGTACCCGACGAAATTAAAATCGATTCCACAGGAATTCTAATTACTAGACAATTTTGTAAAGTTTACACAGCAAATACTATCCTTGTTTCTGTAGATAGTAATTTTGAAAGTTCTTTTAATTCAATTATACCGACATTTGATATTGTCAATGACGACTGTTGTAAACATAAAGTAATTGATAACTCGACTCTAATCATGATGCATTCCCATTCAACTACTCTTGATAGAGAACAATTATTAATGGCTAGTCATAAATTAGACCAATTCAACAAATTTGGAATAAAAGATGAAAGTGTCATTCAAAAAGTCTTAAATAATAATTATTTTGTTTATTGTGTATTAACATTTGCAAAATTTTTAGCCTTGTTTATTTTATATAAAATTTATAAGAAAATTCGTTCGAAGGTAAAACCCGAACCAAAGAATTGTTGTGCCATGATAACCAACTGTTTAACATTGAATATAAATAAAAAATCTCATAAAGAAAATATTTCTGTAGAATTAGCTGACGATTCTATAGAGAATGTTCCATTGAGAAGAAGTCCTAGATTAGCTTCAATAAAGGACAATGTATAAAAATATTATCTCATAAGTATTAAGTGTGAAGAATAAAATTTTATAAAATTGTATACCTATATAATAATTGTAAAATTATGAAATTTTGTGAATATATAATATCATATTTTATTGTATCATGACGTGAACTTACTTCCTGATAGCATTGTGAATATTGTTTTTTTTCAAAAATCTATGTCATTTAAAGATTCCCCTATATTTTTGATCTAAGGGTGATGGTGTAATGTACCTATACCAACCATTATATAAATCAACATTGTATAGGAATGATAAACATGGAATAAACATTTTAGTTTTGTAAACAGAAATGTAAATTCAAATATTAATATCAATTAGAGTCCCTACAACGACCCCGGTCTTATCATAAAGTAACTTTGACCCGGAGCCGCCCGATGTTCCATACTTATCATCCTAATTGTTTGGATTAGAATTCCATATAAGCAGAGTCTTGTCTCTAACTCTAGCTCTAATTTATTTTCTAGCACTAATTTATTTTTTTGACATGATTCACATTGTGCGACAAACTTCTTAATTTCCTTTTTCATATTGGGCCAATTGTATTTTTCTTTAATACGATTATAAGTTCGGAAAAATCCCGAATGACCTGATGATGGATTCGAATGATTTTCGGTTAAAATTGTTATAATTTCTTCTGCTTTAGGGGTTATTATTTTATCGTGATATATTTTAACATTAACTTTAGAGATTTTAAATACATATCTTAACATAGCACGTATTTTGTACCATTTTAACTTATCATATCTATCAATAAGATTAGGCATATTTATTTCTTGAATATTTCCTATAAATAACATATTTCTTAATTTAACTAAATTTACATATAAATTTTCATATTCTCCATTATTCCAATAATTTTGTTTATTTATAAGATAATATATATTTTGGTTACTTTCGCGGAATTCTACAACATCAGTTACTTTGATTACTTTTTTATCTATTACTTCGACATGAGCTTTAAATTTCTTCTTAATTTCTTTTTGGATATCCGTTTGAAATTCTTTATCTGCTCCTAAGCAAATTACAAAACTTCCTGAAGTATTTAATTTATCATTTATTTCTTCAATATTGTTATTGATTATAACTGTAGATTGATATTTTTCTAAGAAATCTGAATATGATTCGACGTTCGATTTTATATTATTAATATATTTAATATTATCTTTTTGCGAGGTAGAAGGTTTGTTTTCTTCATCAATTTTTATTCTGCTTAATGTATCAGCATTCGTATTTGCTTTTCCTGGTTTGTATACTAAAGTATAATCGTACTCTTCAAGAGCTAGACGCCATCTAACTAAGCGTGATCCTGGATCTTTAACATTGAATAACAAAACTAAAGGACGATGATCTGTGAGTATAGTAAATTTCCTACCATAAAGGTAATGTCGAAAATGTTTAATACTCCATACGATTCCTAATAATTCTCTTTCAATGGTGGAATAATTAGTTTCTGCGTGATTTAATGTTCGACTTGCGTATGCAATAGGTAAATCATTTGGAGGTGTTCCTTGTGAAAGGACACTTCCAATAGCAAAATTACTCGCGTCTGTAGTTAGCAGAAATTCTTGACTAAACTCTGGAAATTTCAAAATTGGTTCAACGGTAAGGATATTTTTTAGTTTTTCAAAAGCATCCTGTTGAGCACTAGTCCATTGAAATTCACAATCCTTTTTTAATAATTTTGTTAATGGTTGCATTATTTTACTACATGATGGAATGAATTTCCGGTAATACGACACAATTCCTAGAAATGATTTAATATCTTTTGCTGTTTTGGGAACAGGATATTTTACTAATGCTTCTACCTTTTTGGGATCTGGTTTTACTCCTTTGCTCGTAATAGAGTGTCCTAGATAAATTACTTCTGGACGAAGAAATTCGCACTTATCTGGCTGGATTTTTAAATTGAATTTTGAGAGTCTTTCGAATACTTCTCTTAATCTTTTATTATGAGTTTCTAATGAGTCGGCATGAATCACTATGTCATCTAAATATACAAAACATCTATAATTTTTTATTCCAGATAGTACGTTATCCATTAATCTTTGGAAACTTGAAGGAGCTCTACGAAGGCCAAAGGGCATTCTCGTGAACTGATAGTGACCACTAGGTACGCTAAATGCAGTTTTATCAGAATCTTTGGGGTGCATTTTAATTTGGTGAAAACCCGATGTAAGGTCTAAAGTTGTAAAATATTTAGAATTGCCTAATTGTTCTAATATTTCGGAAATTTGTGGTAAGGGATACGAATCTCCTATCGTTATTTCATTAAGTTTTCTATAGTCGATCACCATTCTCCATTTCTTTTTACCAGATGCATCAGTTTTCTTTGGGACAACCCACACTGGAGAATTCCAAGGGGATGAAGATGGAATTATAATGTCTTCTTTTAAAAGTTTTTCTACTTGCTTATCAACTTCCTCTTTTAAAACGTAAGGATATCTATAAGATTTAACGTTTATTGGATTAGACGAGGTCGTTGGAATTTCGTGCATGACCACATCAGTTGAAGTTAAGGTATCACCTTCTAGATAAAATATATTATTAAATTCTTCGCAAATATCAAGTAAACAATTCTTTTCAATCTCATTTAGATGAGATATTCTTAATGAATTCCGTAGAATTTCTAATCTATTTGCTTTGAAGTTATCATTCTTTGATATTCTTCGTATATTTGCACTTTTGCTTATCTCCGGCATTGGTTCTAATATTGTTTCAATTTTATCGATTTTAATTTCTTTATCACTAGAATTCAATATTGACGTGTAAGCAGTATTGTCACTGTTTACTTTCACAATACTTGGACACAAATGGACGTTCTCTGATAATTCCTTATCAGGGCAAATTCCTTCCTTTATTTGGTGGTTTAATATGTGAATTTTAATTATTTTCTCCGTGCGCGGCGGAATAATTTGTACACAACACTCACCATTATTTGAATTATTATTGAATTTATTTTCATTATCATCATTTTTCGATGCATTTTTAATAATTTCTTTGTTAACTTTATAGTTATTAATATTTTGATATGACGATCTTGATTGAATTTCTTTTGATTTGGAATTTTCTTCCTCAACAATAATTTTATTTTTTATTTCCATTGATTTTTCAGATCGTTTATTATTTTCATTGATTGTATTTAAATTTTCACAATTCGGTGATTGTGATAGAGTCTCCTTCGACTCATAAAAATAATTTCCTATCGTTTCGGAATTCGAGTGATTTTTATTTTGTTCACAAAAATATGGTACGTTCAATGGGCGACACGATCTATCCATATTGTATGCTTCCTGGATCGGTGATTCAGAATAAGCATTGTGATACAACATTGGGATTGATTTATCCTTTATAAGTAGATGTCGACTACGATAGTCTACATTACACCTAAATTTTTTCAGAAAATCGTTACCAATGATACCGTCAAAAGGAATTGGAAAATCACTCTTTACCACGTGAAAAGGATAATTAATTATCTCGTTTGCTATACTAATTTTTAAATAGACATAACCGAGAGTTTTATTAGGATTTTCTTGTGAGGAATCTATACCTCTAATTAATAAAATTTCATCCTTGTTAATTTTTATATTTTCTTTTAAAACGTTTAATTTTATTAAACTAATGTCTGCACCAGAATCAATTAAAAAATTGTTCATATCTTTTATAGAGATGTTATTAATTTTAAGATTTACATAAGACGTGAAAAAAGCGTTGGTTAATGTTCCTATTCGGCCTGATTTATGCACGAGAGATCCTTTAGACTGGCCAGTTCTAAAGTCTCTTACGCGTTTAAATTATCCGAATTATGATTTGTTTTATTATGATTATGCTTTTGATCATTTTTAAATTTTAGTTTAAAACAGTTTTCTATAGAATGATTATTTTTCTTACAATATTTGCAAAATAAGTTATTATTATTTTTATTATTAGCAGTCGTCGTATTGGATGATGATGAAGCTTGTGCTACATAACGAACGTTAGGCTTCTTATTTTTAAATCTACAATCAAATGTGTTATGGTTGGTTTTATTGCAGATTTTACAATATTTACTATTAATATTATTAGAGTTATTTTGAATATTTTGATATTTTCTTACAACATCTCTTGATTTGATTTCTTGTTCTTCCGCTAGTGCGACCGATATTGCTCTTTCTAGAGTGTCTGGTTGGTGTGTTTTCACTGGTAGAATTAATTCTTCTTTTAGTCCGGTTATAAAAACACACTTAGCTTGGGATTTTAATAGATCTATGCAAGCTTCTCGACCGTCACTTGACATATTTTCTGATAAATTATTTAATAATTTTATATAGCAATTTTCTACCCTAGTAGAATACGAAATGACATTTTCGTTTGGTTTTTGAGTACAGGAATTTAATTCGAGTTGCCATTGATTGTTTGTTCGTTTATCTGAATACGCGGCTAGTAAATGTGATTTTAACATAGGAAAATTTTCAAAGTTTCTATTTCTTATTAGTGCTCTAGCATTACCAGTAATCTTACTTTCTATTAATGTGTACAAAATATTTTCTAAATTTTTATCTATTAATCGAAGGGCTTTTTCACTATTGTCCAAAAACTCGAAAAGTTTTGTTTTATCTCCATCAAATTTGATTAACATCTTCTCTGCAATATTTAAATCTATACACTTGTTGATTTTGGTGGTTTCTTCTTTCTTTACAGACATCTTGAAGTATTATTATTTCACTTATTAATTTTTATTTCTTGAATATGTTGATAGTTTAAAACTTGAGTTTTGAATGTTTGAACACAAAATTTGCACGGGGGGTGAACACAAACAATGATTGCGACTTACATGAATAAAGTTGTAGTTGTCTTCATCTTCTTCCTTCTAGCAGCAGACTCGCTTCCACAGCACAGGTAGATGAGTTTGAAAAGGACTTGAACTCTCTGGATTTCAGTGATCTATCAAGACTTTTCCTGGACGTTGCCTTTGGGATATATATGATACTTGGTTGAAATATCAATCCCACTTTACTTCTGACACCACTGTAAACGACCCTCTTCCGTCTCTTCCAAAGGGTCTTATTTAACAGAAATAATACTCTAACACGATGGTTGAGATTACTTTTTATTTTGGATTAATTACAACAATTAATAAAAGCACAATTACATTGATGTGAACACTCCCGTAGTCAATCTACTTCTACTGAATCTATGTGAAGACTGATCAATAATGCATCTAGTTAGAGACAAGACTCTGCTTATATGGGATTCTAATCCAAACAATTAGGATGATAAGTATGGAACATCGGGCGGCTCCGGGTCAAAGTTACTTTATGATAAGACCGGGGTCGTTGTAGGGACTCTAATTGATATTAATATTTGAATTTACATTTCTGTTTACAAAACTAAAATGTTTATTCCATGTTTATCATTCCTATACAATGTTGATTTATATAATGGTTGGTATAGGTACATTACAAAGGAATCCAAAGCGTGTACGAAATGACCACGCTCGGCGAGAAAGTAGATAATAACTTAATAAACATCACACACATTTCACCACTTATCAGACATCTTTGCTATAAGATGAACGAACGCGAAGGTAAATTAATTTTGTATAATTAATTCATCCTGTTTTAAGTAAACTGAGTTTAAAAGACGCAACAGCGAATTACAAACTAGTACCATTGTTAATAAAATGAGCACGAATAGAGCAGGCAAGTGCCTAGTATGGGCTAAGCAAACATCAATCGTATTAAGATGCAAAATTGATTTTTAGCATACGCATTAGTAGTCTTTTCACGTACAGAGAGTAGCGAAAATGTAAGCAGTATATATTTGTATATGTTACAAAGTGTTTAATTTCGATAATGTAAACGTTCTATAAAATATGTATGCAATAACTATGAGTTAATGTATCTATAAATTATCGAAAGTGTGTACACTATACTAGTTAATGTATATATTATATATTATCAAAATGTACACTTTGTAACATATACATTTTTTTTAAATACTTCAAAAGCTATATTTGTTCATATTATTATACTAGCTGTAACCCGTCAAAAATGACGGTACTTTTACATGTCGGTTCCTATGGAAGAAATAAATTTTCGTAAAAAAAATCTTTAAAAAAAAATTTTAGTATTTAGGAGAAGGTCCTCGTCTCTTCTCGGTTATTCCAGAGGTTTTTGGACATTTGTAGTCGGTTTCCGAAGGTTGTATATGAAGTCTGGTTGTAGATATTTCGTACATTGACTCTACGCTACGTATCCTTGTCGCTCGCGCACAATTATGTTGCTGTCACGCTCGTACAGGCACAGCGAGCGTCACAGGTAGCGTAGGGTCAATGTTCGAAATTCCCTCTGTTCGGCGACCGGGCTTTAAGTTTAGACCGTTCTAAATCCTATGATAGTGTTGTTCCAAGTGACATATTACAAGGGGTACGGACAGTGCGTAAATTTTTAGCGTCTAGTTACAATAGTAAAGTGCAAGCGTCTAAAAAATATCTCGAATTATCTATGACATCAGCATATACGACATCGTAAAGAAAATACTCGTATATGTGATCAGGTAGATCAGGTGCTGGAGGTTAGCCTTTTTAGAGGCTTAAGCAATCAATAAGCGCCACAGAATTTCATAAGCGCGCACAAAAGTGAACGAGGCAAAAATAGTGTTGTGTTTTCTATTCTTTGTGCGGGGTCCTGAAAATATTGTCGACAAAGTAAACTACCGCAGATAATGACGTGGAGTTGATAACATAGAGCATGAAGCACCGGTCATTCGAACATGTTTTTTTTAAATAACAAGGAATATTTTGCGAAATTTTTAAATTAAAAAACTCATTGACGACATTGACGTCACCAGAGAAATTAGATGAATTTTGAAAAAAGAAACTTAAGAGGAGAATCCTACTGTTTGTTATCCCTTTATATTAATTCGTGGCATCTGCTTGCTTGACTAAAAACTTTGGATTGATATTTAACTCTTTTCCCGTGATCTAATCGAGCTGAAACTTTGCAAGCAGACTCGTGGCGACGATCAAGAAGATCTATCAAATTTTCGTTAAAAAAAAATAATACATTTTTGGATTTTTCAAATTTTTAATGATTTTTCATACAACTTACTAAGTTGTATGAAAATATTTCAACGTGTCTGGTAGCCATGGAACCTGATTATAGTATAATTTTGGATTTTTGGAAATTTTTTATTACTCCCTTTCGTAGCGTCGCTCGACCGAAGCCCAACGCGTAGGTTAAGCGCCAAACCAGTTTCCACTAGTAAATGAGAAAGGGAGTATAATAAAAACTTGGTTTTTGTTCCATATCTTGCTTTCAATTATTTAATTTTAAATAAACTGGCAAATAATGTAGGGATACATTTTATTTTTTGGATCAGTAAGTGCGCGTCCATTCCAACGAAGACACAGTAGTATCGAAACCGGTAGACATAAAGGCAAACAAAATGGTTTATATATATTTATTAGTTTTTATGTTAACTACGCATAAAGTTTCTATAAGAAATGTAAGGACGTCTTCTTCAAAAAGAGAAAAATGATATTGTGGTGATATTATTAATATAATTAATTAAAAAACACTTTGTTTCACCGTTTATTTACATTAGGAATTATTTTATTATTTATATTAAAAATAAGTGCTAAAAATATAGTTTATTTTTGTAAACATGTCTGTAAAGTTTCAATATTTCTATCATCATAGCGGAAATATTTACATTAATTTAATATTTTGACACGTTGGATGAATAAATTAATGGATATGTGCGAGATCAATTTATTTCCCACACATCGTATTTTATTTTACCAAGTTAAAAATAATATTAGTGCCTATATTGAAGTTTAATAAAATTCATCACATTGAAATTTACTCGGTGTAGATGTTACAGGTAAAATCTTTGGTCGATAGAGTGAGGAATGAAAAAATTAGAATTTATTAAAATTCACAGTAGTCAGCTAATTCTTTTTCTGATTAGATAATAGCTTGTTGTGGGGTAGATATCCTAATACTGGGACAAATCCATCTTTTTTGATGCGTTCCATGTATCTATGAGGAGATACGTGTCATATTTCGATATGCTTGGCTGCTTTTCTTATTGACACGTTTCGATTTTTTTATAAAATCTTTTATAAAAGTGTGCCTTCTCAAAGGTTTCTTTGGATGTTTTTCCCCTATTTGTCTTTCGTTCTCTAGGTTTAACCATTTTTAACAACCAGGAACCCAAAATGACATTAACTTCCAATTACATTACATTATTATCTCGAAGGTGTCAATTGTAACATGTTACAATTGACACCCTTTCCACTGTTACAATTGACACCTTTCGTCACATTGCATTAAGGTTATGTTTTATCTAAAAGTATTTAAAAAAACGTTAAAATATATACACATCATGATAATAAACAATATTCTGAATACTAACACACAATAAAACAATAAAAAATACTTACAATTTGACGAATACAAAAATATGATTATTGAATGATTTTTTTATTTCACTAGGCCGAAATACGATGATATTCAATATACCGATACTTTCAAACTGATGTTAACGCAAAATGGCGTTCGTTGATAGCTATTGATCCAGTCTAATAGATGGTACTGCTTGTCCCATTAAATGACCAATATTTAAAAATATACGGCGACTGTTACAATCGACACCTGGTACTATTGACACCACCTTCCCCTACAGAGTGCCTCGTTACTAAGTCAGAAAATTCGAAAAAAAACGATGGTTGAATAAAATGATGTCGCTAATCCCCAAAGCTATCGACATTTCATCTTTTGCTATTCAAAATTGAATGAATGAGACTCCTCTGAAGTTTTCGCTATCAGCTATGAGACATTCGTATAATAGCTATAATAGCGGTCATGTCATGATTGTTAAGCTAACGCAAACTAATGAGAATAGACACAACCGTAGAAAGCTATAAACATTAGAAATATTTTCTACATCTTTTAATAACATAATATCATCATCGCTCTTGGCACTACAACCCCTGGTGGGTCTTAGCCTCCTCAAGAGTCTTCAATGAACACACATATGTTTTTATTTTTATTTTATTATATATATATAATATATTTTTATCTTTTAATAATAAAATAAAAATAAAGGCAAGCTAAGGTAAACAAGCTGACTAAAGATAACACACTTTTTTTTCGTTTTTCATTATTAGTCACACACAAATACCATAGCCCGTTGGTTGTGAGTTATTATCGACTGAATTATTTATAATTTGCCAATTACCTCAATTTGGGAAGCCATTTCCATGTTTTTTGACCAAAACTCTGTAAATCGCCAGCTCCTACAATTAGTAATGAGTTTTGCTAATGTTGCGACTCAATTATAATTACAATTTATTTAATTTGCATGCATATAATGAATACCATATGCATAAAATTACATTTCCTATTTTAATATTTGTACATCCAGTAAAATATTTATGGTCCATCGAACACACATAAACGAGGTACGGAATAATCTTGGCAAAATGATGGTGTGTATTGAAAATAGCTTAATATTATTGATTGTGTGATGTGTTTTTTAAGGTGACGAGATACTTGCATATAGCAAAACTAAACACACAACCTTCTACAGGTAACCTTTCGTGATAGCTTACATTCCTTTTGAAATACAAAATTTAAGTTTGATTAGGAAAATTAATAATGAATCCAGAGCATAAGCCAAACTGTGTGCAGTTGTCACGGGGCCAATTAATTTTTAAAATAATAACAAAATAATTATTTAAATTAATTTAATTTTAATTTTGTAATATGTGCTGTAATCTCGTGTTGTTCGATCTTGTTGAATTTCAGCGACTTCCTCTCGTTGTCCAAGGGTAACCCCTTCTGGCCTATGTGCTCGAAAAAAGTAAATATTTTTAGAATGGAAATAATTTACAATTCAAAGTAATTAATTGTCTGCATTGGGCGGCCAGAACTCGTCTTGTCATCGTGTTTGTTCTTCGGGAGGAAATTCAGATCGTAAAGGAGGAATTTATGATTAATAAAAACGCTCTCGTGACACGAACTAATAACAAGTCCGTTAATCACGGCTCTTGGCCGGTGGCCGCGACGCCCCCACCCGCCGTACCTCGCACCCCGCTCGGCCAGACAACATAATTGGGATTTTAAAAAAAACGTGTGATTTTAACAACTGAAACATATAAATCAAATTTTCTCGAGCACCTCCGACGACTTCCGCCTCCTGCGCCCAACACTGAACTAGAGACGGACCGTTCATGAACGAACTGTTCAGTAATCGTAAATTAATTTATTATTTTTTCGGCGGTTTCTAGGTTTTTGGTGGACAAGAGAACAAATTAAAATGACCTCCCCCTTCAGCGATGATATTATTAATAGACGAATGAACGTCAGTGGATAAAGAACTTTTCGAATCCGAAATCAATAGTTCAAATGAACGGTTGAAGGTGAACAGTTCACTCGTCTGAACGAAACTTCACATCACTACGACGGGCTGGCGAGACGAAATCTGTATTCGTGTGCAAGAAATGCTTGTCTCCGACTCGCACCATCGCTTCGTGTGAAACGAATTAGCGGAGATGTATTTGCCGTTCGCCCAGGAGTGGTTAGGAGTCGCGACGGCCTTGTGGATGAGCACACAGACAGTAATAAAACTGATCTCATCCTCAAATGAGACACAATAGCATAAATGACCTCTCGAAATAACTACGCAATAAAGCACTATTTTACTTACACGTAGTTACACCGCATAACACACCTACAAGCGTAAAAAAGTGTATCCCGTATCATGTTATTCCCATAATTGTCATAAAATGTTTTTATAATATATTTTAATGTCACACTAGGACTACATATAGGTATTTGGTCATAGTAATCTACACAGTATTAATTTGTCAATCCATTAAGTATTTATGCCATGCTTCTGTTTATTTCATGATCCAGAACCAACCAAGCCTTTTACTCCCTTTCTTTTAACTCGTAGCGTCTGCTTGCTTGCTTGTCTGACGAAAAAACTTTGGATCGATTTTTAAACCTTTTCCCGTGATCAAATCGGGCTGAAACTTTGTAGGCAGACTCTTGGCGACGATAAAAATGATTTAACAAATTTTCGTTTTAAAAAAATGAATAATTATAGTATAATTTTGGATTTTTCGAAATTTTAATGTTTTTTTCAAATTGGAATCATTCTATATGAGTAATTAGCCCGACGCGTGTATAGACACGAAACCTGATTCAAAGCGAAACGGAGTATTGTAAAAACTTGTTTTTTAGGGGTTAGTTTTTTAAAATTATGAATAAGTTCTGCCATTTTGTCTTCGCTGGTTGCAATCAGCGCAGCGTCGTTTGGAAATCAATGTTTAGAGAGCTTTTTGTAGCCAATTGAAACACCTTCCCATTTGTCCACCTTCTATTTGTACGTACATTCTCCACAGACATTGAAGAGATCAGGAAACAATAAACATCCTTATCTTTCTCCTTATCCTTACCTTACCGTTCTCCCAATTGTTGATACGACCACCCTAGTTTTATTGATTAAAAATAACAGTTTTCGAAATAACCTGTGTTCCTTTTTAGGGTAGTATAAAACTAAATCTAACCACTTACTAATTAATTAATTATATTTAAAAAATATATATTAACTCGAGATTAAATTAATTCTCGGAATGAAGTCGGAATGTAACTTCGAATCGCAGAATTCTCACATATACGGATATATTCGTAATTTTATATTAAAATATATGGCAAAACAAACAAAAATGGCATTAAAGTAGGTATCCATTTCAAGCCCTGGATTCAATTAATAAAGTGTAGGTACAATATTCGAGTTACTAGTAATCCACGTTATGGAGGCCTGTAGGACGGTTACCGGTTTGGCGGCCGGTCTAGTGACCGACGATCTAGTGACCGAATCAGTAACGTTACGTATCAAGGATGACTCATCTAGCTTGCATGTAGGGTATGCTAACGTAAGTAGCAAAAAACCTCATTTTACTGAATTTAAGTTCATTCCGATCAACAGATCGAAAGTCATGCTTTTTTTATATCCTTTGTAAAAAATAAGTGTCGTCGGAAATGAAATTCCTTAGAGTTATCGGTGTTCCTTTTATCGAATAAATTAATTTGTATATTTAATTTATTATCGTTTATTTATTTATCAACGCCCTAGTGCGCTTTTATAGTACAAGAAAATTATTAGGATTTTTATATACCTAACATTCCTAACATAAAAATAATCAAAAGTAAAATATACTAGTTCTGTACATTGGATGCGTTCTGCGTACACGCTCTCGATTTATATAAAATACTCGTATATATGCAATAATTATTTCGATGAAACGAAATATGCTTAAAAAATATATATTTAAAAAAACTTAATCCAACCCCACAAACAAACCACAAATTGGTTTTTAATTCATTTATGTTGAAATACCATTTCCGCCGAATCGTTAGATGAATAAATGACTATTATTCGGATGTTGGTCCAATGAAATGCAAAGCTTACCGCATCCACGAAGTGAGCATTAATAGCCCCACCCCTAAAATATTGAATACTTAACTGCAGAAACAGTCGCTACTCTGTTTTAATTAATAAATAGCGCTTAATGCAGTGCCGGCGGGTGAGGGTCCGCCGGAGTGACGCGAACGAGTACACACGATACCCGGCAGGCCCGCAGCAAGTCTAATCAGCCCCGTATCAATAATAACAGCCCACAGAATTGCATTTTCGATGACAGCACTTTGCTGCGTTGTATTCATTACTAGAGGGGAGCAGAACGCAGCCCGTAGCTACTTTATAATCTCTCCAGATAATTATGAATTACGTCTATTGATATTACATACTCCTCTTCACAGAGTGAAGCGTTTCGGATGTGAGACAAATTCACATACGGAGACTCACATAAATATACTTACAAGCAAAGCAAAAAATAAAGCAAAAAAAGCAAACAACTTCGCACCAGCACGGAGGAGACCAATAAGTAAACAAAATTTGGATCAGATCGGTCGAACGGTACAGATTTGCATGGAAAATGTATCAAGGGTTGGGGAGGGGGAGATGCCATCTGTGTCGCCGGGTCCTTAAGATTAAGTATGCAAAATTTTAGTCGGATCGGACAAACGGTGATACCCGCCGGTTCCTAAAGAATAAGTTTGCGAAATATATCAGAGGAGTTAAGTGGGAGAAAGGAAATGTTACTTATGTTACCCGTCGGGTTCTAAGGATTAATAAGATGCAAAATTTGAGTCAGATCGATCGAACAGTACAGATATGCATCGAAAATATGTCAAGGGAGAGGAGGAGTAAAGATGGAGGGGAGAAATTTCCCTTATGTTATCCGCCCGTTCCGAAAGACTAAGTATGCAAAAAAATTGTAAGATCGGTCAAACGGTACAGATTTTCATGCAAAATATATCAGGATAGGAGGAGGAGGAAAATGTCACTTATGTTACCCGCCGGGTCCTAAAGAATATGTATGCAAAATTTGGGTCAGATCAGATAAGCGGTGTAGATTTGTATAGAGAACAGACGGACAGACATTGAGTTTTATAGATAGCGTGTGTACCTTTTGCCTTCAACAGCCGTTTTACAAAAATTATTATTGGTATCGTTATAAATATTTCGGCCGAATTAGAGAACCGAAAAGTGCATTTTATATACAAAAATGTGTTTCTACAACGAATCCTCTTTTAGAATCGTAGGAGTATATTGTTTTTTGTTTAATATTGTAAAATAATGCGGTATTAAAGGATTTTATGAATCTCGGAATAATGTCGTTTAAAACGATAAGCTCGGAAGTGCATTTGAAACGCTTTATTTAAGTAAAGACCACCGAATGTAATCAAAAAATTTGATGAAAATGTTAGGTAGGTACATCTAAATATTTATCAATATTGAAATGGTAGGTACCGGCGCCTTTTCTTTTAAAATAGTTTGTGCGAATTCGAATGAAACGTTGTGTGAACATTTCAAAGCAATAGTTGAAGAAAGAGAGAGATTTAGAAGATTTTGGAAAATGAAAAATTAACATTTTTATTTACATAAATAAATGGTAGATATATAAAAACAAAGTAGGTATACAAAAAAAATCCTCGTATTTGAATGCAACGTTGTGCCAAAATTTCAAAGCAATCGGTGAAGAATTTTCAGAGATTAGCGATTTTGTACAAACGAACATTTACATTTATATATGTATAATATATATTATTGTACTAACCGTCTTATAAAACCTAGTGATATTGTTATAAATTATCTATCTTACATCTGCATATCCAGGCACGTGAATTATTTTGAAAATAAATTTATAAATATTTTGAAAATATGGATTTTTTGTAACTTTTTGCAATCTCGTGGTGTGTTAAAAATTTACAATCATTTTATGACTCATTATTTCGATAAAATATTGTAACGAGATGCTAAAAATAATCAACGCATTACTTACTATTTTCAAACAAAGAGCTTGCGCTATGAAAATAGAACTACCTTGCTGGTCTCCTAGAATGGGCCTCGAACTACCGACTATGCGATTACTATGCGAGAGTCATAACACGACACTAAAATGTTACCATATTTTATATATATTACCGCAATTTTTTGCACAATTCGAATACTTTCTGACTTTGTGAATACGGAACGAATGGTAAAATCACCGGATCACTAAACAAGAGTTTAAACCACTAGACCAAAAGTTACTACCCCATGACACACGTGCATATTTTAATTATACTCGAGGATTGACAAAAATTCTAATTTTTACCTTTATTGTGAAGGCACAGCATCATTGTACATCCTTTTCGAGTTTATACTTTGCAATGCAAAACTTCGCAACACCTCCGCGGCTGCAATCCTTCGTGGCTCGACCGGAAATTCAAGTTCAAAGCAAGTCACGGCAACAGACAGAGTCCATGCATATGTATGAGGCTTTTATATGAATACCAGCGTACCTCCCGACTTCCGAGAGCTGTTTCTGTTTAGGCGAAGAGTGGAAGACCGTATTGCATGGAGGACGAAATCGGTCAGTGATGTCATGCATTATAAAGAAGATTGGCGGCGAATGCTAGTAGTGCAACCCAGAGCAGCGAAGGAAACCTCATTACGCTCGAGCGCCGAAGATGACCGTACCCTTACGCGTACCTTTTCACTCATTCCCTATCGTAAAGCCACGAGATTCGTATTGGTCGAGATGAATGGAATGGAAGAGGAATGTGGTTCGGCAGGATTAAGGACGAACAAAAGGTTGACACGGATCATTCCAAAGAAGCTCCAGGATGGGAGACTATGTAATGATTTTAATGATGATAATCAAAATAATATTAAAATAGAAATGTAATATCCAACACAACTTCGTAAAATTAAGTGTTAAAATTGATTGATTTAGAAATATAATTAAATAAAGAAAGACACAAGCATACTTTTTTAACTGAAATCGTACATGACAAAAACGTATGTTCCTACGACAAAATTGTAAAACCTCATTTGCGAAATATCATTATACATATCACGGGAAAAATATTTTAACAGCTTGTTGAATAACTTTAGAAATATCACAGATGAAAAATACCTACAAAAAGCAATAAAAATATTTTTTTTTTAAAAAATCGTTGAATATTTTCAAGACTAAACAGAAGAGTTCTTTCTATAGAAGATATAATATCCACTGGAAATGGAAACACCAATGGAAACTTATTTCATATATGTATGCTTATTATTAATTCCTTTTTGGTTTTTTATTTTCTTATTGGCAAGAATATTTAACATATTTTATCTATGTTATAGATACAGAAAGCATTAGGTTAAAACTATCAAAACTAACACTTTTCGGTAATCATATTACGAGAAGTGCTTTGATTTTTATATTTATTAATTAAAATTCAAATATTTATATTTGAAAACAATATTTTTGGATGTATGTTCTGAGATACAGAATTCCACTTTAAAAATATAGAGCTATGCACTGAAAAATAAATACGTTAAGTTTCTTAAACTCATGTCATTTTATGTTCTTTTAATGACTATTGCTTAACTTATTATGGTAATCATGAAAAAATAATTGTTAACATGTTATATCATACCACAAACATATGTTGTGGTTGAGTGCAATATGTGTCAATAAATTACAGAGCAACGCAATATTTTCTTTAACAATTTTTGACGGTGATGTTTTTAGATGGTTTAATGTTCATTTCCGGACGACTATAAAACCTGATCTCTGGATTTTACGTTTATGAGTCGAGGAATATAAATTCCAAGAATTATACTTAGCGAGACTACTTAAAATAATTAAATATTAAAAGATAATTATTTTCAATTTATCTCAAATTTAATTATGTTACATTAATTTCAAATCAAAACACCAGCAAATCCTCAGTGGGTTGATAGGGAAGAAGAAATAGGTGGGATAATTTCTCCAATGTTGTAAAGCATTGTTTTGTGGCTGGGCCAGAATAAGCTATTACGCAATATCGTACAACGTGTGAGTATTTTTATGAAAGTCATACCCTTTTAGACCCGGTGAAATATAGTAATCGATTTTTGAAAGTTTGGCAGAGTTTTTATTTTATTTTATGGTATTTGAAATTCACACAACTTTTCTGAAAGAGGTAGAACAAAATAAGGGGTAAATAAGTATAAATCCAATTATGTATATGAAACAAGTAAGTTAGCGTATACCAGTGAGAGTGGTAGTAATTACAAATATATACATAACACGAGCAACAGGACAACAAATCAATAATGCAATACAATAGTAGTAGTAAACCCCAAATGGGATAGAGAAAGGGGGGAGGGGGAATGGAATAGGGACGGGATGTGTGCTTGTAGTTAAAAAATATTAAGGTTTATATGGTGATCCTAGATTTGATTGCACTGATTGTTATATAGATCAAGATGCTTGAAGTGAGTTTAAAATGAAGGTGGTGATCACCAATGTAGAAGTGATGACGAAATTCGACTATCCTTGTAATATTCCGGTGTTATGTGTATCGTGTGGCAAACGATTAAAAAATGCAACAAGTATGCAGCAATAGATACTCAGTATAATATCATATTTACTGATTTATTGTCGATGCAAGATTTATGCAAGATTTATAATAACGCGAAGGAAGTGGAGAAGTGGCGTGAGGTCCAAACCAGCGGCTCTGAGTACCGTATTAGGAATTTATAAAAATGCATTGTTTTTTCTTTAAAACCATTTGCCAAAATATTACCGAGAGTGATGATACTACTTCTTAAAATTATATAGATAGAAATCCGGCATATGTTCTTCAGCGACTATCTAGAGTTTTGCGCATCAAACGTGTATTCATATCCGATGAGTTAATTCAAGGGTCCAACCGACTAAGAAAGAGGTTTTATATATGCAGACAATCTCAGGATGAAACATTTGCTGCTTTGCTTACTGCTTTGCATCCGAAAATTAACTATAATTTTGATTTCTTTATGAAAAGCAGCCAGACTGAATTTTTTTTAAATATAAGATGTATGTTGTTAATAATGAGGTATTTAAAGTGAAACCAGGTTGTGTGTGCAAGATCTGATCCGCCACACAAATATTAAAATTAGAAAAAAATATTACACATGAAATTAACCTATCCCTTACGGTGCTAAAATAAAAACGCGCGTTCCGATGCTGTGTAGTCAATACACAATCAAAAATTAGCGATTTGAAATCGGAAAAATAAGAACATTCATAGGTAACTCCTTAAATTAATTATAACTGAAGTCAAAAATGATAATAATTGAGGTTTATTTGCTGAAAATATGAAAAAACCCGAGAGCTACTACCGGGAACTAGGGATGGGTAAAAAATATCTATATTTTTTTCGCGATATATCAAATATCCTTTTTTTTTCGATTAAGTTAATATCTTTTTTTTTTTGGTCGTTGATATTTTCTTGGTCGCCAAATCGATATATGTCGCCATAAATTATTTTCCCTTACTTTTGTTACATTTTGTTACATAATATAGAAAAATATGGGTATATTTTCCTAGATATATATTGATTATTTTCGAAACTTTTTTAAAATATCGATTCGATATATATCGATTTTTTTTTCATTTAGCCATCCTTATCGGGAACTGCGAAGCGGCAAACATGACTAAGAACACCGAGTTTCTATTTCTCCCTCATAGCGAAGTAGGCAAGATTATCATTACTAACTGCCGTTAACATATACATGTAATAATGTGAAATATATATTTTTTTATACACATTACTGCTCCGTATTTTATATTTTAAATTTATATTTTAAATTTTTATTTTTTTACTCGTATTTTATTTTAATGCTTATTTTATATTTTAAACTTATTTTTTTAATTCTTATTTTTAATTTTTATACTCATATTTTAATGCTTATACCTGATACTTTTACTGCTTATACCTTTTATTGCTTTTTATACATGTACTTTATTTTCATATATTTTATATTTTACTGCTTATTTCCGATATTGTTTAATGTATATACTTTTTGATTTTATGTATTATTTTTTTATGTAAAAATCTGTAATGGGCGTAAAAGAGTAAATATTTAAATAAAAGAGTGAGACGCGAATATAGTGTCGCGCTTCCCGCACACTCTTCACGTATCGTCACGTCTACTCACAGCGCAGTTTATACGCCGCACACTGGCACATGTTTGATTGTATGTATTGTTGGTGAACTTATTTCAGATTTTCACAAAATACCTCTGATGTACCCGATAAATTCTGATAATTATCAATATTAGTTTTTAATTCAATGCGTAAATATATTATGGAGGAATACCTAAAATCTTAACCCGGTATTTATTATACTTATAGAGATATTAAAGGTTATTAAAAACAATGTGTGGTAGTTACACAACATAGGGAAGAGAGGGTTAGAGGAACAGAATAGAAGAAGCGAATAAAGTAATAATTAAATATACAAAATATGATAGTAAAGACTATTTGTAAATATCTAAATATAAAGTACAGTTGCCGGCAAACTTCTTGAAATTTTTTGGCGTAGTGGGGGAATGCACAGAAGGCTTTGGGTCTCTTTGGTGGAATGGTACATGCGCAAACTTCCCCCCACTACGCCGTAAAATTTCAAGATGTTTGCCGGCTACTGTACTAAGTTTTCGAAAACCTGAGTTGTAATTATGGTGACAATAATGTTAATAATTTCAATATTGAACAACAACTATGACGCATAAAATTGATAATGAAGTTATTATGTACAGAATTATAAAATAAAATTAAGGAAGTTATTATATACAGAATTATAAAAAAAAAAATAAACGAATCACGTCTAGCTAGCTAGCGCGGCCGATGACTTCAAATTAAACAATACGGTACATGAGACCGAAGCAATACGAAACACACTATTTGTCCGCCAATTAAGCACAACATACAGCTAATTCTAATAACGACTGAACACATTAGCGGCGTCTACTGTATAACGGAAACCTAATTGGAAAGAAAACAATACAAGAAAAAGCATAAAAAAAAACAAATAAAAATGCAAATATTACATATATATTTTATACACGGTGTCTCATAGCTAGTAGCAAAAACTTTACAGGTGGATTCCTGCCTTGATAATGAGTCGAAAATGTTCAAACAACCATTAGCTAATATCAATAGTTATGGAGATATGCAATAACAAATTTTATTGCATATTTTTTGCAAAAAAATTGAAGTATCATTATGGTAACTCATACCGATTATGAAATATTCATTCGCTTCAATACAACTCAAATAAAATGATAAAAACCTTGTAAAAAAAACTATTTTCAATTTTGACCTTTGTTAAAGCGAATTAATTTTTCATAATCGATATAAGTTACTGTACTGATAGTTCAACTTTTTGCAAAAATAAGAAATATTGAAAAACTTTTATATTGCATATCTTCATAACTATTGATATTAGGTCATAGCAGGAATCCATCTGTAAAATTTTTGGTAATAGCTGCGAGACACTGTATAGTTACCGGAGAAAATAACCAATAAAAATAAAAAAAACAATCATCATCAATAAACTTAACTTAAAACCAAAAAACACTAGATTTAACAGGATCAATGTTTAATGCAACTATCAGTTAAGCAACCGCTGTGTGGCTGTGTAGCGGCTATAGCTATTTTCAATAAAAATTTAATTTCAATTATTTTTCGATTGGTGCGTCTACTGTTCTTCCGTAATATAAAGTCTGAGACTAGATTAAAACTGGAATAAAACTACTTTCATTAAAATATATGAATGTAGTTTCATTAATACAATGATGTAGAAAGCGAAAACATCAAAATTTCGTCAAAATTGTTTGACATAAAGTGCGCATACAGTACTCCATAGACTTCACCGATTCCACCTTTTCATCTATCCTGTGGCGTATAAATGTAAAGTTATCAAAACCTGATGTGTGATGAGATGTAGAAAATAAATTTATTGTCAACAATGTCTTACTTCATTTAGAGTTGCGGCAAAATCCATTTCTTCCAAAAAATGTATTGTTCAAGATCTAAGTAAGTAAATAACTTTTCCTATTAATGATATGCTATAGAATAAGTTGATTGTTAGAAAAAATTTGTGGCGTCCTAATTGCACATTCCGATACTACAACGTCAAAAATTGACGACACATGACAACAACGGCGCGCACCGGCTTAACAAAATTTTCAACTAAATCAAGTATAATCCAAATTGATACAATCGGCCCTATATCTATGTGTTTATGTGTATAATTATTGGAATATTATCGGTACCATGGTTTTAGAAATATTCATTTTCAGTAAATATGAGTGGAAATCATTTGGCTGATCAAACAGACAACTCCGCATCAATCCACATCGATAAATAGGTCACCGCCCATCCGAGTGACTGGCCACTAAAAACGTTCACTAATACTAAAACGCTGACAACTGTGTGCCTTACGTGTTAGAAATATTCACATTAACCCTATAGAACTCTTACTTTAAATCATGTCTGACAGGGTTTCCCCAAGAAACAAATTATGCCCCTAAAATACAAGTAAAATGTTGAAAAGTGACCCAAGTACGCTCGATTTATGTAAAATGATAATTGAATTCCATTTGCAGTCGCTTCTTTAAACGTTTATAAATATTCCGGGAGAATTATTTCACATTAAAATGTAGATTACAGAAAGTTCTTCATTTTAAGGTAAAGTTGACAGTTCACAGGCGATCTTGCGGTAACCTTCATTATTCAAAGTCATTTAAATATTTGAAGGATTAGATTAATTCTGAATATTTAAATTAAACATAGGACTAACTAAATATACAATTTTTGGGCCGTCCTTCGGGAACAATAATATAAACAGCTCTCGATGTCGTTTAACATAAGTAGATCAGAGTTAGCATAAATACTGGAAATGATCTTACGGTGCTTCCCATACATTTTATGTATAATCGTTACTAAATATGCGTGAACAGATCAAATATTGTACGCAAAGTTGGTTTGGGCAAACAAACCACGGAGTACCACGATGTGATTTGTCTTGTTGGTCAACTGGTCATTCATCTAGTTGTCTAGTGGTCGGGGGTTTGAGTCGAGTGAGATGAGCAAGTTCAGTTTGGAAGTAGTAAGAATATAGCTGTGACTCGTATTTCGCATATCTATTAAAAAAATAAAGAAAGGGTAGCGAGTTAGATTTAAAGAGACAACAGTTCGAAAGCTACCACGAAATAAATTTCGTAACCATTAAGGGGGACTGGACAAAATTATTAATTCAAAAACTTGTCGAGGTATGTATATTTCAGGTCAACACGTTCAAAGGATATTTTCTGCAATGAAATTTTTAAAAATAAGTATCATTCACTTAGCATTGTCCTGGCTACATATACTTGGCAATGATAGCAGTGACACTGTGGACATTTTGCACGAAAGTTTGCCAACATTTAGCAGCTGGCGATTTTGAGATGTTTATAGTTTTGTTGTAAAAAACTGTTTTAATTTTCTAATTAACAATTGGATAATTTAAATCGTTTCTTGCTGAATAAAACTGATTTTATTTAAAAAAATAAATATTTATCTTTACTTATTGATATGCACTACATTCTATTCACCACAGGTCAAAAATGTTTGATTAATGATACTTAGTGCTATATAGATTAATTGTGGGGTATAAAATCAAAGGCAGCAATATCCAAAAAAATTTGTTGCATTCATCGAGGATTACTAATTTATAATGTACTGAATTTGAGATGTAATAGGAAACATAGCCCATTAATTTATAGCAAATATGATTGTGGAAGTGATGGATACATAAAATTTAGAAATCGGTACATTTTAAAGTAGTTAATCCTCAACGACTGCATTCAAATTTATTTTTATTTTTCGATATTGCTGCCTTTGCTTTTATACCCCATAATTGATATATTAGTAAAGATTCAATTTTCATCAAAGGGCAGGAAAGTATTGCTTAGAGTCCTTGTATGCATTACATGGATTGATGTCTGTGTTTGTGTGTGAATGTGCCTAAATAATCATTTTCCATGAACATAGACAATAATGGTGGTATTGTAAGTAAAAGACAACCAAGCGGTAAACAGTACAGTTAGCGTAACGGGCTTCATTACGCTAGGCAGAATGTTCGGTAATTTGAGCAAATCACTGGCTCTGGTATCGTTGCACCGGTACCCTCCCATTCCGCCCAGTGTGGGGGAGCAGAAGTAATCAGCCCGCGCTGAGCCCGAATATTCAATATGCAACATTCCACCAAACACGCCCAATCGTTATTATACACTTTGATACTAATAGAAGAATGGCGAGCTCTAGTGTCGTAAATTTGCAGCTTGTAAAGGTAGAGTTTCTGGGACAAAGCAACTAATTTCAGCTTGCAATAGTTTTTCTCGCAATGGTGTTCTCAAAACATAACTATCAGAAAAAATATATAACCACAAATAAAGCGTAAACATACATATATAATTAATTGTCAAAAATTAAATCAGATTGTTTGCTCCATATTATCGATAGTTGAAATTCATTTATAATATAATATACTGAATATTAAAATAAATTGTTGACTATTAACATAGAATTTTAAAAAAATAAGCAGTAAAAATTTATTTCAAGAAATCAACATCAATTTTTTCAGTGAATTATAAAGTAACAAGCAATTAATTTATACAAAATAAGAACAGCGGGTTAAGTTGAGTAGTAACTTAGTAATATATCAAATAAAAAGTAGCGTAAAACGATTAATATATGAATAAAATCTTTAAAAGAAACAAAAATCGAATTATGGACCTATCGACAGAGTAACGTGGCAAATAATAGAATATAATAATTTTCAAAGGAAGGAAGAAACACTTGGTGGTGAGACATTATAATTAAATAAATAAAACTAACTTACACCACTTATATTAGGTCCTTACATATGAAATTGGCGTTTAGTATAGGAGGAACATAAAGCCGATTTTTTTTAATTATAATATATTTATTTAATCAAAGTATGTACCATTGCTTTCTATGCACTTTTGCCATCTCATAGGTAGTTCATCGATCCCTTTACTAAAAAAACCATTCGGACGGGAATCAATAAAATCTTTGAAGGCGGTTTGGACTGCCCCATTGGAGTTGAATTTTTTCCTTTGCAAGAAGTTATCCAAATTTCGAAAAAAATGGTAATCTGTTGGAGCAAGGTCCCGAGAGTATGGTGGATGTCTTAGACATTCCAATTGAAGCTCCTCTAATTTGGTAGCCGTCTGTTGTGCAGTGTGTGGTCTAGCGTTATCATGAAGCAGCAGTGGCCTAGAGCGATTAACCAGCCTCGGTTGTTAGCAGCTAGCTTTTCCATCATGGTTTGCAGTTGCTGACAATAGACATCTGCCGTAATCGTCTGGCCCGATTTAAGAAAGCTGTAGTGAACGACACCAGCACTAGTCCACCAAACGCTCACAAGTAACTTTTTTGGAGTCAATTTTCGCTTGGGGCATGGTTTGGCTGGTTCGGCAGGGTTCAGCCATTGCGATGAGCGCTTCCGATTATCATACAGGATCCACTTTTCATCACAGGTAATGATTCGATTTAAAATCCCTTCATTATTGTGCCGGTTGAGTAATGCAACGCAGCAGTCAACGCGCGTGTGTTGATTTGCTTCACTCAATTCGTGAGGTACCCACCTTTCAAGCTTTTTCACCTTACCAATTTGCTTCAAGTGGATTAAAACAGTTTTATCACTAACACCGCAGCCTGCAGCTAACTCGGATGTGGTTTGCGATGGATCCGCTTACACAATAGCCTTCAATTCTTCATTATCAACTTTGGTCTCCGGCCGTCCACGGGGCTTGTTCTGCAGGTCAAAATTTCCAGAACGGAAACGTTGGAACCAAAAACGCACTGTGTTTTCTTTTGCGGCACCGTCGCCATACACATCATTAATCCTTCGAGCCGTTTCTGCAGCACTGGTGCCACGGTGGAACTCGTACTCGTAAATAACGCGATATTTCAAGTTTTTCATTTTGTAAACTGAGTGACGCAAAGAAAAAAACAATTGAGGAAAAAACAAATGAATTATAATTTTCAAAACACAAATACATGAGTAAATATCTGTATAAATTTGGATTTGTAATTCCTAACCAAAGAGAAGATATTTGAGATCAAATTTGCCAGTACGGCAAAACGCCAATTTCATATGTAAGGACCTAATATTTATTTTCAAATCCACACAGGTTTCGCTACGACCGTAGCTTCTTCAGGGACCGTAGCTTCTTAACTGCCTAAACTTTCAAAAATTATGTGCTTATACACTAGTGTGAAAGGTGAAAGGACGGAGTGCCAATAGTGGGGGTAGGGGGTGAGATTTCGCAGGGAATATTACTATTAAGAGGGAGGGTCTCTCTATACATATGAGAAAGTAGGTACGCATGTTTTTGAGGTATCTATACGGCTTACGATCTGTCATATGGCTGGCTTATGTGATAACCTTATACAATGTAACGTAGAACTTGTATGAGATGATGTATGAATGTGGCCGAAGCAAAAGTGGTGTGCCAGGATAGAAGAGTGTGGCGTTCAATCCTCTCTGCCTACCCCTGCGGGAAACGGCATGATGGTTAGTTAGTTATATATATAAGATTTATTGGTGGAAGACTTTCATGTCTCCCGCGAACAAGTACAGCTAGTCCGTAACTTTTGAGGCCGTTTTATTTATGTGATGACAATGGCATGTGATACCGTGCCGAAACGTCGGCCTAGGTCTTCTCAGGGAGACCATTTACAGGAAACGCGAGATATTTCAGAAACTACTTTTGTTCCACATAATATATATTTCCCATATAAATAGCTTCGTCTCTATGACACATCTATAATATACCTTGATTAATATTTTTTTCTGTTTGTTTTGTTGTGAAAATTTTCAGGTGATGATTTTATTAATCTTCTTCGTCTATTTCCGAATCTAAAAGAGAATTAGTTATTTCTCTCTACATCTGTAAGTCGTTAAAAATAAATAGAATTATTGCAACACAAACGAGCGCCGCTTCCCGCGATGACGCTTGACAGCGACACGCCGTAAAAATGAAAACCGGCAACGTCTAATATAATATATGTTTGAAATTTTTAGTACCACATTCAAGATGATTTTTAATGTTTAGCGGCGGTGTGGGTGACTTTTACTCCGATTATTATTGCGCTCTCCCGGTAATCAATACTGGCAAATTGCAAACTAATGAATTGCCAGAAATACCACAGAATGCCGCCATGTCTGGGATCATCTTCCGGGTGTTGGTATTTGAAAGATGGAGAGCTTTAAAGAGGAAACGTTTCTTGTTTGCGTATACATAAGTGACTTCGACACTGGGTAGCGATGTTTATGACGCGGGCCATGTGGAAACCATTATGATGATGTTCAAGGTATTCGGTGTGACAACACAAAATACAGGGTGCTCCGGTGAAGTGCAAAATGAAATTAATAAATAATGTTTTATTGAAACGAAATTTTCTTGGATATTTTTTGTTAGGGACGATGGCTGTAGAAAAAACCGTCACTACAATAGACTAAATTTCGATTAACAGTATTTGTAACAGATTTTATATCCAGGGGTGACTTTTAAATGGTTATGCTTTAGATAACATGCATTTAAAACATACAAAGGAGTTATCAATTGCAAAACTGTCACTATATGCCAGATTATCATTTTCTAACGTTATCGTATATTTCCGTCAACTGCATAGAGACACTTTAGTTTTTACATGAAACTCTCATATATCATTTCGATCCATGTATTCATCTAGGTTTAATCGAAAATTTTCCATTAATCGCTTTAACATTTCTGGCGTATCTTTGCGACTTAAATTTAAGTTCGGATATGTGGACGATCATATATACTTTGTTTTTGAGATACCTTCAAAAGAAATAATCACATCACATGCTGATAAATCGAGCGATCTTTTGATAAAACCACAGACGTTCTAGAGGTATAGCTAGTTGCCCCATGGTTTGACCAGTGTTAAATATGGAGAAATGGAGGCGAATGGAAATGTAATTAATTCCTACCACATTATCACCTGTTAATTGTCCGATTTGAGTAAAGAAACCGCATTGTACAGCATCTATTCAAAGTTCGTTTTTTGGACCATTGTTCAGGAAATATTATCTTGTAAACCCGCATAACCACTTGTATTGGAATATACGGCAGCCGTGGATTGTGTCATCTCGAGTTGCAGTTGGACCAAGAATAAAGAGAAAAGGAAGAAAGAGGCATTTCCATTTCTTATCCCAACATCCAGAATTGAAAAGGTAGGATTTCTCCTTATTTGTTGTTCATATTTACTGCAATATTCGTGTCTATTTCTCTGTTCATCTACCGGCCAAATCGCCAGCATCTCATTACAATATAATTCGCGCGAATGAACGATTGTCTCTACTAACAAATTTCGATGAAAAACCGCATGTATTTGATTAATTAAAAACCGCTACACCACCCCATCTTGATAGTTTTTGGAAATTGTTTGAATGTTTGCTAAATAGCATTTCACGACTAACAATCCATCGCTTCATTTTACCTCTCCAATCCGAATATATTTGAACAAAAGTATTTTTTTTAATTTTCGCCTGCTAGTGCACCTTGTATAAGCATCCGAGAGGTATAAACTATCGGATTTATTTTAATACACGCTTCCGCGAACCGCCCGAAACAACACTCACTAACGTTTCTTAATCCTAAATACGATGACAGAATTATTTTCGCAATCGGTCCCAATTTACTTATTATTTCCTCCCGCTGCGTGGATTTACACACTCATCCGAGGCCTGACGTCTTCGGCTTCTACATCTCAACGTGAGCTAAACACATGCTAGCAATATTACGCTTCCAAAATCTTCACACAGAAAGTCATTCCACCCAAGACGGACATATTTATGTTGTACCTACATTTGGGAAATACATAATGCGCTTTGCTTTAGATAGTATTAACCTATTCTCTTCTGTGCTGTAAACTGAGTTGACATTACCTCTAATATGAATATCTCTGTAAATATGCTAAATACAGAGATTATATTTATGTATTCAATAAATAATTACAATTGGTATATTAGTATATACTGGATAGAACTAAATCAAATGTTTCCTCTAATAAGTTTCATTCTATAAGAAGAAATTTCACGGCCCTCGTACTGGGCTACACTAGCTTCTCACGCCGAGAGTTTCGGGTTCGTTTCCCGGTGAGATCACAATAAAAATATGTGATTTACTGAAGCTTGGGTGTTTTTGTGATGTGCTTCGCCTCGGTAATTGGGCCTCATGGCCTGTTGAAGCGGTAAATAATAATAAAAAAATCATAGAAACTGACGTTAATTAGTATATTAATTAGGTACCTAGTGTAGGGAGAGTGGTGAGAGGAGCACGGTGTATGGCACGCGGTGCGCAGTACTACTCGTCGGATTTAGCGGATTACTGATCTTTGCTCTTTAGTAGAGCTGCGCAGTTGGCCGGTGCAAACGTGTTATACGCGTCTTATCGTTGTCATACGTGATAGCCGATGTTTTTTCACATTTTTAGCACTTTTACACAATAATTTATACATATGTATATTCACTAATGCACATATCAACTATTATTACAATGATTAATAAAGATAAGTAAAAAACGTACAATGTTCATATTAATCCAACTTAAAAATCGAAAAAAATCTACATGTAGGTACACTGAGTTTACAGCACCGGAACGCGCGTTCCATTTTTCAGCGTTGGTTCAGCACCGTATGGGAAAGGTTAACTTAACCCAATATTGAAAGAAAACACAAAAAAAAAATACAGATTGCTTTAGCAGTGCATTACTGATATTAATTTGGATAGTTTGTTTTGGATTCATTAGAAACATTGTTCTTACATATTACTTTTGATAAATTATTCAAACAAATACTGGGAGGCATAATCATTCTGTAAAATTCTATAATTTTATGCTCTCCTTGAAATAGACTAGCCCCAATAAACGAATAAGAGTGAAACTATAAAATATATATATATGCAAAATAATTTTGTGGTGATATCATTAATATTATTTACAAGAATATACTTTGTTTACACCACAAATTTAATATTAGTGATGTAAACAAAGTATATTCTTGTTAACTATATTAATAAATTATATATTTAACGAATAACTAACGTAATGTAGAACTGCTTTGCTGACTCAGTTATGTTTATTTTAATGGATGCCAGCTTCAACAAGTTGATAACTTATGACAACAATTTTATAGTGGGGGATATAACAATTTGACCACGTTCAATCAAAGCGCACTTCCGGCGCCTATGCTTGACTGAAAAATATGGACTGTCAACAAAAGAAAGGTCCAAAAGTGGATAACACAAGTTTTGAAAAATGTATTTGTGTTGGACGTCGCACAAAGAGACTCGAAAATAAGCGTTTCCTATCCATAGCCAGCAACGGATAGGAAACGGCTGACAACGATGATGATGATGATAAGCATCTAAACTATTAAAGCCATTAATGTCGTCTCGTTAGTTCCTAGATTCGCTTCCATCCATCAGACGCCACCGTGCCTGACGTACCCTGCAATCTCGCTTTAGATATAGCAAACTTTTTTGTTCAACAATTACTGCAATGTTAAAATTCATAATCAGCGAACGCTGATTTAAAAAAAAAAAATCATGTGCTACATAGTAAATACTTTTATATGCACGGTGTGTGGAAAATTTGAAAAAAATTGGACTAATAGTTTTCGAGATATTTTATTCACTAGTCAGAAAAAGCTAGTTTCGAAAAAGAAACGCGATTCGTTTAAATGTTTACCAACAATGTTGTCTTCAAGCCAAATTTAAAATTTTTAAATAAGTGATGACTCAAATCATTCACAGAACTTCAAGTTGTAAAGTAAAAAAAAAAGTTTTTTAGATTATATCAAGGTGTGTAACCCCTTAATGCATTGCTTCATATTATCAGTGAAACAAACAGAAATTTGTTCAATATCCAATTTTAGGTACATACTTGAGAAACTGAGGATAATAAATAACGAATGGAGATTGCACAAGCAATATAAAGTAGTTCACGTGGTATATAAAAGATAAATGGTTTATAACATTTATAAAAGAACCCAGTTAGTTTTCACTGACATCATGAACAATTGAGCTCAAAATTAGTGTTCAGTGATTCCGGCCCTCATGAGGCCCGGACCGCAGGGCGATTAAGAAATTAGCCCAAAATATTTTACAGGTAGATTCCTAATTAAAATATAAGTCGAAAATATTCCAGCAACAACGTTAATATCAATAGAGATGAGCGACTTCAAAGTGTGCACTTTTAAAAATTTTTTTTTTTTTTTTTTAAATTTAAATAGAGATGCGAACACGGAATACGTGTCACATCAATATTCTTACTATTTTCAAACTAAGCTAAACGCTTGTGCTATGAAAATAGGACTAACTTGCTGACCTGGAGTGAGGTTCGAACCAGTGACGTTTGGATCACGGAGTCCTAACCACAAGACCAACAATTTCCTACATATCTTCTGTTAAATACTTGCACTATTATGAAAGTAGCTTACTTATATCGAGTATTGAAAATTCATTCGCTTCAATGCAAGTCAAATGAAATAAAATTATTTTAATAGAAATTTGAAATATAATTTTATAGCATAACCATAACTGTTGATATACGCACATTGATGCTGAAACATTTTCGACGCATAATTTAGGTGGGAATTTACTTACAAAGTATTGTGGACAAGCTCTGTTACCCCCCTGTATAAACACAGACATGTGCCATTCGAATGCTACTTCGTCACGAGCGAATAACCGCAGACGATCTAAATCTTTTCATGTATAAAATCCTAATAATTAATCAAAGCGAGAATCACGGAAGCCGGAGAGAGGTCAACGTCCTAACGAGAGTGGAATCATTGGGATCATATAAAAGAAGGAAACAATCCCCTCTGCTGGCACTACAACACGCCGCGACCTGCGGAGCGGGCACAATAGGCCGGTCACGGTCCTGCGGCGCCGCTAATGGGGCGGGCCACGCAGCGGCCCCAGTGGCCCCGCTCTGTGGCCACGCCCTTGTGGCTGGCTGCGGGGCTGACTCCGGTATTTTATTCCAAACAGATCAATCGCTGGAAGATATTTCGTTTTTCAATAAGCAAATGACCTTCTTTTCTACCTCGGACAAACGTGCACCGGAGGATGTTGCATCTCAGCCATGGCGGAGGAGCTCTGCGGAATTGGACATGACGCGACCATTTTGCTATTTTTATCAAAAACTTTCACATTAAAATAATAGTTATTATGTTTTTAAAAGTGGCAATTGAAAAAAATCTCTTAATTTATCCCTAAATTTCTGACTCCCAAGGAGATTAATTGAAACGCTATTTGCACCAAAATCGAAAGCGTCGAGTTTATTATATTTTAAGTTTATAATCAATACTATCACGTGGGTAAAAGTGGAATGCTAATGCGGTGATCGGAGTGTAACGATGTAGTCCGGAAGTGACGGGCACTGGACGAGCGCACGAACGGCTGACCGGTGTCGCCAACTGCGTTCTGTACCTACGTTACCATCACACAGTGACTGACCCCAACGCTTTACCATACTCAACGCTTCAATAGTTAATAATGAGGTAGTTTTTGCAAAACTTGCCCTTTTTCTAACATACTGCAGTTGGAGACAGGACATGAATCGCCTCATTGTCGCTTCATCTTAAACTGGGTCTACAAAGAGGTGACCATTCACTTGGGATCCCTCAATGAATACAGCTTTCATACTCTCAAAGGTTTTAGTACAAGATCCCGACTAAGGTCGACCTTCACCCATCTGTTTACCGAATGAAATATATTTTTTAGCAATCATAATCCATTATCAAATATATTGCGAATGGGTTGCCTGGTGAAATTAAGTCAAGCCTATCCTTAATTAAAATTAAAGTGATACATTTTTTTTACTCCCTTTCTTTTAACTCGTGGCGTCTGATTGCTTGCTTGTCTGACGAAAAAACTTTGGATCGATTTTTAACCCTTTTCCCGTGATCCAATCGAGCTGAAACTTCGCAAGCAGACTCGTGGCGCCGATCAAGAAGATCTATAAATTTTCTTAAAAAAAAATTAATGATTATAGTATACATTTGGTTTTTCAAATTTTTAATGGCTTTTTCATACAACTCAATAAGTTGTATGAAAATACTCCGAGGCATCTGGTAGACACGAAACCCGAAGATAAGAAAGGGAGTATTTTAAAAACTTGGTTTTTATGGGTTAGTTTTTTTTCAATTTTTCACTTATCTGTTAACCAAATGAAATCAGTATTGATTGAGAGTAGGAAGCATAAGGAACAAGAAAATGTAGGGTTGCCTATCTTTTTTCTGGTCCATACTTAATGATTGCCAGGTAAAAATAGGTGAGTTAAAAATAGATATTTACCCTCTTCTGTTTTCTTAATGAAATTTATATTAAAATATAGGTAATTTTATTACGAACACGATGGTATTAGGTTGCCTAAGCAAAATCGGTCAAGACTTGGGGTTGCCGCAATTTAAAACAGCGCTCGACTGAGAAGAATCGCACGTATTATTCAGTGCAACAAAGGTGGGCGTAGCGTAGCAGCCGTTCGTGACGCCATCACCGACCAAGGCCCGGTTGTTTCAAGTTGGATTAAAATAAAAGTTCGTTTAAAGCATAGAAGCAATATGTTTGTTAATGTATAATGATTGCTAAAAAATATATTTCATTCGGTAAACAGATGGGTGAAGGTGGACTTGCCAAATCGTCTAAGGTTCTTCCGCGATACATAAATTGGTGCGTGTGAACATTACTCGAGAATATAAATAGACGTAAGTTCCATTCTGTGTCCAGAGTCAGACTAAACAAACATTTTGAAATTCTATCTAATTCTTGGTAATGACACAACCCACACCTTCAGGTACCTAAAACAAGAAACGTAATATTGCTCATAAAAAAGTATATATAAGTGGCTTCTGTCGATTTCATTAAGTAACACGGTCAGAATTTTCGTGCTGTCCACATGTATATAAAATATAAGCAAAATAGTAATAACTTCTTGATCTAATAGTTAAGATACACAGTAATCTATTTATTGGTATCGGTTCGATACTTGTTCCAAAGCCCACCAAGTTTATTTTAGTTTCATATCGCAGGAATATTTGATGTGATACGGTATACGTGTACGTAGGTATGTCTTTTTAACAAAATAAATAAAAATGCCTGAATTTTTGGGGAAGTGAAATAAATATAAAATAGATATTCTTGAAAAGGTAAGGACCCTATCAAGATATAATTCTGAGTCGTCCTCAAAGTGTACGCAGACTTGAAACAACGATTTTGTTGGTAGTATATTGTGTGAGACGCTAAGGAGATATTCTCGATGACGTCAGCGCCTCGAGCATCCCGCGCAAAGATCCTGTATATACCGAACATTTAATTGGAACATTCTGCTGTAAAACAGCTTCTGTAGAGGTTTGTTCATATTTTTTTAATTATTTTCCTAAGGAAAATAACACAAGAGAAAATGTGTCCCACAAGAAGAAAAATATACACTTAATTCTCAGAAATAAATGCATGGTATATTTACGTACCCGGGATTAACATAGGATTTTCCAAGGGAGGCGAGACATTGTTAATCTTTTTTTAAGCTACTTACATTATTCATTAATTAATATTTTTAAAGAATATAGAGAAATAAATCATAATCATTATGCTAGCACGTACGTGCGTTAAAACAATGCATTCAATACCCGGGCTCCATTATGCCACAGATTTACAGTATAAAAGTATCATAGCTTAACCCAAGTGGGGCCGTGATCCTTATATTATTATGTGTATATCATATAATATTCCAATAATGACAAAGGGAAAAATTTAATAACATAAATAAGGGTCAACTATGGTCACAGATCGGAAGAAGATGCGTGCAGCTCAGAGGAAAATGGGGTATGGTGAAGAAAGTATAACTGTCTTTAAAAAAATATGATTTTGAGGGTAGCCCTAATTTTAAAAATAAAAAAAAGGCCAACTCAGATAGTTAGAACATGTGTTGCGAAGGAAGAAAGATCATTTCTAATAACATTAGCATTGAAACCAGTAAGAAGACCACGAGCGACTTAAATAGCTTCAGTCAGTTATAGTGAAGATGTAGCGGTGCAGAATAAAACAAAATGAAGCAGAATGATTAGAGACATACCTCAGATGAACGAGATAAGGCGAGAACTGTGAAGAATAATGATAAACATTATGCAGAAAAAGTTACGGTTAAGTATTTGAGATACACATTAGAAAATGGTACTGTTTTACATAATAAGAATATTCTGTCCTTTTAAAAATGTATGTTTCTTTAGACTCAACCGTTCCTGCAAAACTCTTTGGCAGACTTTGATGGTTTGAAGACTCTTCACTGACGTCAGCGGCGTGGCCATAATTCCTTACCCAGTATATCACCATTCCACCATCACAGCCATTATCGCTCTAATACAGGTGGTTGTCAATACCTGAAACAAAATTACTCATTTATTTTCAAAATTCTACACAGAATAGCGTGTAAAGTCTGCCAAGAAACAGTGAAAATGCACCAAAGTGGAGTGTGTTAACAAAGGACATGACAACATCTACATTTATTGCTTCAACAGTCCAAGAAATAAATAATTATAATTTGACAGCAAAAAATAGGGTCCCCGATAATCTGTTTTAATATATTATTTTGTAAAAGATTTTCCGACTGTTCCAAAAATTGAGCTCGCAGCTCTTTTACGTTCATATTTATGAACGTAAAAGACCATACCATACACACTAATTTAGAAGATACGCAAAGTCAAATACTTTATCCAGTAGTGTCCTCTGAAGAAAATTAAAAAAATAACACATTACAACCTAACTAAACCAAAAAATTAGCCCAAACAAATATCATATCAAACATATTCCTTGTATTTTCATAACTTAAAATTACCGCGTTATACGTGGCACTGGCAATAATCATTTTTATCGAAAACGTTTGTGTCTCAGGTAAATATCGCTGCACGGCGTGATGGTGAGCATTGATACATTGCATACTCTAATTTATTTATTTATCAATAATGCATGACCTAAATTGGGTTTTTGCATAATATAGCTATTTAAGTACAAAAGAAGAAAATTACAAAAAAAATAAGAATGTCAACAGCATAAATACAATATATACAATAAATACAATAAGAAATAATTACGTAAGAAGAAAATGATAAAAAAAGTAAAGAATGTCGACAAGATAAGTACAATAAATAATAGATCAATTATGTAGACAAAATATAAAATAAGAATTGTTTTTTATATGTGTGGAGTGTACGAGCATTAAATATGTTAACAGAGCCCTATTGATTAGCTAGGCTGTGCAATCTACGTGTATCTGAATTTATAGTACAGTTAGGGCGTAGGGTACCCGCATAAAATGCTCACCATGTCGCGAAACAGGCTGCCCAGGTATATATAATATTTTTTATGTTTATAGCGTTAATTTTGTGGTTGGGCATAATTATTAATTTTAATTAAACAACTTTGTATTGACCACTTATCTAGTAATTCTACGTGTACCGGTTTCGATTCATCAGGACGGACGCAAACTAACTATCCATTGCTTAATCTAGCTAACAAGCCACGCCCCGTTCAAAAATTGATTTGTTAACTAGAATAAGTAATGGATAGTTAGTTTGCGTCCGTCCTGATGAAGATACAGTGGTACCGAAATCGGCAGACGTAGAGTTACTAGTTATGTGGTTAATTCAAAATTGTTTAATTAAAATTAATAAATATATAATATTATGGAATACTTATCTCCTGGATTAGAATGCGTATGATGCGTATTCCCTGAGGAAACCTAGGTCGACGTTTTAGCATGGTGATTTTTGTCAAGGCTTTGCCTCGCAGAATCTTTAAATCTTATAATACGTATATATTTGAAGGAGACTTAGGAAAAATTGAGTGTCACTATTTTTTCAACTTGTTAAAATTATGGCATTCATTTTTGGGATTGGTTGAGACAATAAATATGATCACCGAAAATATCATTAAATAACATTGCGCGTATTACTGCCGGTAAGAGTGTCTGATCGCCTCGCTACAATTTGGTAGGGAAGACACTTTGTCTTCCTCGATCAAACGAGGCATTGTCGAATAAATAGATCCCGAGGAGTTTATAGACTTCTAGGTCGGCCTCAATCTGTCAAAAATAATGGCACCGCACTCCAGGAACTACTATCCAGATATTTATGCTTATTGCGGAACTGTCTGGTTAGTCAGCTGGCATTTATTGTAACAGTGAACAGGGTGTATTCTCAAGCACGGATATTCGGAGCGATGTTATTGCGAGCCATACAAAAGCAGGTCGTGAATGATGCGGTCGACGAAGCGTACGATCAAGACGCAGCCGAGCGCGGTCAGCGCCGCGCCGGCCCGATAAAGCGATACTTCTACATTACGATAGTCGCGCCAGGCTTACTGCTTTATGGCCAACATCGACTTTTTATTTAGTTAGTGCTATGTTTATCGCCTTGTTAAAATATTAATTTTAAAGACGATTGCTAAATATGTGTTTTAGTTTAAGGGGTTGCACCGGCCAGAGAGTCTAAAATTTAGGAAAAAATTTGCCGATTTTTTACAAGGAGGTGATTAATTATCTTATTTTTTATTGGCACTCAATAAGGTGTATTTAAAACAGTTGTTTTATTAGAAAATTTTTGAAAAAAAAAACCATGGCTGAGATGTAACATTACCCGGTACACATTTCAGAATGGTCATGTACCTACTTACATATTAAGAAATGTATATGGGACAATAATTTCGATGTACTCACTGTATGCGCTATAAATGTATAAAATTAATAACCTCCTTGTCAAAAATCACCCAATTTCTACCTAAATTACAGGTCCCCAGGGTGGTGTAATGCCTTTAGGGAAATTAAATTTTTTTAAATTAATTAATTTAGATACAGCAATTACAGAATTATTTCATATTGCGTTTCAAAAGATTGAATAAATAATACAAGAGAGGAAACGAGAAAATTAAAAAAATATTAGTGACTGTAAAACTGAATGTCTTTTGTCTATCTATCTGTTCTTCGTACAATCTTATAGTCTTTGACCGATTTAACCAAATTCTGCATGGTTACTCTTTAGGACCCTGAGCAATACAAAGGCACCGTCCTCACTCTCCTGGCAACGTGTATTATATTTTTAAAATTTTAACCCGCTCCCCACATCTCCCTAAATACCTACCCATTTTTTGTTTGTTTGTTCCGTAACTCCGTAACCTCCTGGAATTCACGGCTAAAAACGAAATTACGCGGCACTTACTGGAGAAACCCTCGAACCTCGGACGCGCGGACGGCGACTAATGGCCTGAGGCCTTTCTCCGTGGCCATCAAAAATATACTAATACCACATATAAGAGCAGGACTTAGCTGAATGATAATGAAATTAATATTTCGCTCCTACATTTCGACATTACGTGTATAAATGAATAAATAATACTTAAATTATGTTCCGTAAATTTTCACGGGTGTATGTCTCGAAATCTACAAAATGTAACCATCAATCTTCCTGCTAAATTTTGCAAAACTGGATATTATAAAGGTGGATGTTTCTAAAAAGATTGAGAAGAAGAAAAGGCAGTATAGCCGAAGTGCGTGCAAAAGATAACAAGAAAAATGGTTCGGGCATATTCCTCCCTTCTGACTTCTCCCTTCCCTTCTCGGACTGCCACCATCCACAGGTGACAGAGACGTCACACACCCCACCGTTATTCCAATTGGATTATTCCTAGACATACGTCCAATTGTGAAAAGAACAGTTCCATGTCAAATCTATCCAATTATTGCACCTCATTCAAGAAACGGGCTCTAGCGCGAAAAAATATTGCTTCGCTTTGTTCTCTACTGTTGATACTACGCTGACATTACCACATTTTTATATCGTATAAATTAATGAGACGCGCTCCACAATCTTCGCGATCACTATTGTTATCAAATAAAGTCTCATTATATGATAAATAATTTAATATTTGGAAGAATTACATTGAAATAGCCTAAATATTTAAAATGAAAATGTATTCTCATAACGAATAAATTATAATTTCGGAAAGTATTTTTAAAAATTGTTCGGTAGGATCGGGTAGAAAAAATGTGAGGTAAGAATTAAGGCTGAGGGAGAGAAAGCATTTTTTGAGGCTATTTCTTTTGGCTCATTTTGTATCATGGCGCAATTTTTTATTATAACGCAAGTTGCGCACGTGCAGCACGCACATTGTACCGGAAATACGTGTAGCGAGGCGTGTAGCGAAATCATGTAGCAAAAATGCGAGACCACGAAATGCGCTTGAAATGAGTGTTCCAGTAATATCTAAATATACTAATTTCGTTTGAATCCAAGGCTAAAAAACGAAATTACACGCTTGGTGTAAGGATCGAACCCCGGTCGCCTGCAACAACAACGAAGCAACTTACCGAAACAGCCACGTCAAAAACACAATATATATGTATATTACATACTAGCCGTACACTAGTGAAAATTTTCTGAACGTAATTTAAATAATATTTTTATTTATTATACTAGCTGTGCCCGCGCGGCTTCGCACGCGTAGATTTTTAGAACACTGTTTGGATCGTCATAGAACTTTCGCGAACCTTCTAGAACATACTCCTTCCAGAACTTTTAAGAAATTCGAATGTACAGGAGCTTTCTAGACACTTCGATACATTCCGCCACTCAGTTTAGAACTTTATAGAACTTTCGGGAATTTTCTAGAACAATCTCCTTCCAGAAATTTCTAGAGCAAGTTTTTCTGGAAACTTCTAGACTCACCGACATAGTCAGCGCGCCTATTTTGAAACAATCTGAAGCATTTTCGGCCTTCTCATAACAAAACAATGTGCTAGAAAGCACATTTTCGTCACCCACTCCCACCCACGCACAGCCACCCCCACCAAACTCGCATATTTTCGATGTGACACCAAGTGCTATTCACCACCATAGCTACCGGTGGGTGGTTGTGGCTGGCTGTGGAGAAAACTTGGCGGGTAGGGAAACACGGGTTTCTTTATATACATATTTATTGATTATATTTATACATAATTTAAATCCTGTCAAACGTCGAACGTAGGAAGCGTAAATTGCGTAAATACCAGTGCAAACCTATACTTGGTTCTTTGTTTACTATTCTTTGTATTTACTTAATTGTTGTAACTTGTTGGTTTTCCGAATAAATAAAATATATGCCATTCCAATAAAGTATACACCAATCATATATACCATTAATTTAATCTAAAATATATATAGTATAATTTTGAGTCGTGAAGAAGCGATGATGGCCATCTTACGTACTGGACATTCCGGATTGGAGTCTCACTCCAGCCGTGTTTTTTTTAAAACACACACTTTTTTTGAAAACGTCTCAATAATGACGAAATATTGAATTCTTTTCAGCTGTCAGATTTATATATAATTAGCCCGCCCCCGCGTTCGCCACCATTACCACCACCCCTACGGCGAAGTCAGAGAAATCGAATAGTTATCTCTAAACTGTCAGAGAGACCAGCTTGAGAATGGTTATCCCAGTGTAACCGAAATAGCGCAAAAATAACACATTTTTACAAATCCGCGAAGTTCCCGAAAAATAACCTTTTCATAATGCATATGTATATATATATGCGGAGTACGGAATACGAATACATCAATTTTTTATTGCCATTTTCAAAGTTAGGTATACTAGGTGAGCGTCTTAACCGCTAGACCAACAAACACTTAACAGCCACAACGCAATAAGATACTTATGTAGTTAAAACTATTGAATGGAATTAATAGATCTCAATACTCCCGTAAAGCCTTCAGTAAAGACATTCGTTGTCTATTTTGTATGCAGAGTGGACTGACCAACTTATATACCAATCATTACCGAGACTTAAGGATAACGTTTCATCAAGGATAGTAACTACCTTCAGGTTCACTTCATAGAGAAACTGATTAAGCTACACGTACAAACTTGGAAATGAGAGTACGCAGAGTCAATTTATGAATTTTTGCCTCTAGAGAACTTTGTGTTCCGCGCGTTGTACGGCTTTCTACATAACAAGTAGCTTGAACTGAGCTTATTGGCTGTGTGCTGCTTCTGACAAGAGGACAACGTAATTCCACGCAACCCGCGGCACAGCCTTGTGTCTGGTTTCCTTTGATAGGGTTGGTCTGATAGTTTGTTTCAAGCGGTCATATACGTAAATCGAGAACGCTAACGGGAAACTACTCGCATAAACTGCAATCCAGTTGTTTCAACAGGTTGCGTAACGCGGAGTAATGCTCCCGGCGGATCATTAGGTGACCTAGTTCCCAAGTCTCATCTCTGAAGCGGAGATGGCTATTGCGGTCTCGCCGAGAGTTGCAGCACCCTCCAGAATCCACCGTAAAACATGAATGTCATTCAATCGCTTTGACTGCGCATTAAACATAAACTTTATTGGAAAAACTGCCACGAATAGTTCCTCGATGCCAATATTAAAACTAGGATAACTAATTAAGAATGTACTGAATTAGAGTTTTTAAGGAAAAATATCCTCTGTCCCTTCCTAAATACCTAATGCTTCCAAATCACTATTAAAAGTGAAGACGGCAACATCCGTATTTAAAAGTTAAATATTTATTTATAGACGTATACAAAAAGAAAACCGTGGTGGAAATTGTTTTTAAAAACTTTTTTTCCGATAAGATGTAGGTTTCATAGATTCCAGAAAAATTTTCTTGAGTAGAGACAGGTTTTTTTTATATTTATCTCAGAAACATTATATTTATCTCAGCAGGATGTTGCTTTGCGTTTCAACACCTCATATAGAACATAAAGAGATAACAAAATGTATAGAATATTTTTTACAAACACGTTAAAGGTTAGCTGCATTTAAAATACAATGATCAAATAGAAAATATTTTTTATGGTCATTGTCACTATTTTATTTATTTATTTTAATTTAATTCATTTGGTCAATGATTTAATTATACACTTCCCCTTTTATTTTCATTTCTTTATTTATTTAATTAATTTGTTGAAAGATTCAAAGTGTGCATTTTTAACCCTATTGTATAACTCAGACTTAGCCTTTATTTTACAATGAAACAGATAAAAAAACCTAGCTGTCAACAGTAATAACTCTCAGGTACTCTCATAGATAAAAGTGGATATTATTATACTTCAGAAAGTACCAAAATATGTCGCTAAACTATAAACATATGTAGAAATAACCTTGGCTACATCCTAATCGGGACGGTGGATTTGAATGAACACCCGATATTCACTTAAGGTCTAGAGTTAACCTTACCTGCGTGCGCTCTGAAATGAAATCTTAAGGTCTGCACCTCAACAACTATGTTAGGTGCGCACGGTCGTTGAGCAACCAAAGAGCGCACAGTGAAGTGCGCACTTTGAGACCCGATTTTGTATACGGGCTGCAGGCTTAAATTGTGGTAACCGTCAGAAATTGCGTTTCTTGCGTTGCATTTCTTGGCAGAAACAATGACCCACAATTACTTAATTAATAGCAGAATTTAAGGAGGTAAAATTAAAAAAAATATATAGAAACTTAGCTATTGTTGAAACATATCTCACAAGAATGATAAATAGTAGACTAGCAGATTTATGATCATCCAGTGAATTGATTTTACGAACATATTTTTATTTTTTCTTAAAATTTCGGTAATTTAATCATTCGCTGAACAGTGCCGTAAGCCGTCTGGTTAATCCAAAACATGCTTAATGTCAGCCGGTGCCAATTTGCGAAAAATATTTGCGGAAATCATCAGATGAGCAAACTGCCGACGCACGACACGCGCCAGGGACTTATTTCCCTGGATAATATAATTTAATGCAGCCATGAGAGGTGATGCGAACCAATGGCGTAGCAACTTATTGCAGGGTCCCGGGCACGTAATACGTATACCGGCCCCCCACTTCCTGCATCCTCAAGAATATATCTTATTCACATTTTTTAAATCGAATATAAAATAAAAAAGTAATAATCGAAGTGTAATCGGTGAACGTTGCATTGTGTAAATTAATCACTTAAGCCAGCCAAGATATTCCGAAAGCCCTGTGGACGCCCAAGAAAAGAATTCCATACACGCTTTCCTATATAAATAGGTTCATCTCTGAGAGACATCTATAATTTGTCTTAATTAAAATATAATTACTAGAGAATAAACCTACTGTTAATCTCCCACAGATAATATTTTATTTTATTTTATTCGGTCATCCAACAGGGAGACACAATCGCTTGGTAAGATGAAATACAAGTTAAATGTCTCCAACAATTAAAGGATAACACAAATAGGACATAACCATAGATAATTCAATTTGACAATGACAGATAAAACAACTTTACAGTTTCGTTTAACCGATTGTTCCAAATTTAACTTTAACATAGACACAGAGAGGCTCGTGATGTATATAATATACATGATCAGGGAGGGAGACGAGTTTCTAGTATCTGCCTTACCATATGACGATACTCTTCATATTTAGTGTTAAAAATATCTATTGAATTTAAAAGATAATTATAATCTGAGCATATGCGTGGAATGCGAGAGAATTTCCTATTGTTGGTTTGATAAATTGGAAGGGAAAAGAGGTACTTCTGTCTGGTAGGTCGGAATGGGACATGGAAAGCTAACAAGCTGGTGATTTCAGGAGAATCAATAAAGTTATGAATTATTTGGAAAAGAAGTGATTGATCTGGCAATATTCACCTGTTTTCTAGAATGTCCAATTTATGAAATTTTATTGAATCCAAATAGTTAAAATTCAAATTAAATTTGTAGTTAATATGCTTAAGGAATGTTTTTTGAACGTTTTCGGTTCTGTTAATATTAAATTTATATGTGGGTGACCATATTGTCGAACAAAATTCAAGGTAAGGTCGAATATTGGTTATGTATGGTCTCCTAAATGTACTAATTTGCCTGAATGGTTTGCCAAAACGCATTATGAAGCCGGATATTTTGAATTGTCCATCTCTTTTGAGGTCTTGCAACGCCTTTTTTACTCTCCCAAGGTCTCCACTTCAGAAATCTGGGAGATCATATATTGTTATCCTGCCTTGAAACATGCCCTGTCTATTGCCATTTTAGTTTCGCTACACGATCCATGATCTCTCAGGCTGATACCAAGCATGGATCTCCATTTATCGTTGCGTGCATTTGAGCTTTTCTTTGTTCATCGTCTCCATACGTCGTTCTGGCAGTATACACGATTCGAAGGATATTCTTTTTAGGCTAACTAGGATTTCTACGATTTCGCTCCATCATCCAAAAGCAGCCCAGCTCATTCCTATTCGTCTTGGCAATTCTGCTATTTGATTTTCTTTGTCCATTTTTATCTTATTTTATTACGTCCGTAATGTAAAAATAGCAGTTGCTACTGCAATACTAAAATTGGATTATGTATCTGGACGTTCAAAGATTATTCAATACTACTCGTTGATGGTGCTACGAAACAATTTAATATTAATATTTAACATATAGGTACCTACTCGTTAATTTATAACGTAGAGTTTTAATCTTCTAACTGCGATATTTGGTATATTTGTTTTGGAGATATCACAAAGGATATTGTTAGATATATCAAAAAGGATATTGGTTTGACTTGAAATATCTATAGACAGACAACTATATAATTATATATAAGACGGAAAACTTTAGTCCAAAAACAGTAGAGTTTTTCAGTTCAACATCACATTAAAAATCATATCGGTTCTGTAAGGTCAATAGGGGCGTATTAATAAGCTCGTGGTATTTAAAGCGGTTAAACCTATGCTGTAATTACAGCGATTTTTAGCGATTCCCTCGAATAATTCTAGCGATAGAGGTGTCCAGGCTGCCCGGGCGGTAGCTACGCCACTGGCATCCGCCGGACGGCGAGATTTTAAATTAATCCTTCAAAGTGAATAATGAGACAAGTATCGAAAATTCGACTACGGTAAATTTGAAATAGAAAATCATTAATTTATCTCACTTCGAGCTTAGGAAAGAAATTGTAATGAAAAATAAACAGACGTACACATGTTTCACGACGCGACATTAATATTCGTTTCTTCTGTCAGAGTCCACTTGATACATTTCCCGGCATACCATTTTTCCTTGGGTAATTCTAAATATAGCGCAACCTGCGTTTCTACATTCCGGCCCATCATCGGCACTTCAGTGTTCACCACATCGCCATCTGACGGCCGCTGACACGTGACACTTATCATTTACCCATCACCACTCACAGGACTGAGTGGTAGAAGAAATAGAATCGAATATTTACATTTACTGTTCATTTTATATTCTTACACTTACTTACTAAGCAACACACGGCGTGAGCTAAATATAGAACACCATACTCATTTGTCATCATCATAATCACAAAAAACTGACTTAATACATCTTTACATGCACATTTTTTGTCTACTGTTGACTTGAGTCTTGAAAATAAAGTAACAAGACAATTTTTTAATCTAGTTTTATTCATCGCGCCAGGACTTTCTTAGATGACGGTGTTTTCATTAAGATCAACAATCTCCACTCGTTCATTCGCGTATCTCAACTGCTTAAGCAGTACACTCGAAATCTTGTCAATTGTGCCTCGTTACATTATTCGTGTCTCTCAATATATGAAATAAGTGTCGAATATTTTATTGTGAATCACTTATAAATCTTTTCATGGAAATAATACACGTCCAAGTTCTCATATATTAACAGAAACTATCCATTGACGAAGGCCCTGTTAAAAGCCTCAACATCCGTAGGGCATCCATGAGAAAATGTATGACTGTATCCGAAGCAAAATTTGTGTGCCAGGATAAATAAGTGTGGCGTTCTATCGTCTATGCCTACCCCTGCGAAGAAGCGGTGTGATGGTTAGTTAGTTAGTTCCGTTGTAAATATCAATGCAATACGACCGAGGAGGAGGGCGACATTGGACGACAAACGTTTGAATTTGTAAGAAAATTGTTAAAAAAATTATATTAAACCTATACTTTTTTATTACAGTAGTAATGATTTCCGGAACGGTAATCTAAACTCTATAAACTTTATTATAATTATTGCTCGTTAGTAGCTATAAGAAACTTTAATTAATTAAAGTTTTCAATTTCCAATATGACAATTCCATCCTCGTATTTAAGGACATATTTTTTCCATATTAAGCATTAATAAAACTTTCAATTGCATATTTTTTCTTCATACAGTTAACGAAAAAAACAAACTCACCCTATATCTCCGTAAAAACCACATTTCAAAATGTACACGCAGACTTATTAAAAAAATTATTAATTGGTAACAAATAATGAAACATGTCAATGTTACCCTTGGGCAATTCATCAACAATAAATGTGATAAAAGTGATGATTCTTTTTTAATTATGCTTTGTGATCTTGTTCAGCAATCCCGGGCCACGGGCGATTGGCCAGGATCCCCGGAAGGTAGCTACGCCAGTGACTATAATGTGTGTCCGAGAAATAATTTTTTTTGAAAATTTTAAGGATTCGTGAATAATTAAAAATAATCTTTATCCACAAAAATTTTGTGTACAGGTTCTAAACGTGTAAACACGGTGTAACATTAAAACGGTGATAACCCTTTTTCTTAAGCTAGTTTACATGCGATAGGGTTATCGGACGGTGATTGGTGATATGTCAACAGTCGAGGGGGTAAGTTTTTTTTCAATAGATATTTTCTCAATAAAATATTTTTTTAATAAAACTTTCTCTGAACATTAAGATCTAATACTTCTGTGGATATAATTGCATGTTCTATATATCAATGTTTTCAGATAAATATTGCTTTAAATACCTATTTTTAATCAGAACAACAACATCCGTGTTATTTTAAACAATTTTCTGTAGAGAAACGTAACAAATATTTCATGTTTCAAGCCTTTTTACTTCTTCGATATGTGTCCTTACTCATACGATTATTTTTTATACAGTAGTGTGGTAGACCCGATTATAAATTATGAATAATGTTTCAAACAAATTTAGACAAAACAAAACAACTTCAATCAAATAGAATTAAAACTATCGCAAATAAAAAAGCTGAGTAGCTTCTTCGTGTAATAATTGCGTGTTCACATCTCTATTTATAATAATTGTGTCGGACAAGAAAAAACCGGTGGCCCTTAATCGGGCCTTTTTTACCAATCTCCAAATGTTGGCACTGATGAACATTTTATTAAAGAAAAAAAAAGTGATTTTTTTGTATTTTGATTTTTTAGAATTAATTATTGCATTTTTTATCACATGAATTGTGAGCGCGAGCGCGCAGATGGGCAAGAATAAATAAAACCCTTTGGGTATGCCTAGCGCGCTCGACGCATTTTTTATTAAAAATAACCGAAGTTATTTATTGTAATTTTTGTATGTATGTTTTTTAAAGTTTATTTTTGACATCACTGGGAGGTCGTTATCGGATTAATTTTGTTGTTAAAAATGTTTTTGTGTATGTTGTAAGCGATGTAAGAAGAAATCGCGGCGGCATGATTTGATTCTTGAAAAAGATTTTAATCTTCCCAAATCGTAATATTGGGCGACTGCAGTACGGTATCGCCACAGTCCGGGGGCATCGGTTTTACCCTCTAGCGACATCAGTACCGTGCCGAAGTCGCCATTTTATCGGTACCGTGCCAAAGTCGCCATTTTTATCAAACACAATTCAGTACCCTCTTGCGACATCGGTACCGTGCCGAAGTCGCCATTTTTATACAAAAATTATAAAATGTAAAAATTAATATGATTTTGTTCGCAATCACTTGTATATGGCTTTACATAATTTTATGTAGAAAAAATATTGAATTTGTGTAGCCAGGCTCGCCAGAGAGACCAAATATACGAAATTATTGCACCCAGCTTGGCGAGTCTGGCCCCCTTTTTACCGATTATCTCCATGAAGGATGAACCTGAGAGACATTTGTTATTGAAACAAAAGAAAGATAAAATATAAATGTGTAAAAATAGTATGTTATAACTATAGTAGAATGTTTAGTTACATGTTTATTAATATTTTGAATACGGGACCACTGCTCATAGAGCTGCGACTCGAATTATGAGTAGTGATCCCGCCGTCAGACAGAGGTCGGTGTCGTCGGTTTCCGAAATGCCGACCTCTGACTGGTCGTTGAAAATGCGCCTGGGCGTGCGGGCCCTGATTTTTTGATGAAATAAATTACGTGGCGCAGGAACCCAGAATTCACTTCTGCTCCTGCGTTCACCTCCAGATCTACTTGCGACTTTTTCTTCTTCTCTACTCGACTCCTGCTTCATCCTTTGGACCGCTCTAAGATTCTCAGCGAATTTTTATACGATCTCGCTTTCGTCTGAGAATCTGCGATATCGGTGCCATCAGGTTGACCTGACCGTAAGGCGGTGGAATCACCCTATATTTTTGCGCGTTCCCGTCCGGAACAATAATAATAAAACAGAAAAAATAACTTCCTGACAATATATTTAAGAGGTGTTTAATTTTACCGATACAAAGACAACTTAATTAAAAATACTGGAAAAATTCGCGAAGGAGACATTTAAAACACAAAAAACAACACAGATAGATATACGACACGACAAATATCGACTTGAAAACAAGAAATAAAAAAAACGAATAACTTTAACGGAGATCGGACCAAACAGTACCTACGTAATTACAAAACTATTTAAAGATCTACCTGACAGACTAAAAATATTAAAAGGGACAAATAAATATTTGAAAAATATTACATGAACTGTGTAACATTGTGATAAGTTTTATGTAGGTGTATTATGTAGGTTCCCAATATTGTAGAGTATTTTTACTGAGTATACTTAAGTAATATATTCTTAATATGAGACGTATCATGTAATATGTACAATTTTCCAAGACGTCTTTAAAAATTATATAAATACTAGCCGTACACCATGAGAAATCACGGGAAATAATAATAACGACTCGCCTTGCGTGACCGCGCCGCATGTGCCGCGCGCTGATTGCGTGTCCCACTCTAATTATTTTAATGTTTGAATGACTGATTGCGTGTCCCACTCTAATGTTTTTATTCCAGCAATTTACGGACTTTACAACAGACAGACTGACGGAAGGATAGACAGATAGACAACGAAATTATTATGTTTGATGATTGATTAATAAACAATAAAACAAAAAAAAAAAAATTACATTTCATTAAATAATATTGAGAACAAATAGTATTTGACTATTCGCATTTGAAATTTGAGGCGCAAGTAATGATGGACATTAATATAAAAATATATTATTCTGTCGGCCACCACTAAAAAAAACTGTTAGGTATAGTATGGTGTATATGTAGGATAATTTAGTTTATATATATATATATATATATACGTAATATGTATATACAAATTTATTATATATATATATATTTATTTTCATGGCAAAATTATTAATTAATAAATATTAAAGTACGAATACATTTCCTTCTTTAGCAAGAAATCTTGGAAAAATCTCAGACGCTTTATCCTAGAAAGAAAATAATGTTAGGGTGTACGTTTTTCATATTGTTTCATCAGTCTCTTGCTGTCGGCAATAATAATACTAGGGCAAAACCCATAAATAATTGGGGACGTGTAACCGTCGGGAGGGGGTGCTATTGGTAGGAAAGTACCCGTGGATCGGAAGCAGGAAATAATGGCGGGGCTTGTCCAGGACACTCCAGGGGTATTAGACAACAATAAGAGGAGTAGTATAGAATATAGCAAATAATGATCCGAAAAAACGAAAGGTTCAAATAAATGTTTCGTCCGTTCTGTAGTACCTATATTTTGCGAAAAACGTTGCATCGCGGTATATTATAAATATAATAATGTTGACACATATTGCATTGCAGACCGTGGGTGAGTGAGCATCGGTGTTCTTTTTTTTTCAACTTTTGGGATGCACAGCTGTCAGCTATTTTAAAGTTTTATTTTGAATCTTGAGACACAAACGGCTTTATTGACCAAGTGCTGCCGACGAATGCCCTTGTCATCGAGGCCTCGAAAGTACGTCAGACATTACATTAGTATATTTAACTAAGACATAAACCGCCCCGAAAGTTGTTAAATGGTAAACTATATTATTTTGATTAATATAAATTAACTTTGTTTAAACCACTTATTTATTGAAAAAAATCAACATGTTTCAAAGCCAATGGCTTCTTCATCAGGAATATTATTATGTTACCACAAAATAAATTTGCTACTTTTGAAGAAGAAGAAAATATTATTTTGAGTTTCATACAAGTTTTTGCTCTTCTTGGGCATTTGATTTTTATCCAACACATGTATCTCTTTTCGTGGTTACCTCTACTGCTTGTCTCCGTGACTGCTCATCCTACTTATTTTTATGGTAACCTCTGCCACTTGTCTTCTCGTGGCAGCTCATGCTATTTTGTTTTGTAGTTACCTCTGCCACTTGTCACAATGGCAGATCATATCACTTTGTCTTGTGGTTACCTCTGTCACTTGTCTCCACTGCAGCTCATACCACTTTATGTTGTTCTTACCCATACTGCTTGTCTCCGACCTTCCTCTGCCGCTTCTCTGTGTGGTTGCTTATATCACTTGGAATAATGTACATACGCATATTATGGAAGAGGCCTATATCCAGCAGTGGAGAGATGAATACTGAATAAGAAGAAGAAGATATATTATATATTCATCTTTATTTTACTCTACTTCCTTTTACATTTATTTATTCTGTAAGGTATAATTTATAGATTCAAGAGATCTAATATATTAAATGTGGATACAAGGATTTATTATCTGACGTTTTTCTACTATGTGACTTAATAACGGTTTCTCTCTTTTATATCTGTAAACTAATATTTTATACTGAGACACGAGAAAGCCAATATTTGACATCCAAGAACGAGATAGTCTATCGAACTCCCCTACGATATATATAGCTTACTTACTGCGTCCCTTTCTGTCAAATACTGTTTGATGATTTTATAAACACCACTCCACTTTTAATCGAGCATTAAATCAAAGGGGTTTGTTTAAATTACATAGAAAATACTATCTTTCTAGAAATCATTATAAAATTAAGGTAAGATGTGAAACAGTTGTTCGATTTAATGATACTTCAGCATTTTTTTCATCACGAAAAATGTCTTGTACAAATACCTTCTCATATAAATTTCATCGTTCTGTTTACCTAATGAATTATTTTATTTTATCCCATACTTTAGACTCGGTTTTTGTCGGAGAATAGTTTTTATGTCATTTTACGTTATACTTACACGATTTAACTACAATAAAACAATAACTACATACAAAAAAAGACAATCTGGTTCTAGAAACCGCAAATAATTCAATAGAAATTAAATAAATATCTTTAATTCAAATGATTGAAGATTTAATATTTCAGCTATAAAATCTACGTAGATTTCTGCTAGCATTTTGCGATTTCCTTAGATATTATTGAAAGTAATTATTGATCGTAAAATACTTTTTTCCGAAACAAATAATTTTACATGACGCACATTCTGATACACAACCTCAGCATTAAAAAAATTCTTGTAATGTAGTCTTGGGGATAATCTATTGGATTTTGTTAATTCCACCTAACAATGACCTAATTTTATTTACATCTTACCTGACCTAGTAACGATATTTGAGTGAATTTATAGTTAAGGTTAAGAATGTTCTTAGGTTTTCACGGCCACTCAGAATCTTCAAGTTTGTGTTTATTGGGGTATTATGTGATCACATCAGCCCTGATGATGGACCCTGCAATGGAATCCGAAACGTCGGCCCGAAAGGTCGTAACAACACGGCATAATATCCCAGTAATCACAAAGTTGAAGATTATACTTAAGGTATTTTAAAAATCAATGAAGGAAGTATAAGGAAGTTATGAAAATCAAATAGATCATTGTCGGAAGAACGAAAGTAAGTCAAATCGTAAGAAAAGGTGAAAGCTAAAGATATTTATTTATCAATCATGATAAATAAATATCTTTAGCTTAGAATAGTGTCGAAACTGGACATCTTTACACACTGCCCAGGATATCAGGTTTTACAAACGCAACGCAATACCATGACGCGACAGGCATTATACTGTCCGAATAGTCCGACAGGAATGTGAGGAATCTCGGATTGATCGATTGGACGGTCAGGTCCGCACAGGTAGACCTGCCTCGGTACATCCGGAACGCGACGAGGCGCGCATCCCTAAGTAGTCTGTGTGTGATTTCTACTTACGAATGTTACCGAATATTCATAGTCTTCATTCGCCTCGCACACGCCGTCTTTACCCACATCTAAATATTTGACCATAAATATATTCATTTACCGTACAGATTTTTTACGAGTCTTTTTAGCCTAATTAATTTTCAACGTCGCATTCAAGTACCTAAGAGTAAACGTGAAGTGCAACAGGGACCACTGTGGAGAAGTGTTACAGCAAATACAAAAAGCCGCAGTCATATCAGGATGCTTGAAGAATGTGGTCTGGAAAAATAAACACATGAATATCCAGAGTAAGAGATGTGGATTTACAAAACGTGACCCCACAATGACTCATGGTATCGAGCAGATAGTAAATAACCAAAAACCTCCTTCGAATCAGCGAGATGAAAACATTAAGAAATATCGCTGACATAACACTCCGAGATCGGATTCGCAATACGGAGATCCGAAAAATATTCAAATTCAAAGACGCTGTGGATGGGGGCGACAGAGAAGAAAGTTCTGGATCATGTGAGCAGAATGACAGATTCCAAAGCCGCAAAAGTAGCGAGTCATCAAGCACCCTAGGGAAATAGACCTACAGGACGACCCCCTGAAAGATAGGGACAGCTGGCAGTCCGACTCCCAAGAGCTAACAAGCTCAACAAGCCTAAAAAAGATGAAGAAGAAGAAGGATAAAAAGAGTAGGTAAGAATATTGTTTCCCATTTGTGTTTTCCACTTGTCACAATGGCAGATCATATCACTTTGTCTTGTGGTTACCTCTGCCACTTGTCTCCATTGCAGCTCATACCACTTTATGTTGTTGTTACCTCTGCTGCTTGTCTCCATCCTTCCTCTGCCGCTTCTCTGCGCGGTTGCTTATAACACTTGGAATAATGTTCATACGCATATTATGGAAGAGGCCTATATCCAGCAGTGGAGAAATGAAGACTGTGTATAGCGGACTACGACGAAGATGACATTTAAAAATCAAATATCACATTTTAACCGAAATATGGTTGTGAACAATGCCTAGCTCTGGGACTAAGTAACCAAAGATTATACTTCAGGCGAAACGAAAATATTACTTTGAATATATCATCTAGCACTCCTCGAATATGAAATTTACAACCACCTAGATATTGCGGATCAAACAGCGTACAGAACATACTGCTCCATTTTACATTAAGTAAATTATGTACCACTCCACAATAAAATCGCGCATATCGAAATACTTTGATGTACTAATTAGCCTAGACTATTATTTTCATTCTGTTACTATTATTGAAGCATACTTACATGGCATATCAATTGTAACTCTGAAAATACTCATTGATACAATCTAATCACGGATAAATATTTGCTCTCGGTACAAATGTATATTTTACGATACGAGCTTGTGGTTATGTTTTCATCGAAGGAAAGAATCTTTAACAATGTTTGATCAAGATTGAGGCATACAATAGTCTCGCACCTGAATCATTATGTGCACTAATTTCAATATTATCTAATCAGCCGTGCATTGTATTTATTATTCACAATTTGGACAATGGGCGCATTCATCCATACACAATACACTATTAGTGATAGCTTATCGCGCAATAATGTAAACTATCGAAATCAGAATTACAAAGATGTCTTACACCATCATCATCAGTAAAAAAATCACCAACAGTTAAAGAGTTTATCAAAGATCTAAGCCAGGTCTTCGGATATAGGGGATACGGGTGAGTGAGAACGAGAAATCAAAAGATATACGAAAATGACTAACAATGCGATAAGCCGTTATTCAAAAATGGCTTACGAAGTACAAATACAGAAAACTCGAATTTAGTGAATGAGTTTATAGTCTCTACATCAAGAGATGATCCAAAAATAAGATAATAGATGATGGCGTATGCACATTGTTTACAATCATCATACATAAAATCAAATTGAACTTTCAATGAAAATTATGATAATGTGGAAGTGAATATGAGAATAAAAACATAATATAAGTGAAGAGTATATTTTGAGCTTCTTTCCTTCTATTTAGCTTTTTTGTTAATATACATTTATATTTTGTCTTAATACAGATGTTTAGAGGTTCCTAATCATCATTATCAGTCATTTACTATTGCTGGATGAAGACAAGCCATCCCGTATTGCCCATTTTTTCCGTCCTTTGATATTCACTGCCATGTAATTCCGACAGACCTGACGATTTTGTCAATCCATCTCTAGCGGCGTCGCCGGTCTTCTGACTTCTCCGGATTCCCCTTGGGTACCACAGAATTACGGTGTTTGTCCAACGAATGTCTCTCCTCCGAACAATATGGCCTGCCGATAATCATTTTATTTTTCTGGCGTAATCTATCATATCGAATATTCTTATACTAAATGTACTCGTATCTAGGGCTTTGAATAGCTTAACCAAGATTTATATATCACGGGATTTTTGACAGATAAAAATGTGAGTCCTGGACAAAAGTCACTTTTCAGTTAAAATGAAGGTTTTTAGATGAACCTGAATCGAATTGTTACTATAATAAACGACTTACGAACAAAGGCTTCATCTACTCTAGGAGAGACAATGGTCAGCGGCTCCTCCGATCCGATGTTTGACCGCCTTTGTAGTTCCACATTACACGGAACATTAAAACTCCATCACCACGGCGAGTGAGTGAGCCCCTGCAGCAAACCTGTTAACGAGCGGAAGCGAAGAAGTCTTAATGCATAATAACGTTAATCGCTCTGCCGACACCGCGGACATGCGCAGCCGCGCAGGAGGAAGGATGAGTCAATCTGGCGTGACGTGGACGTGGCTCGAGGATACGACGGCCGCGCGACCAACAAGCGCATAATACATATTTAGATGATTTTCTGCTATGTTAACGTTTGCCAAACATTTACACTACGCTAAGTTAAGTAAAATTTGTCCAATAACATAGCAAAGGGGACTTCTCTCTGAAAAATAAGAATCTCTTGGAGGACCTGTTGGAAAGTAATGAAATGCTACGTCATTAATCTCCAAGGTGCAACTCTATAGAACCGAGATCTGGACGTTAAAACTGTTGGCCACATTACAAATAAAGAGATATTAATGGGGTAAAATCTATGTAACCGATTGAAAAAGAGGTAGGTGTACTTTTAGGATTTGTTTTTATTTACTGCATCATGCCAATAAAAATGAGTTTCATAACTTTATTAGGCAAGTCAAAAAGCGCAAAATGTAATTTTTTTGAAATTAAATTTTACAAAATGGTGGATCTGCGGCAGCATGAAGACAGTCAATTTTGCAAGGGGGTCCGCGGCTAGCAGCGTAAATGATTAAATTAAAACCCTTTTTGCAAGATTTTTATCATTTTATCTGACTTGTATTGAAATAAACGAATTTTCAATATATAAATTAATTTTCACGGTAATCCAAGGTTTACCGATAGACAAGACAGAAATATTAAAAAATAAATGCAAACAGAAAGTAGCGTACCTCCGTAACTATTGATTTTTTTTAAATTTAATTTAGTACAAAAAGAGGTATGACATGCCCATAAATTTCTGGCACGATGGTATAACATAATGTCATCTAAATAATATTATATTATGTTAAATTATTATATTAATTTTAACAGAGGCATAATCGCACGAGGAAGTTGTTTAACTGTTGCATCAATGATCATTTTGTCACTTGCAATAAAATATTATTTTTTAATATCGATTTGCAATCTTAAAATATATCTATATTGCTTTGCGAATTATTACTATTATACATTAATACAATAGTCGCATTAAAAATTTTAAATGAAAGATATTGAGAAATGAGGTGATTCTAATAGGAACAGTTATTTTAATTTCACAAAGAACGGAATGTTAGTTTTAACTGAGTAAAAAGCACTACCAGATTTAAGGTCTACCGGTTTCGAGACGTACCCGTCTCTTCGTCAGTACCAACACTACACTACTATATTCACAATACTATATACCCCAACCATAGTATGATCACATGCGTGTTAATCTTGTCAGCGACAAACATGTACTTGGGGTGTATAGTGTTGTGAATATAGTAGTGTAGTGTTGGTCCTGACGAAGAAACGGGTACGTCTCGAAACCGGTAGACCTTAAATCTGGTAGTGGTTTTTACTAAGTTAACTAACATTCTGTTATAATGTCTAACCACAAAGTTAATGCTTTAAATATTAATAATATCACAAAGAACATTTTGAATACCTAGGAAACCTTTTATAATTATATGTTGTACCATTAAATCAGCGATTTTTCTTCTATTAGATAAATACAGTAGATGAAAGTGAAGTAATCTGTCCCGGTATGATTCAATTTGATTGCTGATACATTGCATGATTTGATATACTAGAAACCTATACGAAATATTTGATATTAGATCATTGTTGCTGGAGTTTTCTCGACTCTTAATTCAGATAGGAATCTACCTCCAAAGTATTGCGAACTAGCTCTGTTGCACACACACACTCTGTGTCTGTCTGTTCTGTACACAGAATGGTATTCCCCAGAGTGCAGAAAGCAAACGCAATGAAAACATAAAGTTTTTGTGAATCCCGCTGAATAGCAATCTACGCGAGACGCGCAGCTCCGTGTCGATACATTATTCCGCACAGGTAAGGAGCCCGCTGCACCACTGTTGGCTAATACCGAGGCTTGCGTCATTCGCGCAGGTATTTGCGCTGATCGGCCTTCAGCAGCGGGCAAGACTCACGACCAGTTTGGTCCGGCGGGCGGGGGGTATTACGCGTCTCGAAGCGGACAAACATTTTATACACGGATATTTTTTTATTAATTAGCCAATTTTTCGAACATAAATCTCCCATCAGTCACCGACACAAGAGCCGACGAATTGCCTCTGCAAAGGTCAGCTGAGGCACACAATCGAGGTGGAAGGTCGACAGTCGCAATGTAACACGCCTTGCCGTGCCTTCATTTATTGTTATATCGTTTGTTTCGCAACCTTCAACGGGCAATGAGGCGCTAGGAAGGTAGTGATGGCAAAAAAGTCGCATTTTATGTAGTCGGCATACGCGGCCGTAAAGCCCTTAAAAGTAAGTACCTACACAACCCAATAATACTAATTTCGATGTCTGTCTGTCCGTCCGTAACTTATTTAACGTCCGTAATTTATTTTAAATTTTTTTTTCTTTTTGTGCTTTCTTTCTTTTTCATTCGTTTTTTTCTTTTTTTTTTGTAAATAAATAAAAACTTATTCTTTAGGAAGTGACATGTAAAATTACCGTTATTTTTAACGGATTACAGTTAGTTACATATAAATATTGAAGTCAGAACAAATAAAGTAAAATGAAAGAAAAGGTTGGTTAACAGAATATAACAAATAAATAATAATATATTGCAAAACACAGTACATAAAAGTATTAGAATTGTGTATCAAGTTTGCAATACAGGAAAAATCAGACAGTGAATCTCAGTAATCACTACATTTCAGAACATTAAGAAACTAAATGTAGAAAAAAGAAACTTAAGCACAAAAGAAGCAGAACAACTAAAAAACCAATTAATAATGTAAGTTAAAAATGCAAATGAAATATTAGGAAGAAATTTTTCATCAATGAACATCTGTAATTAATGTAAATGTAAATCGTCTGAAATAATGAATTGTTATTTCATAAAAATAAATCCCGCATTACCATAGAGGTTTACAATCCATTTCAGCGTTAAATTGTTTTTGAAAAAGAGTCAAAATTAATAAATTTTTCAGATTAGGCGTTATGCAAAAATTGATTCAGATATAACTGCAACATATAATTTATTTTTAATTCTGCAATTTTTATAATTTTGTTTATCAATCGAGGACATCGTTATTGTTTGCATTCCACTACTGCATTAATACAGCGTTAATACTGATTAACCGGACTCCTTCGCCACACACCTCAGTCTAATTAGGGAGTCAGTGATAAACTTTTGCATTAAACTAAAAAACATTAACGAATTACACCATAAAATTATAAGAAAAAATGTAAAAGTATATAACTATGTATTCAGGATGGTTAGCTTTAATAATAAATAAAGGAACGCCTTTCTAGTTGCCGATCTGATGTCTCCGTTCGACACTTATGTTACATACGATTTCTAATCTTTAGCTCGAATTCAGAGTCAATAGGTAGATGATATAAAGGTTAAGGTATACCTTAAAAAAAAAAAAATTACGCTTTTAAGGCGTACCTTAATCTTTAAATCACTAAGTATTGACTCTCAATTCGGGCCTATGTATTAAGTAACAAACTCTTTGCGTATTACCCTTTGTTGTATCGCACTGTTTCTGAACTAAATGTAATTACATAAGAACAAGAAATAAATCCAAGAAAAAAATGAACGGATATTTTTTTAAAATCAAACATAATAATTTCGTTGTATGTCTGTCTGTAACTTTTTATAACGTCCGTAATTTCGTTGAAATTCACGGCTAAAAAACGAAATTACACGGCTGGAAGTAGAACGCGAACCTCGGGCGCGCTAATGCCAGCGCGGCACCCTAGCGACATTGCTACCACCGCCTCTCCGTGGACTGTCAAAAATATAATTGGGCTAAGCTTAAGACGCGAACCATTTCATGATTTTTTACGGGTGTGTAAGTGTTTACACCCCGGTACATCATTAATATTGGCAGTAATCTCAAATTTCTCGATGTTCTCGAATCATATTAATATGATTTCTTTTTTCTCTCACTTTGGCGTGCCGTGCGAACAAAGTTGCTTCATACGTCGTCGGCTCAGATTTATTTTTACTTAAAATATCTTCGATATAACGTTGCTACAGTCTGACTGTATTCAAATTGATTGTCAAAACATTGTAACGTGCAATTCAATAAACAAAATACTACTTTTATCGTATATACATAATAATAAACGCCAGATAAGTTTGAACGGTGCAAGTCGTTAATTTCTGGTAGTGACATAAATTTAGCAGCGTCCGCATTTCCTTGCTTGTTCTCTTACACTCTTTTAATATTTAGTAGTCATTTATTCAAATATTTTTGAGACGAAACTTTTAAAATAAAAAGTACAATTGTGTTACCTTTGGGATTCGTATATTTTTATTGTTTTATGTTAAGTAATAGAAAACTAATTGAATACTGGAAATGAATAAAGCACTAAGTGCCAGAATGCCCATTAAAGATACAAAGTAAAAAGCGAATGTAGTCTTTTTCGTTCTTTATGTGTGCTTTTACACACTTTTCATTAATATTTTTAACACTACTGCAAGTCGGTACTATACGTGATTTAGTCATTTTAATACAAAAAATTGTAAAATACTCTCACGTGTCATGGCTGCAGGATGAATTAATGAAAACGCTGGGATTTAATACAGGATTTATTGAATACCGATTAATTAATCAAACTAACGTACAAAGTCGCTTATCACTATTAAATGTAACGCTATTCCTTCAATTAAACTGTTTCGCAAATTTATCATTCGCAAATAGACACTTTATATTCGCTTTAACACTTTATTCACTGTTCACTAGAATACTCCACCAATTTCCGCACTTATTAATTTCGCTTCGGTTTATTTCGCTACGTAAGAATGTTTTAGAATCGCCGTCGAATTACCACTCGCTTGGCTTCTCGTAACTCGCCGCTACCGCTCGCTTGGTCGGCCTGACTCGACACTCGTGACTGGCTTCGCTTCTATTATCGCTGTCAACGCGCACGGAAAAACAACTCACTCGTTACTCCCGTGTGTCGTATTTATATTGGTTAAATGCTGTTATCTAGACGTTTCCAGTGTTAATTCCAGATCCTTCGGTAGTATGATGCCAACTTCAAACAACTGTCACTTGACAGAAGTGCGTGATTTTTTTTAGCCTCGTTACAATACTCATGTCGTCTAGTGACTTATTTATAAAAGAAAATTAGGAAATTACACAGATAGGACTTCAGTTCAGTGTTTAAAGTATTGGCAAATTACTAATCTGTATAATTGTCATAATAATTTTATTTTTAGCACATAGTGCTTTATTCAATTCCAGTATGCAATCAAGTAAAACATTAAAAACAGTACGTCATTTATATCAAATAAAATAGGAAATATTAGGTCCTTACATATGAAATTGACGTTTAGTATGGGAGGAACATAAAGCCGATTTTTTTTATTATAATATATTTATTTAATCAATGAATGTACCATTGCTATCTATGCACTTCTGCCATCTCATAGGTAGTTCATCGATCCCTTTACTAAAAAAACCATTCGGACGGGAATCAATAAAATCTTTGAAGGCGGTTTGGACTGCCCCATCGAAGTTGAATTCTTTCCTTTGCAAGAAGTTATCCAAATTTCGAAAAAAATTGTAATCTGTTGGGGCAAGGTCCGGAGAGTGCGGTGGATGTCTTAGACATTCCAACTGAAGCTCCTCTAATTTGGTAGCCGTCTGCTGTGCAGTGTGTGGTCTAGCGTTATCATGAAGCAGCAGTGGCCGAGAGCGATTAACCAGCCTCGGTTGTTTAGCAGCTAGCTTTTCAATCATGGTTTGCAGTTGCTGACAATAGACATCTGCCGTAATCGTCTGGCCAGATTTAAGAAAGCTGTAGTGAACGACACCAGCACTAGTCCACCAAACGCTCACAAGTAACTTTTTTGGAGTCAATTTTCGCTTCGGGCATGGTTTGGCTGGTTCGGCAGGGTTCAGCCATTGCGATGAGCGCTTCCGATTATCGTACAGGATCCACTTTTCATCACAGGTAATGATTCTATTTAAAATCCCTTCATTATTGTGCCGGTTGAGTAATGCAACGCAGCAGTCAACGCGCTTTGTTGATTTGCTTCACTCAATTCGTGAGGTACCCACCTTTCAAGCTTTTTCACCTTACCAATTTGCTTCAAGTGGATTAAAACAGTTTTATCACTAACACCGCAGCCTGCAGCTAACTCGGATGTGGTTTGCGATGGATCCGCTTCCACAATAGCCTTCAATTCTTCATTATCAACTTTGGTCTCCGGCCGTCACGGGGCTTGTTCTGCAGGTCGAAATTTCCAGAACGAAAACGTTGGAACCAAAAACGCACTGTGTTTTCTTTTGCGGCACCGTCGCCATACACATCATTAATCCTTCGAGCCGTTTCTGCAGCACTGGTGCCACGGTGGAACTCGTACTCGTAAATAACGCGATTTTTCAAGTTTTTCAATTTGTAAACTGAGTGACGCAAAGAAAAAAACAATTGAGGAAAAAACAAATGAATTATAATTTTCAAAACACAAATACATGAGTAAATAGCTGTATAAATTTGGATTTGGAATTCCTAACCAAAGAGAAGATATTTGAGATCAAATTTGCCAGTACGGCAAAACTCCAATTTCATATGTAAGGACCTAATATTAAAGACAATACGACCTCACCTTCCTATACTTTTTTGAAACACCTATAAAGTGATTCCAGAAAGCTAAAAGTAATTACAATTTATAGAAATAAACTTTGTTTACACCACTTTTTTATTGAAAAAAAATCGACATGTTTCAGAGCCCATGGCCCCTTCGATTGAGTATACTTTTGTATCCTGACGAAGGGCCTATGAGACACAGCAATATTATTTTGTGGTGACATTATAATTATAATGTCACCACAAAATAATATTGCTGTGTTTGAAGTAAAATTAATCAATACGCAAACGTGGAATGACCAAATAAAGATTTTAATCCATTTCAATCATTATTTTTTATTTTTCACATGATAATATTGTCATTAAATTAGTAAATTATTGTTATTAACGTTTTACACCAAAATAAAACAATTAATTTCCAGAAATGATTGAATTGTAGAATTATCTATGTATCTATTCCTTCCAAAATCATGTTTCCTATAAATTTATATGCTTGTTTCTTAAAAAATCTCGAACTCAGTACATTTTTAACAAGTAATCCTCGACATGACATTTTTTTTGGATATTGTTGCCTTTGCTTTTATACCCCACATACATCATATTCGCATTTATGTTGAATCTATGGATGGACGTGTGCACAATATAATAAAGACTCCAGATAGAATTGAATGTAGGAATACAAAGTGTGATATTCCCGGAAAGTATGAGCGGGCAGGTGCGCACTGGACCCACAATCGTGTTGCGTGTGACACCGACTACCGCGCTGCATTATTTATAAAGCGTTCATGTAGTGGGCGGCGCCACGCATTAAATATACCTAATGCGGCAACAAAACTTCTCGTATTTTTTCTTCATTTGATTGTGAACAGAACCGCTACGCCGCAGTGAGTGTGGCGACTGCACGACACTTATTAATAATACATTAATAAAAACCCCCAAGAATTCAGATGGAACGAGGCTCTTTCAAAAAGTAGCAGCAAATTATTTTTTAAATAATTCAATTACGTGAGGTATATTCTCCCTCACCACACACAAGAATCATAATTCTTTTTGGTGAGGTATATACATACAAAAAAAATTGAATTATTAACATTTTCTATGTATAATTGTAATAAAATATTATATATATAATTAATTAAATAAATAAAATAAAAATAAAAAATATTTATCTACATTTACCACGGACGGACTTAATATTATGGAGTTTGCTTCACGGGTCTCGAGACAACAGCCCCCCAAAATTATAATATAACAATAAAATATGAACTAAAAACGACAACGCCGATATACGTAGAGATGATGTGTTCTTAAGTTTTCGAGATCATTCAGAATTTTCCAGTTTGAGTTTTATGGGATATTCTGTCCTATTTCTATAGCCTTTCACCATCGATCATCATCAAGGCCGGTGTGCTGTTATGAGTGTTGATGTTGTGGTTAAGTACTGGCTTAGTAATAACGTGTCGAAAACGGATGTGTCTATATCTATGTGTTACCGTGTCGGAAATAATGTGATCCGAAACATCGGGCCTTCATGTCCCTGCAACGTCCCAGTAATGATGGAATACGGAACGTCGGCCAGAAAAGTCATAGAAATACGGCAGAATATCCCAAAAAAGTCAAACCAGAAGAAAGAAATGTTTTTTTCAAGTAAAACTAAATATACCTGGAGCCTAGCATTCTCAAATCCTAATTTTTAGAGCTAAAATAGGCCGTTTTGCTGTTGTTTCTGGTTTCATTTCCCAGCTGTCGGTGATTCGGAGGGGGCTAGTAGTGTGGGATCCCTCCTATAAATCCCACACAGTTATCAGTTTCCTTTTCTTCGGTCTTCTCACATCGGTGAACAGCTTTTTTATTTCATTAGAAAAATTTAAGAATTCACCGTGTCTTTGACCTCGTCATATTTCCCAAATCTGCGTCCTCTCACTAAAGCGCCCAAGTTTATAATAAACAGAGTCAGCTTGGTCACGCCTATATGGTCGAAAGTGAAAGAACTTAAATCTCTCTCACCGAATCGTGCCAAAAATTGCAGTAGCAAGGAGAAGGAAAAGAATGACAATAGACAATAGTCCTTAAAGCGCATCTACCACCCGCTTGTACCTTTTTTTCCGCCAATGCTGGCGTCTCCATACTATTGCAGCCTTATTTTATGAATTTTACGAGATTTCACAGTCACCGACCATGAAAAGAAGACAACTAGCTGCTCCTCCGAGGTGCAATCAGCTAAAGGCGCCCTCTTCCCGCAATTAAGTCAAGCCATCTATTGGGCGGTGACAAAACCTTATCTACGAATTTTCCTTCTCTTCTGTATTTTCTCCTGTATTTATTATTTGAAATGCCTGGGGAATTTGTTTCGTGAAATTTACTGTTTCTTTTTGAAACGCGCTCGTATAATACATACATTGGTGAGTTCATAAATATTCGATTGCTGTCAAAGTATATTCATTCGCTTATAACAAATACAGTGACAGCTAAAGCTTCCGGATTACGAGCCCGGATAAACCGGGGGGACATTTTGTTACAATTATTTACACATCCAATAAATTCGAACACCTAGATATTCGTAGCAAAAAGCATAGATAAAATTTCTATCGTGTTAAAGGAACATAGGTTACCCTGTAAGTATTCTATAATTTTAACTTTTTTTATAGCGTCAATAGCAATGAAGTTATTTTTAAAGTGCTTGAAATGGAATAAATATTAAAATGGATTTTATAAACATTACTGCGGATGAAGTTTAGTATTGAACTTAACCCATATATCTGTAAGGTCAAATTTTTATAATGGTTTTGTTGGGTATTTGTCGTGTCCACACAATCCATTGTATCCCATTTGTATTAGGTCCTTACATATGAAATTGGCGTTTAGTATGGGAGGAAAATAAAGCCGATTTATTTTTATTATAATATATTTATTTAATCAAAGTATGTACCATTGCTATCTATGCACTTTTGCCATCTCATAGGTAGTTCATCGATCCCTTTACTAAAAAAACCATTCGGACGGGAATCAATAAAATCTTTGAAGGCGGTTTGGACTGCCCCATCGGAGTTGAATTTTTTTCCTTTGCAAGAAGTTATCCAAATTTCGAAAAAAATGGTAATCTGTTGGGGCAAGGTCCGGAGAGTACGGTGGATGTCTTAGACATTCCAATTGAAGCTCCTCTAATTTGGTAGCCGTCTGTTGTGCAATGTGTGGTCTAGCGTTATCATGAAGCAACAGTGGCCTAGAGCGATTAACCAGCCTCGGTTGTTTAGCAGCTAGCTTTTCCATCATGGTTTGCAGTTGCTGACAATAGACATCTGTCGTAATCGTCTGGCCAGATTTAAGAAAGCTGTAGTGAACGACACCAGCACTAGTCCACCAAACGCTCACAAGAAACTTTTTTGGAGTCAATTTTCGCTTGGGGCATGGTTTGGCTGGTTCGGCAGGGTTCAGCCATTGCGATGAGCGCTTCCGATTATCGTACAGGATCCACTTTTCATCACAGGTAATGATTCGATTTAAAATCCCTTCATTATTGTGCCGGTTGAGTAATGCAGCGCAGCAGTCAACGCGCGTTTGTTGATTTGCTTCACTCAATTCGTGAGGTACCCACCTTTCAAGCTTTTTCACCTTACCAATTTGCTTCAAGTGGATTAAAACAGTTTTATCACTAATACCGCAGCCTGCAGCTAACTCGGATGTGGTTTGCGATGGATCCGCTTCCACAATAGCCTTCAATTCTTCATTATCAACTTTGGTCTCCGGCCGTCCACGGGGCTTGTTCTGCAGGTCGAAATTTCCAGAGCGAAAACGTTGGAACCAAAAACGCGCTGTGTTTTCTTTTGCGGCACCGTCGCCATACACATCATTAATCCTTCGAGCCGTTTCTGCAGCACTGGTGCCACGGTGGAACTCGTACTAGTAAATAACGCGATATTTCAAGTTTTTCATTTTGTAAACTGAGTGACGCAAAGAAAAAAACAATTGAGGAAAAAACAAATGAATTATAATTTTCAAAACACAAATACATGAGTAAATAGCTGGATAAATTTGGATTTGGAATTCCTAACCAAAGAGAAGATATTTGAGATCAAATTTGCCAGTACGGCAAAACGCCAATTTCATACGTAAGGACCTAATATTAAGTAAACTTTAGTAGTTATATACACATTTTACGGCGGATGGTCACGGGCTCCTGTTAATAATCGAAAAACATTTTGAAGCCTGTGTGCAAAAAATAGCGAATTTCAGTTCATCGGAAACTAATCCGTAATCGCAGAGTTTGACGAAATGACCTTGAAACCAAATTCTTCCGTAGCGAAGCCTTATCTCGAGCGTTTTTACAATAAATATCGATAACGAAATATAAATTGAAAAGGATTACCCAGTTATTGTTATCTCAATAAAAAGTGTCAAATCCAGATAAAGCTAAACCCATAAATATTTCTGTTTATAACAGGTTCAAAACGTATCCAGCACCGTCATATCGGTTATCGGCAGTATCGCAATATCGACGGATTAACTATTACAATATGGGTGTAGTCAATTTTATCATAAAAAAACTTTTAACGGACGATTTACTAATAATACACTACAAGCTACTGAGCAAAAAATGTTACTGCTTCTAATTCCACATGTTTATTGAAATCACATACAAATTGTACGGTGTACGTATACGTACAATTTGTTTTACTACTTTCTTTTATTATTTTACATGATTACTAGCTCTCGACCAGGCTTGGACACAAAACATGTTATTTGTTGACTTGATAAATTTGTTTCGCTGGTGACATTGCAACGTAAAATCGACCACGAGAAAAGCAGGAGAAGACAGAAGGCAGCTGACAACACAGCTGGTAAAATATGTATATCTTAGCTGCTTAATTTCAGCAAGTGCACACTCCGACTCGGTCGCAATCTGCGATGGAAGCTGGCGCGTGAAGAAAAATGAGAGAAACATTCATCTCTCAAGTTGATTCCCGTAACCTTAAGCGATTCGATAATAAAAGCCACTTGAAGCGAAAAAGTTTATCACTTAATCACACACTCGTATGTTTAATGTCTCCACAATTAATAGCACAGTTCCGGTGAATCCTCAGCATCGTTATATGAATACCAACCTTGAAAATTTGTTTCTGTTTGCTGTTCCAACTCTCACCGAGTGAACGTTTTGCCCTTTTATTTTAAATGCTGGCGTGAATCCTTGACTTTGCCGCGTTGGAACTCGATTTGTGCTTTTGGAGAAGAGTTCCTTTGATCTCTGACGATCTTCATTCATCGGTTTTTCAATCGATCCGGTAACTCGGTAACCGTGTTGACCTATTCATTTCAACAGAACAGGGGATGTTTATTATCTTATTTTTACTTGTGCCAAAAACACTTAAGTTCTATTAAGTAACCTATTTATACTGGATGACACTAATTTAGTCACATGCAGCCGACGCTATCCGTATTTTAGCTACTGCGGTAATATATTTATCTTTGAATATATAATTTTTGTGACGATACTATGGTTTAAATAAATAAAACGATAAATAAAATAATGAGTAAAGATATTGTTCTCTGCGTGCAATATTAATATTGCACTATAGTACTACACGTGAATCCGTAATCTAAAATATGCGACATCATTCATTTCACTCACTATGACATAACATTTTTCTAACTAAAAGTGGCTATAAAGCGATAAATAGTTTAAAGAGAAAACTTAAATATTTCGCTCGACAATTGCGTCCATATTGCGCCGAACTGACAAATCACAGATGGGTTCGGTTGGCAGCTGGGTTAGGCTGGTTGACCGTAACCATAAAAAGATATGGCGAAATTTACAAACAATTTTGAAACACAAATGTGTATATTAAAAATTAATAAATGTGCATAAATATTAAGTACTTTCTTTTTCTATGTGACCATTTTTATTTTACGTGTATAATATTTCTACACATTAAAAATTATCTGCTTTAAAACAATCCATACTTCTCGCTACTTTATACGATTTCGCCATTTGTTTTTTTTTTAACTGGCAACAGAAATCATCCAGTTACCGTAGCTACTGCAGCATTTTTGACGTAATTAATATATAGATATTGAATTGTAAAAAAGAAAAAACAATTTTTGTTTACTAGGGAATTTAATTATGCAAGAATAAATACTTTAACTGCATAATAAATGTAAATGTAAAACGAAGGGGGACACATCTCCGCCATACCCCAATCCCCTCGCCTAAAGAAGGGGTTTAGTTCATCTCTGTACAATTTTATACTCTGTGCTGTTAAAACATGCGAAATTTAGAAATAATTATGTCACTATTTATTGCATTACGATTGTGTTATGTTATGAGTATAATAGTGTTATGATTAAAATTAACGAAAAAACACATGGTAAAGAATCACTAATTTGTTGAATTCAAAATATCGACATGTTTCGGGGCCAATGGTCTCTTCATAGGGATACAACATACGTATTATACTAAAAATGAAAATTCGAAATATAGACATTAAACATAAACAAAAAATAAATATATGGGAAATTGAATATTTAATTGAAAAATAATGTGAAAACAAATATAAAAGATAACTATATCTAAAAAGGACCTGATTATTTAAAATCTTCAATTAACTATTTGCAAAGAGGATTGATATTTAATTTGCTTTTAAAACTTTTTCATAATTTCAAACATATCTATTTTACCTAACTGTCATCCTTTTTAATCTGTGTGTAAAATTTCTAAACCCTCGTTAATATAAAATTAATGGTTTGTTTCCAAAAAATGTTTAGAAAATTCAGAACAGTTATCGCTATTTAAGAAAAAATGTTATAACATTTTAAAAACGATTATATAACACGAAGTGGCCGGGCACGGCCGGCGCGCCGAATCGGCCGGCCCGTTGACACAGATCGCTCCAGTTGTCCGGTCGCGCAGTTTCCCTTTCAGCCAGACGGAAAGCGAGATCGCCGCGTCATCCCGAGACGACCGTCCCGACCGGCCCGACCGGCTGCTGGTTCTGCACCGCGGTCACGGAGGAGCCCATCGGCCCTCGATCGATCCGAGTTCGCCGAGCACGACTTGTCCCACTTTCGGCTACTTACTTCGCGCAGCCGGGAGCTTCGTTGTATCAGAAAGATGTATTGGTTCATCCGCAACTATGGGCGTGATGAATTTGGAAAAATAAATGAACACCAAAAGAAAAATACAAGAACTACACGCTAATGACCAACAAATTGCAACAGCGAAATGATTGCGCATCTGCCTGATGGCTACAAGAAGTCTGGAGATGATATCTCATAAACTACCAGGCCGATTGTGTTCAAATTTTGAACACATCTTACTAATAACATTATCTACGATATAATTCTATACCTATAAAACTCAATGTCTGTCTGTCTGCCTGTTCTCTATACAAATATACACTGTTTGTCCGATTCAACTCAAATTTTGCATACTTGTGCTTTAGGACCCAGCGGGTAACAAAGGCAACTTCCCTCCTCCCCTTTTACCCCTTCCCATCCCTTGATATATTTTCAATGCAAATCTGTACCGTTCGACTGATCAGCTCAAAATTTTGAAACTTTTTCCTTAGGACCTTTCGGGTAACATAGGCGACATTTACCTCCTCTTCCTTTTCTTCCCCACTACTGATATATTTTCAATACAAATATGTACCGTTTGACCGATCGGGCTCAAAATTTGCAAACCATTCTGTAATATAGGCGACATTTCCCTTTCCCCCTCTAACCCATTCCCTCCCACAGATTTATTTTCTGTACAAATCTACACTGCTTCACCGACTGGACCCAAATTTTACATACATATTTTCTATGGAAAAACTAAGCCATATTTCTTCCCTAGACATCATCAGCCCTGATGATGGACCCTGCAATGGGATCCGAAACGTCGGCCCGAAAGGTCGTAACAACACGGCATAACACCCCAGTAAACACAAACTTGAAGATTCTGAGTGGCCGTGAAAACCTAAGAACATTCTTATTGTTTAAATTCGAAGCTTTGCAAAACAATTGAACCTTTGTTTCCCGCCACAAATTTATTTTCAACTCAACCAATCATTAACCCGTGCAACGCCGGGTACGAACAGCAAGTGTTGGATAAAATGCACCGTTTACTTATTACGAATTTTTAACCTGAAACTTATTTTCAAACTTTGCACAAAAAAATCATTCTACAAAACTACAATAAAATAAATAAAGTAAATAACTTTTTCATTTCACTCAGACCCTGGAAACATGATTTTCTCCAACAGCTGCGAGGAGAGGGACCATTGCGGGATAGCACTTAACTTGGCTATTTTGAAATATTCGGAATTATTTGTTAATGAAAAATATTGTCTGATTCATTAATAATGATGGTAAAAAGAATTTTACATGCGCAATAGTAACGTCAAAAAAAAACAAATTTGAATGTATTTTTGATGCCTCAAGGCGATATTACCCTTTAAGACGCGCAAATAAGCCGGGAGAATTAATAACAAACATCAAATGAAGCGATGCTCTATACGAAGAAACACATGATTTCTTAGAAATCATAATGCATGGGAAGGTAGAAGACAACAGAGCTGTAGATAGAAAGCGGTTGTCTCAGTCAGTAGTTCAGTATCCAAAATGCCACAATCTTATACCCTGATAAATCAGCCTACTGCAACTTGGTCGCTAGCCTTGGATAGAAGACGGCGCATGAAAGAGGACAGTGCCAACAAGAAAATGTGAAGAAAAGAACGTTACAAACTTCAGCATAGGACGTCAATATTGTAACCAGATGATTGCTCGGAAAGAATTACACATAATCGACTATTTTACAGCACTCCACACCTTTTACACTAAAATGGATAGATACTAGAAGGTTCTACATGAATCTCGAGACGACTGGACTGTAATCGTAAATTCTCGAAACGTCACGTTAAGACATTTTGCTATAAAAGACCGGCCGGCCGGCCGTTCTCAGTCTTTAATTGACATTAACAAGAGCTAAATTAGCAACGAAACGAGCGCGGTGTGACGTAAATAAAGTAAATATCTACCATGGGCGCGAAGTTTTTCTACGTGCGAATATTGAATATAATTTTCTAGAAAGCGATGGAAGCAATAAAAACAATGTAAATTATTGTGAATTAAGAAACAGTGTAATGATAAGTGTGTAGAATATTCTAAAAACATCTAGTAACTATAAATTTATGAACAGTGTTCTGATTTAATTCGTTTCCAGTGACTTTATGCATAATGAACAAAAGTTTTTTTTTTTGTTTTTTCAATTGCTTTCCACAGCAACGTCCCATGACAATATTTAAAAAATCAATGGAAAAGCAGATACAAGCCACCCCAAAATACTGAGGTTAACGAGTATGGAAGATATTGGAATATGCTATTCATTTCCAGGTGTAGTTTTAAAAAACAAACGTACACATCTATATATTTAAATTATCTTTAATATAATGACCTTCATCAGACAATATGTTTGAATAAAATGATATATATTTTTAAGGTCCTTATTGGAAACAAATCGGAAAAATTTACAAGAAAAATGTACAAAACAACGTGAGCGGGGGATATTAAAAAAAGATATTGAATGAGAATGCAATTCAAGAGGCAGGCCCGATTTCCAAAATCTGAAAAATACAGTGCAATGAAGAATTTCAACGAAACGCTAGAGAGCATAAGCAAAATGGAAAAAATATATAAGTTAAAAATAAAGCTTAGAAAAAACGTGTGTATTACATACGTTTTGGATAGGTTTGTAATGGATGTATTGTATGATTATATTAGGGCGTGTGTATGCACCGTTTAAGAATAATTAAAATAAAAATAAATAAAAAATATTATATAGAAAACGAAATTAAGATTATGTATACTTTACTTTCGTAACATGCTGTGAATGTAATTGTCCTAATGTTACGAAATAAACCAGCAACACACAATCACCAAATTGCAGACAGAGGTCACAGCCTGGAAACAATTCACAAGGTCGCAGTATGTATGCCGTGTAGGCGAAAGCAGATAGACGAACAAATAATGAGAATTGATTCGTAGCAGGTGGTACGTTCATTCATAAATAGGTACAGAGCATAGAAAACAAGCCTAGACGTCGGAATTGCCTACTTGTAGGATTCTTTCATTTTTCATTGGAATTATACAATGATAGGGTGAATTCAGTAACAAATCGAATTTAATAAATGCTTTCGAATCCTCGGGCTTCTTGGTTACACTGTTTGCTTCACTTTTTTGTTTATTATTATTCTAGCTGACTTCCTGTATCATTGCGGTATAAAGAAAAGACCAAGATCATTGGCTCTATCGTTTGTCTGGTCTTGATAGGGAGAAAACTTTATTAAATTATAAATTACTGATTTTTTAAACGCTACGCTAAAACCTTATAAAAAAATATTAATAAGGTTTTAGCGTTGCAAAGATCAGGATTGGAAGCCATTAAACATAGTAATTATCAACCCATAAAAGATCAGGGTGATTTGTCAAGCAACGATAATATATACACGAAATTATTGATGGATTTTGCGTCAATATTTTAAAAATCAACGAAAATGCAGACATTATATAGGCCTCCCCGAAACTTCACCTCTTGATGAGAGATTCTGTTTACTCTCGAAAATGAAGAAATAAAATATAATATTATTGTAGATGTGTCGTGGAGATGAAACTATTTTTATATGAGAAAGTAGGTATGGAAGTCTTTTTGGCTATTCATAGGGCTTACAACCTATCGTACGGCTAGCTTAAGTTATCACTTCCCATGTCATTCCCATAAACCAGAACAGATGTCGCCATTGACAATGCCAATTTAATGAGCATGGGTACATGAAATTTGAAAAAGTTCTCATTCAACTTGGAGATAAACTATATAATGACAATCAATAATGTATGTAACTCCGCCATAATCCTGACAGCTGATCGATGATGATGAGGAAGACAGAGAGGTGACAAGACGTCTCCCTCTCCCCACCTCACACGTGCGGGGACTAATGGAGCCAAAACACATATCACAGCTGGAACTCTATTTATAGACCGACACTTTAGGATTATTTCAAATCCTTCGCATTCTCGGCGAGCGAAGGTTGGCCGACAATGTTTACAAAAGGGAAAAAACAAATATTATTCAGTCTTTCAAAGGCTGGTACGGGACTTCTCACAGGAATGTCCAAATCTGCTTATAACAACTTATTCAGAATAACACGTCTGGTTATTTACAGAGAGTAAATATATAATATCGAGAAAAACTACTTAAACTCGTGTGTTAAATTCAGTTGAATATTTGTACGAGAAGTATCAATAATCTCTGAAAAATTGAATATCCAATTCTATTTTGGAATACTTCATTCAGATTAACGAGTACGATTGCGCTAATAACGAAGCCGCCTCAAATACATCTAGCCACGAACGTGTCTGGCAAGTCATTATTGGTATTTTTTTTTACTATTCCATTTATTTTTATCTTTTGTAAAGTTGAATTTCAACGTCACATTTTAAATTATAAGTAGATTAGAGATAATATGAGCTGTTACTTCTTATAAAATGGTTTATACGAGATTGAAAGAACATTAAATATACAGTAGAACCTCGGTATGCGTCTGTTTTGGAATAAGTCCAACATGATTCATGCGGTTAGCATGCGAACAATTTTGTTTCGTAAAAGACCTTTGTTTGGAATACGACTTGTTTAGAGGAGAAAAATTTGCCTCTGATGGTCCTCCTAATAATTGAAAACGCTCCAATTCACCCTCCAAGCTTGCAGAAATGTATATAGGCTGGCAGAGTTTGACTTCAGCTTTTTAAACTAAATGTAAACTTCATCCCCCAATATGAATCATTCAGCCTATATAGACAAGACAGTCATCATTAATTTCAAGAAACTCTACATTGAAGCACTGTACCAGAGATACATTAAAGTGACCTCTGACACAGAAGAAATTAGAGAGGAAATTAAATTAAATTGTTAAATTTTCATTAATTTAATTCAAATTCTTTTGTATTCTACTAAGAAGCAATTTGTTAATTATCCTTATAAAATTATAATAATTAACAACCCCATCAATGTATAAAATGATATATATATGATAATAATAACAGAATTTTTTTTCATGGGAAAGGACGAATCATTTACTCCATACCGCAATAATTTCTAATAGAAATATGTCTACCGAGGCAAAACTAGCGGTACATAATGGAGTTCTGGTACCGACACTGATGTATGAAAGTGAAGCCTGGAGCTGGCTGAGATGAGATCCCTTAGACGTATGCGTGGCAAATCCATCTATGATAGAATAAACATTGAAGATATTAGGAATGAATGTAAAGCTGATCGTAGCATAATTCATAGAATTAAAACAGGGTCGCTCAGGTGGTTTGGGCATGTTGAGTGAATGAATGAGGAAATGATGGTAAGAAAGATACGTAATGCAAGTGTTGACGGCGCCAGAAAGAGAAGGCGACCGCGGAATTGGCATTACCATATTAACCAGATACTGGACAGTGGTCCCGTTAGAAGCCTCAACAACCGTCGAGCTTGCATGCGAAGATGTATGAATGTGGATGAGGCGAGAGATGTATGTCAGGACAGGAGTGTGTGGCACTCTATCCTCTCTGCCTACCCCCACGGGAAAATGGCGTGATGGTAAGTTAGTTAGTTCTTATGGAAAAAAATTGATTCGGTCCAAGTCCAAAAGTCCAAGGATCAGGAACGGATTAAGAACGTATACCGAAGAACCACTGTCCAACAAGTTGAAAAAAGCATATAAAACCTAAGACTGAAAATCCCCAACCTTTGGGATTGTTGTACCTAAGTATTAATAATTAATATACCTATAGCTAGCACCTCACACCACCAACCCACAGTAATCTGGGTGAATATCTCACTGGCATAGGTGATATTATAATATTACTTTTCTAAAATTTCATTTTAAAGTGCTCCTAGGCCAGCAAAACAACGAAATATTTTCAACAAAACTCTGAACCATTGAATTTTCAAAATCTTCAAAAAATTCATACATCCTCTTCTCCATCGGCATTTGTGGTATCTTGCACCCTTCAAATCTTCAACGTTCCCAAAACATTTAACATCAATACAATTTCCTTGGTACTGATGACGATTTGTAGCTAGGAATGATGAACACACTAGTTAAATGTAAATGCTATCCCACTTCGGAATAATATTTGAGTACATTATATTTCTGGGACATTCCAGTAGCACATTATAACCTTACACATAAAGTTCGTAGAAATTAGAATAACTTACGTTGTATCAATTTTGTATTCGTAAAATTATTTTATACACAGATTAAGACAGTAAGTGCTATTAGAAACATAGATACAAAATAGGTACATGTTTGTTAATCATTATATTAACATATAAACCATGGAAAAATAAAAATGAAAAGTGGGGCAAAGACCTTTAAAAACTAACTGCCGACATGAGAATTTTATCAAACATTTTAAGACAGATTTTGTCTTCCTGCAAAAATTACGATGATATGAGAGAATGATTAGAGAAAATTGGTATTTACAAATCGTATTTCAAAAAAAATGAAAAAATACTAAATATAAGGTGCTCCCCAAAATTTTAAGCACATAAAGGATACTGTAGCTTGCTGCTAGAAAGTAGAAGAGAAAATGGTCTTAAATGAGACCTACAAAACAACAAATGTACAAAGCACTAGGCCATGCAGTTGATCTAGTACTGCTTGGAAAAAACGAAATGGAAACACCACCTACTTCACACAGTGGAAAATTTCAGGTTCAAACAGGAATCCAGGCTGTCCTAAATCTAGATCTATGTATGTATACCCGCGAAGCCAGCCATGCTATTACATATATAGATACGAAACATGGAGACTTAGAGAAAAGCGAAGAGAGAACATTGAAAACGTAACTTTCTAGCTCAAATGTTTAAGAGATATTCAAATACGCCAAAACAGTGACAGCTATGAGATCCGAGTGGACTGAAATGGACTGATCACGTCCCGAGAAGAGGACCCTCCAATGTTCTTCTAGGGAAGAATTATAAGAGTGGATACAGTCGTGAAATATGCAGATAGATTACAGTTTTCAGATCGAATAGTTTTGGCTCGCAACTGGAGAATAATAATGCAGTCGGCTATGGACGTGGATAGCGCCAAATGTTTATGATTTGATTAAAGGGCGAAGGAATCTTCTTACTTTATCAGCATTTTCATCGCGGATCCTATATTGATTTGGCAAAAGTCTAAACTACTGTGGACACGCCGATAATGATCATCCTAACTCGAGACGAGTCGGCGTTTGTTGGAGGAACCTACTCAGAAGAGGGCGTCTCCTAATTCGTTAATTCTCACGGCTCTCCTCTCTCACGGTTGCCTGTGGAGATGCAATAAACGAAAGAACTCAATTGCGAAAGAACTTAGTCGCTTTTCGCTGAGCATATTACGTTGAGCATATATAGTTACGCTGCATTTTTGTAACATGATTTCTAATAAAAACATATCCCTTTTATGAGTATTGTATAATTTTGGTTTTAGAATCCAATAAGAAATTAGTGATTTTTATATTTTAGGGCCCAGTTTTCAAGATTGTTGTAAAAGAAACATTGTTCGTCCGTTACCTTTTCTCGAGTTTGCTAAATTAACGGTTTTACGTAACGTCCTTTACGTCACTTTGATTTAACTCTTAATTAAATACGTTTATTACACTTTATTGTACACAGCGTATTCAAGACTATGGGCTATATCGAGATAGGGAGTTTTTTCTTTTGCATAATATATATAATTCAAGGAATTCGTCCAATTTCCTGATTAATTTTCATCGACATCGTCATGTTTGTATATTAATTAATATTATATTATATTAATATTATATAAGTTCGGGGGTCGAGCCTCGTCCAGGCATATAATCGAGATAGTCCCATAAACGCTACGCTCGGTTTGAGAATAGTAAGAATATTGATATTCAGCGTAAAATAAGGAATAACAAAAAACAAAAGAGATGCGCAGGTACGCGGAATATATGCCACATAAATAATCTTACCATTTTCAAACTATGCTAAGCATTCGTGCACAAGGCCCCAAAGCTCGGCCATTTTAGACGCCGATTATTTTTATAAGTACCTATTCTTACAGAATTTCTACGAAATAAAAAAATGTATCTTGTAACGTTCCTATCACAATTTTGTTATTACCATATTATTCAGATATAAGTACAATACTAGTTATATACAATACTTCAAAAATAACGTACATTCACTATATATATTTCGGCCGCCAGTTAAGGCTGTGAGAACAGCTCTATTCAGAGTACCGTAGCGTCTTGATAACGTTAGTGATGGACATAACTAAATAAAGAATTGTGTATTGTAATTAGCTTTTTTGTTTCTTATACTTCATTATTATTTGAGCCATCTGGTATCGTTAGTGACGGACATTGATACATAGACAATTATGTATTTTAATGAATGATTAATACCAATGACACATGCGATATGTCAATGGATGCACTTATTAGTTTTAATTTTTATTAAACCGAAATATTAAAAATTGTGTAATTTCGAGTATTTTGTTAAAAAGCATTAAGTCAATTTTTTTATTTTATTTATGAACAATTTTGAAAACGGAATCAGAACGGAAAATAGAAAACGGGATAGGAAGTTACGGACGGTCATTCGAAATAATTATTATTGGGGATGGGATAATATTCCGTTAGATAAAAATTAATTTCGATTGTTTTCAAAATATTATTTTTTCCAAAAACGTGCAACTCATGCTTCAATATGATAACTGCGCATAAATAAATAACATTTTGTTATTTTACGTAACATATTCATACTTTGTTTACTATAAATAATTATTCAATAATTATTTGCTCAAATAATAATTAGTCAAATAATAAAAAATCAAATCATAATTTGCTCAAATAATTATATGAGATGAGAAAATTATTTGTAACTTTTTCCGTTCCTCGCCGATTGAGAATGAAGGTGTGTAGGAACGGTATGTAGATGTGTATTATATTATGTATACGCAAGCAGAGGTCCAGACGGCAACTGTGTTCGCAAGGAGGTATACATCTCTAGTAAAATTAGAATCAATTTATTTATAACGAAACGAAAACAATATTGCAATAACTCGTGGGTTAATTAATAATTATACGTGGTCTGAACTTCGCTCTGAATCACCCACGGAAGAGAAAGGAATACAATAATGAGAAAATAATTTTTATTACATTATTCTTAAAGGGCTGTTTTCACTTCGTCTGCATTTATGATGAGGTAGGTAGCAATGTATGACAAAATATTTAATTAACAAATTAATTGATAATTTAACATTTAAGTTCGTTAGTTGAAGGATTGCTAACGAACTTAATCCCAAAATTGTACACAAAGTCTACCTGTCCTTATTTTATTTCCAAAATTGTACACAAAGTCTACCTGCACGTATTATATTCCCAAGATTGTACACAAAGTGTAAATGAGACGTGATATTCACCTAGTATGGCGGACATGATTGTATTTATAATTATTTGTTATTGTAATAATTGTTATTACTGGCAAATTGAAATTCTGTATCTGTATGCGTGGAAATTAATACTTGCTAAAGTAATGTATTCCCATCGAAGCACCATAAGGATCAAATTTTGTGATCAGACAACTGCACGCAAGATCTCGCACAAGCTACGCGCAAGTTTTTTTTATGATTAAGTACACAAGTCAAATTACGAAACGCGTATGAGGCAAAATCACGACATCAAAAAAAATATGCGGACTGTGTGCTAAACTTGTGATCTAATCTTATTAGCGCAAAATAATAATAAATTACAAAAACATGGTAGGTGTGTACGTCATCAACCTCACTACCGTCTACTGTTTTCAAATTATTTTAAAGTAATTAATTATAATTATAAATGGAAGACCTCACTGCTGAGTGTATTCTGTACGTCGATGAACCTTCAAAACACATGACAAAGTTTTCTCGATAAGATTTTTTTTTTAGTTAATTAATAATATATATTTAATATTTTATTATAATGTTAGAAAATGTTTACAATTCAATTTTTTATTTATTTGTATGTACCTTACCAAAAATAATGTTTGGTGTTTTTTTTTCTATTAAAACAATTTAATTTATCAAGTTTGGGATAACATTGGGAAACGAAAACCTCGACAACGCAAAGGATATTTTTTATACGCGAGTATCTTCATTTCTTACTCGCCCGACACTCCATGTATCCATCGTCAGTTTTTTTCCCCGCTTCCTTCACACAGACTCCTTACACATCAATATAACCACCGCAGTTCCATCGCTTTCACTCTACATTAGTTCTTCCCCCGTCACTTCCAAATTTAGCTGACATAAATATGGGAGTGCGCACACCAGCGAGGGTGAGGGGCGAGGGTGGCCGCGGCGACAATCTGAGAATCGTCATATTTGTTCGAGAAGCCCGGCCGATCGTAGGCGAGGCAAGGTACAAAATAAAAAAACCTCCGCCGAAACAGGTTGTGGGAGATGTAACAAATAAGATCCCCCGCGCGAGAAATCGTTACGCAAAATCGCGGGACCGATTAGAAAAAGCGAGGCTAGCCGCCGGTTCATTTCCGACAGGCCGCGCGCGAAGGGGCCCGGCGCGGCGGGGCCGGCGCTGGCGGCTCGCCGCGCCCGGACGGGCCGAGCTCGGACATTTTTTCAAATATTTAAAACCGCCGCGCGATCAAAATCGAGTCACTTCGATAAAAAGGAAGACGAAAACGCGGTTTAAACATCGCGGTTCGAAGATTTCCACTCGACAATCCCTTCGCATTCGACGAAGACACTTTTCGAACAAAAATATATTCCTAAACAAAGATATCGGCGCTACCGTTGTTCGGTCGCACTCCCGACGGAAGACCGGTCGTCTTTTATTCTATCGAGTCGATCTAATGGAACCAAAGTTGAGCGCGTTCCAAGCTCGCGGTGATAATCCGCCTCTCGGAAATAACAAATCATCGCGCAATTGCCGAAGCGGAATCCAGTACGAATACGCGCGAATTATTATTATCGAACATCAAAGTGGAATCGCGAACTTTATTATTCCTCCTTTCTACAAATTGCCACCATCCTCGAAAGGCACCCGGCGGTGCCGGAGACAGACAGTTCAAAACCTACCTCAAAATGCTTCCCCGTCGCGCGGCAGGTAGCCGGGATCGGCTAGTCGTCCTTTCTACGTCCGCACTTCTCACCTCGAAACGCGCGAAACAGGCGAGTCTCGGAGCTGTATCACCGGGTCCTCGCTCTCGCCTCGGAGACACGACGGACGAACTGACGCGCACCGCGAACCCCGACTCGAGAATTAGTCCGAAACGGCGGGAAAGTAAACTTCGCCCCCGGAATGCGGCGGACGAATCTGTAATCCGCGATCTGCAGCCCGCGCTGGAGGTAGTACTACGGCTGTCGGGCGGCTCCGGCGCACCCGTTCGGCGCACGCGGGACGCACGTGGGATTTAAAATCGGACGAGGCGGAGCGCGCTCGCGATCTCATTCATCTTCCCACTTGTCGGCGGAGCACTCGCTGAGGCGCACGCTTCGCCGGTAGGCCGTCACTCGCTTCGGTTTGGAACGTTTTTGCGAACCTGCAAAATAAGAACAGTTCATGAAGGCAATCTCGTAGTTATTTGCGCGCGAGTGACGCGGCGCTCGGTGCGTTCTGGGAGGCGGGCGGTGCAGCGCGGCGAGCGGCGAGCGGCGAGCACGGAGGGCGTTCGGTCCGCGGCGGGGGGACCGGTGGACTGAGCCCGCGCGGCACGGCGCGCCGCGGGATGGCCGGTCACGTGGCGCCCGGCCGGATGATGGCCGCGTGGCCGGCTCTGCCGCGGAGGTTGTGTTCTTCCCGACGTTAATATTTATATCTCAAATTGTCGAGGACTCAATATGTCAAATAATACTACGTAGTACGTCATTTCGAGCGAAGGCGTGTTTGTCGCGAGTGAGATAACTATCGCGTTTAGTAGTAGATAGCATACATTAGGAATATATTTTGCTTTATTTATTTTTTCTAAATTCTCGCGCTAGATGTTTATATTTTATTAAATACATTCATACACAAACCTTGAATTCGCGGTTTTTATCACTAAGACTATTTTTTTTAATGGAGATGCCAAATCGGAATACGTGTCGCGTCAATATTCGACGATTACGCTATGGAAATAGGGCTAACTCGCTGGTATCCTGGAATGGGACTCGAACAACCGACCACTTAAACAGTAGACGAGAGTCATCATCACTATACCGAGCTACTCGGAGAATAAATAATATAAAAATAGCCGAATCATATTTGTTGGCAAACAAATCTATAGAGATTTTTAACTGCCATGATAGGAGGTCTAAATTTTCCGTTAAAACATCTGTTAAACGTCAAAATTGACGAAGTATGCAATGTTATATAATAGCGGTAAATTCAGTTTGTTGCGTTTTATGGTAATTCAGAGAATAGGGGAGATCAGATATCTTTTACTAAGCTGAAATGGAGACAGTAAAATTTAGACAATTTAAATTCTTTTTAATTCGTTCGATAATTTTTACTGTAAGAATTCATCACTAATTTTGGATTTTATTTTGCTATTTAAAAGTTTAGTATTGTTTTTGTAGATAACGTTTATTCTTTATCTTTAATATTATTTATCGTTTATTATTAATTATCTTTGATTACTTTTGGTATTGGTGAGACAATAAAAAAAACTATAATTAGTCCAATTTTTTAAAATGCTAAAATTTATAATTATTTGTAGTTTGACTTTTACCATCTGAAAGTAAATTTTTTAATGCAATATTTCATTTTTAAAAAATACATTAATTTCTTTATGCTTTTTAATTGAATATTTTATTAAAATACGAAATTGATAAGAATGATAAGTTTTTTGTTATGAATTTTTATGGTATTTGAAAGTAAGACTTTATTGCCATTTGCTCCCGACGATTGCTGAACGCATCTCGCATCTCTATGGATCTTATGGGATTTTGTGATTCGATTTGCATTGTTTCGATGTGCGTTCCACGTTCCCGGTGTGTAACTCCGATGCAAATCGAGATCCCTAGATTCCTACCTGCGAAATAATTTAGCATAATCCACCTACCGGTTACTTTCTACCTTTTTCCGGATATCGGGCTAGCGTCGAACATCGTGAACGTGAGCAGCCCAAACATCGGGTACGCAACAATGCGTGGTGCTCTGAACACGCGTCTGTAAAGCGAATCCTTGAGTACGGCTGTGTGTAGAAAATTATATTAAAAACTGGCTCTTACTACCCGGCGTTGCATGGGTTAAGGATAGGGACACGATATCGAATAGAAAGTATCGATACTGCACTCATGAGTAGTATCGGAAAAAAGTATCGTACTCGTAAAAGTATCGAAACAAACGAAAATATATCGATTACCAAAAAAAAAAAAAAAAGGTCGGCGGAAAAATATATCGAAAAAATCAATATACATTACGAAAAATATATCGGTATATCAATATTTATTTAAAAATGTAAGGGGAATAAGCTTTTGGATAAGGAAAAAAAAAGGTCACGGAAAAAAATATATCGATTATCCGAGGAAAAATGTCGATGACCAAAAAAAAGGAAGGTCGCCAAGAAAAAAATGAAAGGTCGCCAAGAAAACAATATTGATTATCCCAGAAAAAAATATCGATATTCAATACCCATCCCTAGCTTTGAGTATATATATATCGATACTTTTCGATATGCAAAAAAAAAAGATCACGTGAAAAAATTTGATGACTAAAAAACAAAGGTCGCTGGAAAAAAACATTGCCAAATTTTTAATTTTTAAAGGTATCGATACTTGCCAAAAAGTACTCATTGAGTAAAAGTATCAAATAAAAAGTATCGAGTACAAAAGTATCGGTATCGAAAGGAAAGTACTGGATACTACAAAGTATCGATACTTTTTTCGTGTCCCTAGTTAAGGATTAAGTTAAAAATAAGTTTGTGGAGGGAAAACAAAGGTTCCGTTGTTATGCAAACCTCTAATAAAATCAATGTTTCGATTTAATGCTGGAATGAATGGGATGTCCAGGAAGGAACTGTGGCCAATGTTACATGCTGGGTCCTAAAGAATAAGTTTGAAAAATTTTGGTCAGATCAGACAAACGGTGTAGATTTATACAGAAAATATATTAGAGGAGGAAGTGAGGTAAAGGGAGAAGAGATAAATGTCGATTATGTTACCCGCCAGGTCCTAAAAAATAAGTATGCAAAGTTTGGGTCAGAACGCAAAAACGGTATAGATTTATTTGGAAAATATATCGGAAGGAGGGGATGGGGTAAAGGGGAGGGGGAAATGTCCCCTATGCTACCCGCCGGATTCTTAAGAATAAGTATGAAAAATTTGGGTCAGCTTGGTCAAACGGTGTACGGGAAATATATCAGGGAGAGGAGATGAGGAAAAAGGGAGAGGGAAAGGTGGCCTATGTTACCCACCCGGTTCTAAAGAATTATGCAAAATTTGAATCCAATCGGTCGAATGGTACATATTTGCATTGAAGTTCTATGGAAAATATATCACTGTTAAGGGGAAGAGTGAAGTGGGCCCTAGGGAGAAATGTCGCATTTGTTACTTGCCGGGTCCTAAAGCATAAAATTGCAAAATTGGAGTCAGATCGGTCGAACGGAAAATATATCACTGGAAGGGGTGGGGGTGAAGTGGGAGGAGGAAAAGTCGCCTACGTTAGCCGCCGGGTCCTAATGAATAAGAATGCAAAATTTGGGTCAAATTGGTCAAACGGTGTTGATTTGTACAGAAAATATATTAGGGGAAGGGGGTGGGGTACAGGGGGAGAAGGAAATGTTGCCTATCTTACCCGCCGGGTCCGAAAGAATAAATATGCAAAATTTGAGTCAGATCGGTCGAACGGTACAGATTTACATGGACAATATATCAGGCGAGAGGGAGGCGTAAGTGGGGAGGGGGGAAATGTCATTTTTGTCGTTCGCCGGGGCCTGAATAATAATTATATAAAATTTGAGTCAGATCGGTCAAACGGTATAGATTTTCATGGAAAATATGTCACTGGAAGGGGGAGGGGTAGAGGGACAGGTCGGACAGGGGGAAATGTCGCTTATGTTATTCGCCGGGGCCTTTATAATAAGTATGCAATATTTAAGTCAGATCGATCGAACTGTAGAGATTTGCTTGGAAAATATATCAGTCGGAGGAATTGTGGAAGTAGATATATTGTTTTGTATTTAATACTAGCTGTTCGTACGGGTTAAGGATTAAGTTGAAAATAAATTTGTGGGAGGAAACAAAGGTTCGATTTGAACGGTATAGATTTGCATCGAATATATATCAGGGGGAGGGGAATGGGTAAAATAATACGGGGGAAATATCGCTTACCCACCGGGTTCTAAAGCATAAGTATGCTAAATTTGAATCGAATCGGACAAACGGTGTAGATTTGTATAGACAACAGATAGATAGACAGACAGACATTGAATTTTATAGGCACAGATTATGGCTGTGTGTGAGAGTTAAACCCGTCTTCTAATTATTATAATATAAACAGCAACTTACTTTTCGCAAAAATTTAAATTAGAAAGCAGAAAAATCTTCCTCAATAAATTACCATTACTATTACGACCATTTCTAAAAAGTATAAAATTCTGCTAGATCGTCAATGGCGTTCAGTTGTGCATTTTATATTTAGTCAATCAACATAATTTTGTTTTATTACAAGTAAGAAATTACAAATACGAAAGAAGTGCAAAATCTTCAGAGAATCCTAGGACCAGATAAGCTAACCATCCCCAAAGCTTGATGAGGTTTTTCAACAAGAAATATTTCAATTAAAATAAAACACAAATTACTTTGTTTTCACCACTATATTAGATTAAAAAATCTACATGTTTCGAGAACCATGTTCTCTTCATCAGGATTATTGTGTACTAATCTTAAAAGTTGAAACAAGCAAATATGTTACGGTGAAGGGGCGGTTGAGGGGGTTGGTGAGGGGAGGGGGGGGTTCGAGGTGTCGATTGTTATGGGTCATTTGGAATGTTAAGTGGAAAAATATTCAAAATAGGATTATGCAAAAATTTCGTCTGTGTATTTATTATATTAGACTTAATATTAACATTTTTCCTAATTTCGAGTATTTCTAAATTATTTATTTGAGGTATCTTATAGTTGAAATGTAAAAATTTTAAGCCTGTGTTAATATCAAATGTATGGTCAAATTCTATTAAATGTTTTGCGAAATCAGAATCAATATTGCTAGTTAATGCTTTGATAATGCATTAACTAGCAATATTGACCAATCCCCTCAACCGCCCCTCCACCGTAACATATTTGCTTGTTTCAACTTTTAAGATTAGTACACAATAATCCTGATGAAGAGAACATGGTTCTCGAAACATGTAGATTTTTTAATCTAATATAGTGGTGAAAACAAAGTAATTTGTGTTTTATTTTAATAATAATGTCACCACAAAGTTCAAGCCTTCAAACAGAAGAAGAAAAAATATTCTTCGAACAGTAAATATTTCAACATAGATATCAAGGATGCTATGATGAGGAGATATCATGGTGTAAGATGTGACTACACCAACACACACCCTCAGTTCTAGGTACCGAAAGGCTTGGAGGACGTTTAGGTTAGGGTCCAGAAAAACCTAAATAGCCACTCGCTTGCCCCGCATTTAACGAATATAGTCAGGATAACCCTGGCTATATTCATTTATTATTTTAGGTGATTTTAATCTTGCTGAAATTACATGAATAAAATCTACATCATTTTCACATTATGAAGCATGTAATCATTCTACACATAACAGCAAGTATTTAATAGACTGTATGCATTTTCTAAATCTGCTTCAATTTAACGGTGAAGTGGCCACATTTTAGATCTAGTTCTGTGTAACTTATTAACATCAATCGAAGGTAATGATGACCCGCTGGTTCCGGAAGATACACATCATAAAGCCATATCCATTGATTTTCCATTCCAGGAAAACCCTGTACTCATAAATACAAAAAGGAGAGTTCTTCTTTTTAATCGTGGAGATTACGATTCTATCAACTACGCTCTTGAACAAGCTAATTGGGAATCTATTTAGTCTTATCATCAAATAGAAATTGCTCTTGTTAACTTCTTAAAAAGCTTCATAAATCTTTACGTTCCTCATAAATTTACTTGGAATACGAAATATCCCCCATGGTATAACGCCTCATCTATGCTTGGCTTTGTCATACGCACATGTAAACATTTCAAAAATCTCAGTACCCTCAAGACACTTTAGTTCTCATACGTTTTCTCACTCGTAGTATTTTAGTATATGCATCTCAGGTATGGAATCCAGGTTATGCAGTACACGAAAATAGAATTGAAAGCATCAAAAACAGATTCCCAAGATACTTAGACGTCCGTTCATTTGGATCTCATTTAAGCAATGAAGAATTTTTTTAACATGCAAACTCTAACATGTCGAAGAAACATAGCTGACGCGGTGATGTTATTCAAAATAACACACCATCTAGTTGATAGTCCGGAACTTCTTCAACGAATAACTTACCACATCCCAACTCGCAATAACAGACACTCACCAACTTTTCATCTCCCCTTATGTAAGACCAACTCAAAACAAAACTCCTTTATGTACAGATCCACAAATTCATTTAACACAAACTATCACCACATTGACATTTTCAACTCAACGATAAGAAACATAAAACAAACAATATCTACACAACCGCACCCAAACTGATTTGTACAATATATCTTCCCTTCTATTCCCATCCCACATTCCCCTTCACCCTCTCCACTCGCTGTTAAATTAAATTAAATGAAGTTAAATTTAATTAAATTATTAAATTCAGTGGAAAATTTGTATTTGTCATAATTTTATAGACCATTATTTTATATTTGTTTAGATGTTGATTTGCTGTTAATTTTCCCCAAAATAAAATAAATAAATAAATATGCGACATCAAAGGCTGTATTTTTTTTCAATAGTAGTTTTCAATAGTAACTTATATCGGATATGTAAAATTCACTCCCTTTAATACAAGACCAATTGTAAAACATTCCAATCGGAAAATTTTCAGGGTTTTTATCATTTTATTTCACTTGTTTTGAAACGAATGAATTTTTCGTAATCGATATAAGTTACTGTAATGACAGTCCAACGTTTTACAAAAAATAAGTCAGAAATATTGAAAAAAAATGTAAATTTTGATGTTGCATATCTCCATAATTATTAATATTAGGTCATAATAGCTTGAACATTTTCGACTCATGATCAAGGCAGGAATATAGTCTTATGAAGTTATTAATGTTTTCCAAATAACCCTCTATACGTATTTTTTCTATTTTTTGACGAAATCATTTATGAACATCATAGTTTTAAAAGGTTAATGCATAAATTAATATTAAAGAGAGTGTGACAATTTTAAAATTCTCAAATTCGATCACAGAATGTTATAAAGAATATATATCGCTTTAAAAATATACTTTTATTATGTAATAGACGGGACATATTTATTTATTATGCATAAAGTTTCGATGAGACATGTCGGGACATCTGTCTAGTGTCATCACGACAAAATTGACGAAGTGTGCAATGTTGTACAAGCGTAATAGCGGTCAATTATTTTTAAGATAACCTAGCAATGTTATTATGCGTACAGGGTGAACTATTTATTTTAATATAATAGGTAACTTGTCAAGTTAACCGGTTTCTGCAAGAGTAACGGTAGTTTAGTCGATGCATCGATTTTATTTTTCCGTCTATACAAAGATTTTCTCTCTTTCTCAATCGATGTTCTTACAACTGAGCATGACTAGCTGCCTCAGCATGCAGAGCCAACCGCTTCTCTATTACTTTTCTCGATCCTGGGCCTTATTTGTGTTATTGCGTAACCATATTACGTAACCTTTATAAAAAGAAGAAATGAAACCAGTTTTGGACAAAGATTTTATAAATCAATCCATTCCACATTAAAATAGTTAGTGGGCGAATAAAATTCCGGAACCTCGGCACGAACAACTTATTAAAATAATTATTTTTGGGAATTTAAAAATTTGTAAGTTACTATTTTTTTTATTTTTGATTTTTATTTTATTTATTATTTATTATACTATTTAAATTAAATAGAAAAATATCACATTGAATTTAGTATTTTCATATTTCAAATTTTTGCAATGAGATAAAATAGTTAATGTAAGGGAACCATCAACTAGCAATCAATACAAATATACACATTTATTTATTACTCCTGACACAACGTTTATTACTCCTAAACTCAGATTTCTGCGCTGTATTAAATTGTTACGACTCGACTATTGAACTTGCTTAGCGATTCTGGGCCCCGGGCCTAGACGATAGCTACGCCACTGAATCTGAATAATTGAATTGTAATAACTGTTTGTAAACTGCTTGTAAGCTGTGCCTGTCTCAACACAGATCATTTAAGCGAGACAGGTATGTACAAAATGACTTGTGTGTCATACATGTATCCTTGTCAAAGAATCTGAAACATTGAACGCACGTTCGGAATACCAGCGTATCAGTATCGGTAAAACAACTATAAAATGGAGGACTTAGAAGTACTGAAATATGAATTAAAATAATATTTTTTTCTATGGAACGAGTGATTAATATACCCCGGAGTAAGGGAAATTTAATTTTTTTTAATCATGAGTCTAAGCCACATTACGCCAGAATACTGAACATGGTACGTGGGATGGTGTTGAATGCGTTTGGACAGGGATGTGGGAAAGAGTTGAATGAATTTAAAAAAAGTAGAAGAACGCGGAGAGTGGGGGGCTTGGAATAAAAGAACTCGGAACCACCAACAGTAAGCAGTTTAAAGGCTGGACATTCACTGCAAATGCATATTTTTATATGACGTTTTTGTTCAAAAATAGATTCCGAATATTTATATGTATGTACGCAGAATATGTTTTCTTACGAGCTAACATTAGGACGATAAAACTTTAGTTAAATAATTAATAAATGTTCAATATTAATAAAGTTATATATTTTTGTTATGTTAAAAATTGTTTTTTTTTTTACGTGTGCAACAAATTTTTACGTTTTTTGATGATTTTCAAATGGTTTTTAATCATGTAAACATATGATTTTAAATAATTTATTGATTTTACGTAAGTATGTGTTGTGTATACAACTATTTAAAAAAAATTAAATTTATTAGCACGAAAATAGAAATTACAAAAAATAAGAGTTTGTCAAAAAATGGCGTAAAATCAAATTTAAAAACAGTCCGTTTTTACATTCGTTATATTTTTCATGCTGTGTATTTTTTTAAATAGTAATTAACGTGTTTTTAATTCAACAAAACTTTTAGTTAGTGGTTAAAGACTCAAAGTGCGTAGATAAATACAATGTATTGTTTAAAATCATCTCTATATATGAATAAAAAGCATTTTAAAATAATCAAAAATCGTAAACAAGTGTTGGAAATTTCAAAATGTATGAATTTATTAATTTTAAACTTTTCTGTGTTATATAATATATATTACATTATATTATATTATAAGTATTACATTATATTGTACACTTTAATTACACAATATGCAATATAAATATTAGGTCTAATGTGCTCTAAGTGGTTAATACGAGATAAAACCCCTCATTAACATGTCAAGTATTAATATCATGTATTTAAACATGTAATTAAAAGTACTGACAAAAAGAGACGGAGTTACTGGTTTAAGGTGGAAGGGTGGTTGTAATGGGAATATTGAAAGGAGAGGAGAAGAGTTGGCTCAATGTGAAATTGTTAAGCAAATTAATAGCCGACTTCGGATTTCTTTTTATTTCAAATTTTTCAGTTTATTTCATTTTACTGCCCTGCGCTCAATGAGACGGAGAAGTTTAACGGTACATGAATGAATATAATGATAATTATCCACATTGTGATTCGCTAATTCAGAAAAGTTATTACTAATTAGACCACGATCATGCACTTTAAGTCTAGCGTTGATATTTTTGGAAAATTGACCGATGTACTGACTATTACAATCTCCATGAACATAACATTACATATAATTGTATGAAATTTTTGTAAACTCAGCTTTTTTATTAATAATCAATTTTTTATATATATTTAATTTTTTAACAAAATATCTATTAACAGTTTTATTTTATACATTCAGCATATAAATTTTATAATGTACAATGTGAGACATAACTAAAGCATGCTGTGACTAACTAGTTGAAGTGAGTGGGTTTCTGTTAAGACAAAGTTTTTTTTTAAATATTTGTATTCAATATCTAGCTACCTTGTGAAACGTCCGAATGGTGATGTTATAAATATGAGTTATCAACTCCAGCAGGTGGTTCTGCATTTTCATTTATATTCATAAACTATATTGCCTTGTTTCTAGTTGTGGTGACAGTTGGCGCAAGTTTTCAAAGAGAATGAATAGCCATCCATTATCCGCCCCTCGACATACCGATTCACCTGTTCTCCTTTCTAAACTAAAAAGACACAGGTGAATGGGGGTGCTACCTGAAGGTGCGTGCAGTGTGTGCGCAATAGTAATACACATCTAATAACCTTAGCAGCGTCATTCTTTTAGTGTATTTTTTATGCTTATGTTCACTTTGTAGTGTAGGACGAAGGTATTAAGTTTAAATACACAACTGCATTAACCACTTGGATATATTTGACTGGTACATCTTTTATGTATGGAAGGAGTTAATGTGCAACCGCGAAGGAAATAAAATAATATCGATATTGGTCGACGTTATCGTGTGGTTTATATAACGTTTTAGTAAAAATCCATTTCATTTTCATTTTTTTCCAAAAATTATAGTTTACACACACGTATTTTTCACTGTAAACTGATCACATTTTCACTGTAAAATTTGTCTATCACATTTCTTATCGCAGGCACGTACCGAGGAGGCTAAATATTTATGCAAAAAAAATTTAATCTTAACAAACAGCTCACAACATAAATCAATATTTAAAAACGACTCAAATAATATAGATTTTTTAGTTAAAAACAAAGATGACATAAGAGACTAATTGTGTGATAGCTTGTAAATTTCCATTATTTTTTTAAACAAAAGTTATACTTTACACGCGAAGCATTTTTGAAAAATCATATCGAATATTGACAGGTTTTATTAAATGTTTGCAGTAATTCGCAGCAATAAAATTCATTTTATAATATAAATAATTTTATAATAAAAATTTAGCATCATTTTCTTGAAATTTAATATTTCAGTACTTAAAAATAAAAAGGAATTTAACAAAACCTATACGTATATATGTAGTTACATAGTAATACATGATTCTTTTAATCATTCGGTTTCTCAAAATTATCAGCTATTTATTTTATGCTTAGAAGATTGGTTAATAATTGTTAATAAAGATTGTAATGTTCCCCTTTCTTCTTTAAATAACTTTTTATTATATAATCTTTAAATAGAATGCTTAGAAGATTGGTTAATAATGGTTAATAAATATTGGTTAATGTTCCCCTTTCTTCTTTAAATAACTTTTTATTATATAATCTTTAAATATAATGCTTAGAAGATTGGTTAATAATGGTTAATAAAGATTGGTTAATGTTCCCCTTTCTTCTTTAAATAACTTTTTATTATATAATCTTTAAATAACATCATTAAACATTATTAAACAAATTGCAATTAATAATGTTTATTAATATAATTTGTTATGGACAGGAGTAAATGCGGCCCTTAAAAGGGCCTTTTCAAAAGAGAACGAGAGCGAGCTCCATAGCTCGACGCAACCACCACAAGTGGAACTAGACCGATGACGTCATCCGCGAAGGCTGACTTTGATAATATAATTAAGGAGCACTTAAGATATTTGAAAAGCAATAACTATTTTGAATTTTCCAATCATCTTTTGAAAACAAACCATTCATTTTATATAAATAAGGATTTAGAAAATTAACAAACAATTAACGTAAGATTACAGTTAGGTAAATGAAGTGAAATATTATATAAAGGGTGTTTTTTTACAGGCGGAGAATTTTAAATTAAAATAATGATTTATTTCATTGAAAAATGTTTTTAATATCCATGAAATTGACTTTATTTCACAGATAATTTTATGGTATTGATATTTAAATATGATTTCGGGCGTGTGGCTGCCGTGGCTGGCGCTTTCATGGCGTTATCTGGAGCTCCGATTTTCACACAATCTCGCAGTAAATATGGCTCTATTTCGGCAATTATGCGTCGAATGTTGGCGTCCAAGTGCTCACTTGTTTGCGGTTTATCAGCGTAGACATGCGACTTTACATGTACGCAGAGAAAATAATACAATCGCGTCAAATCGCACGAACGAGATGGCCAGTTAACAGGTCCATTCTGTGAAATTAATTGTATCGCGCGCTGTGCAGCATATGGCGCCGACCTGCTAAAACTACATGTCTACATACATGTCTACAACATTGACAAACATTGAAATGAATGGATGAATGACAGTATTGAAAAAAAGTTAGTAACCGTGACTTTTGTACGTAATGTAATGGTGTTTTGACAATGGCTCGTGGATGTGTGTGGACCTCCTAATGTGACGATTCTGTTTATTGACATAGCCATTTAACCTAGTGTGCTTCACCACTAAACATAATTGGATTGTGAAAATTTTACCTTAAGATTACGCCATGTACGCGTCAGCCACAGGCATGCTCGAAATCATATTCAAATGCCATAAAATTAACTGTCAAATAAAGCCAATTTCATGGATATTAAAGTCATTTTTCTGTGTTTAATTTCAATTCAAAGTTCTCCGTCTCGAAAAAAAACTATAAATAACCAAATTCTTTTTGTAAATAGTTTAAATTTGTTTTCACATAAATTATTCAATTACAATATATTTATTTTTTGTTTTTGTAATCGTTTATGCCTACTTCAAATATTAATTTTTATTAAACGTTGTATAATAAAACTCAAAAATCATGGATATTAAAGTCATTTTTCTGTGTTTAATTTCAATTCAAAGTTCTCCGTCTCGAAAAAAAAACTATAAATAACCAAATTGTTTTTGTAAATAGTTTAAATTTGTTTTCACATAAATTATTCAATTACAATATATTTATTTTTTGTTTTTGTAATCGTTTATGCCTACTTCAAATATTAATTTTTATTATACGTTGTACAATAAAACTCAAAAATTTAATAAATAAAGGTTTTATTTACCCAACGGATTTAATTTTAGTAACAAAAGTAATATTACCACAAAGTTATTTTGATATTATCGAAGCAGCAATAAAATTATTCACACAACACGTACGGCTGCACACAATCTACCGTGTTTTTTTTATTAATATGAGCAAGAAATTATAAAGCCGGCTATAAAATCCCCACGATTTTTTAAAAATCTAAATTGTTTCCCATGCATCTTTAATTTTTAATGAGATTACCCTTCCGTAAGGCTGTAAGATGTGTGCAGATGGTGCAATACACATCTGTAATTTAAGCGTGCGTACCAAAATTCTGCCATAACCACGTATTGCGGATACTCATTTGTGTTGAGGTCGGGTGTGGGCTGCCGACTGGAATGGAAGGAGCCAATCTCCCTATACATTACTTGCTGATGTCATTCCTTTCTATATGAAATGTCTAAAAACGTTTGTATGACAGCACTGGTCTCATTTCCAAAAGTTATACTTCAATAAGTAATGTGTCGATATTTCAATAAGTTAAGAAACTAAAAATCGTCCACCAATCGCATTATATATCGCAAAAATGTTAATATCCGAATCATGCCTCTATACACAATTTCTCACGCTTGCACATAAATTTTCTCGCAATCTTAATCTCCGTGATAAACGACGCAGAGAATTTAATATTCATGATTTTTCTGCAGTAGCTGGCCTCGAGATGAAATTATCGCGAAATTGGTACCAATTTATAGTTCAACAGCAAGGCGATATGTAGGTTTAATAAAATTTATAAAACTTTTTACAAATTTCTTATTTTGAAATATTGCTTCTTTATTTTTCAAGGCCGAGTAGGGACTTTACCATCAGCTTTAAAAATCATGAGCACGATCCACATTTATTTAAAAAAAATATTTTTATTAATGATAAAAGTACCTCTCACTAGAATAATCCTATGTAGACACAACAGCATTATTTAATGCGGTATTACTATAATTATTAATTTTTTTTTATTAAGTAATATTCTTCGTTAGTTTGTTTATTTTTACGTTACATAATACTTTTACCCATTTTAAAATATTATTCTTAAATAATTATCCCACTTGTTGCATCTTTTATTTCATTGGCAGTCTATTTTATAATTTGGTAGAGTAATATTTAATGCATCTCTGCCCAAATGTAGTTTTTGTGTCGGTATTAATTAATTTGATGCGATTAGACTTTTGTGACTTATGAAAATTATTGAAATATTTATATTGGTGTTGCCATATGATGTTTCGAAAAAAATTTATTAGTTTACTTTTTTTGAAATACACTCAATATGTTTGTCCCATTTTAAATTTTCACCAAAAATACTAGGCTGTAATATCACCTTCAATTGTTGGCCAGTTACAGGTTGTGTCTTCATCAGGTTTATTACGACAATTATATACATCCCACGAACAGCTTTATCATAATGATCGGTATCCCAGGAAGATTACTATTTTTGAGAGGTACTTGGAGGTATTCGTCGTTGTTGTATGTATGCGTCATTTTCGTAGGAATCTCAACTTTTGTTGGACTTGTTTGATGAAAGAATTGTCTCAGCGCTTATATATAACAGAGTGGCTTGATATTGTCTTGAGATATCATTTAGTGTGATTTTTTGTTTTGTTTTTCAATACAACTTTGTTTCGTTAGAACAGATCTAGCCTAAGTGGAAAATCGACAAAATTTCTCCTACTAAATAATTTCTGTAAGCAATAAAAAAAAAATTTGGACACTCAAAAAATATTAAGCTTTCGGAAAATATTCGGTACATAAGTATTTTATTCGCTTTGATGGTCTAAATTCGTTAGCAAAGAGAATGATAAATAAGCCGTGTTGTTCTGCAATATGTGCTTCAATAAAATAATCACCAGAGAGTGTTGAACATTCACAATACAAACAAACGTGCACAAAGCGTTAAAAAAAACTATGGTTAAAACAGGTATGAAAATATTTAATGAGTGCTTTTCAAAAGAGTCACGAATTAATAATATTATTCTATGACCCTGAACAACAAATGCCTTAAAAACTCCATTCCGTATCTCACACGTAATTATATCGGTCGTTAAATTTTTCCGTTTTAGCAAGTCGCTAAATTATAAAGTCTCGCATTTCTTATTCTGTAATAGCATATTTGGAATATTTTAAACATGAGTGTTGAAAGCATTTCTCGAAATATGATTATCGAAAAATGTTATTTTTGACAGATCGTACGGAAATAACTGCTGTCAAAAATAAGACGGAACCATATTTCTGATAAATTATGACATTTAGAGGCCGAGTTTAGAGGGAGACGACATTTTTTTAACAGAAATGTTACAAAGTAAATATTAAAAATAAAGCCATTAAAAATATTAACGTCATTTAAAATAAAACCATAGAAAATACATACGATGAACTAACTAACTAGCTAACTAAATTGTGCAAGTCGTATAAGCGAGTAAGTGTGCAATTTATATGTACATCATATCAAGAAGCAATTTTACGCAAAATGATGACGAGGTGCCGAGAAGATTTCGGGAAATGAAGCAATCGGTGCTCCGTAATCGGTAAAATGAATTCCTCCAACGCCAACCATCTTCTCTCCGGAGAAAAGGTGGTGGGCGTTGGCGAAGCACTGAATAGAAGAGTTGAAAACGCAACAGAGAAAAACGACATTTAAAGACTGCGACGATTAAAGAATATTGAATTAAATAGCTACAGGCCAACTAAATACTGACGAGTGGGGCTAGAATATTTCTGGTGGAGGAAACGAAAGAATTTCTTCAAGACGGGAACGTGCGCTTTATATTGGCGCTGTATCAAAAGAAAGTACATGTCATTGTATTAACATCGCGTATTTTTTTAAACATCTCTTGTTTGTATTAAGTCAAACACAAAAATTCACTCGGTTTAAGTCGCTTTATTTTTGTAACACCAATCGATTTAGTAACCACCGTTCCTTTTTCGGGGTACCAATTAAAAATAACGAAATATGGGTAATTATTTATAAAAATTAAAAAATCAACACACAATTTTGAGAGTTAAATGTTTTTTCTATCCAAACCAAGGAGATCGTTTTCGCAGATTTTGCCATTATCAACTGATAAACATAGAACGTTTCATAGGCATGAATATAGAACATTTTTAAATGTTCTTTGAATATCAATTGATAATTTAAAAATGTTCTATGTTCTATATTCACGTTTATGTTCTATGTTTATCAGTTTGTTCCGCACAGAACAGGCAAACAAAGGGCGGTCCGCCGATTCCCTTCTGTAACCCTCGGGACGACTCACGCAGTGCGGGCGCACCGTGCTGGCAGCCTGAAAGAAATCAGTATTAGAACGAGGAAGTGTACACTATAGCGCTAAATGCCTTGCTTCGCCTTAAAAAGGTATCCACAAAGCACGTGCACCGAATACTTCACCGTACTCGCCAAAAGGAAAAAACTTCGGGAAGATTCGGGAAGACCGGATCTCACTCCGCTCCACCGACCGCCGTGCGATGGCCAAAAGCCAGTTGACAGCCGGGAACTTCGGAGAATTTGTCTCGACCAGAGCACTCGGAAACCGAGTGCTCGTATATCGAAGCACCGAATACCTAACTGCGTCAACCAAAAGACGAGAGCAGAAGGATTCGCTTCGACCAGAGGGCTCAACTTGATTGAACGCAAAGAATTCGTCTTAAAAAGACGGTTGAAATCCGGAATCGCTGTGAAGAAATTTTCAGCCAGTCCAAGATCCAGCGCAGCAAGCAGAAGAAATCTCCAAGTCCAAAAACGCCAAGGGAAGTCGGGTGTAGAAATAAAACACAGGAAAGGTGGTCGCCACGGCGTCTAAAACGGAGAGAAGCCCCATCCGCTTAGCGGCAATATTCATACCTCCGGCAAATCCGGGGTGGCCAGACCTTCGGCCGATCAGGACATTTTCTGTTTCCCATACTTTTGGGAACGGAAATTTCTTACTGTTTCTACTAGCAATATAACATTTTAAAATTAATTAAAATTTATACGCGCCTCCCCCAGAGGACTTAATTATGCCATCATATGGGCGGTGTCCTCTTAAACAGCCTGGCATAATTCGTGGGACCAAAGAGACATTATTTTTGAAGTAACAGGTTCGTAACACAGTTGATAATGATATAATCTGCCGAAATTATTATCCTGGTTTGGATAGTAGATAAAAATATTGAACTTTCCAAATCGTGTTGATTTTTAATTTTTAAAAATCAAATAGAGTTCTTTACAATAAATAACATCAATTTACAAAAATTTTAAAATATGGGTAATTTTGTTTTTTAGCGACCTGTTTTTGTGCGTAGCTATTTGCCATTATTTTTATTTATATTATCACATTATTTTATTGTGTTTTGAGTGCTTTTAAAAATTATTTCAGTTTTTAAAATAATGGTGCGGGATGCAGATGTAGTTTAGAATTGCCCCGTTTTTTTCGTTGTTAGATCAATCGATGCATAAAAAAAAAAATACGCAAAGTATAGTAATATAGCATGATTAAGACACCCGATAAATATACAAAGTTCAACAGAATGAGGCCAAGGCCATAGGGGCGGATAATACGAAGATAGATCTAGAAATGGTAGACGAATATCCGGCAGACTGGACCATGAAGATGGCGTCAAGAGATGGCGCTCTATGAAGACTGCGTGCCACGGTCTTCCAGAATCCCATGAAGTTGCTAAATGAGAAGAAGAAGATATGTGATGAATTTTCAAAAGTTAATTATTTGTGTGTACGAGGATTCAATTTTTATCATGTTGTATGTATTTGAACAGCATGGACGAGACTCGATCGAAGGCAATCTTAAACAATCTCCAAAAATCATTAAAATTTCGTTTCAACTTCAACATCGAAAAATTCGATCATATCTCATCATTCCGCCATCTTCTCCAATGACTCTATAATCCGACAATGCAATAACATCCGTGTTGTATCACTACTTTATTATGTCCTTTTCAATCCTCACTCATCTCAGTAATTGAAATCTAAATTCAACATTCTATCTTATCATGGCCTTCCACTCCATTCAGCTGACAGCTTCACTATCTATGTCCATAAAACTGTACTCTTCAGCTCTTCATTCCAAGTGCAGTCGGCTAGACCTTGGAATTAACCGTGCACAGATATCATATCATCACGTACCATATATATCATACGAGTAAAACATGCTTGTCCCTGGAAACAAACCCACCGTTGTAATATTGTGTATACAGAAAGTGAATAAATAAATAAAATACTTCCACTGCATTGAATAAAATGACGCGAATCGTAGTCACGGAAATATCGAATACCAGACGGAGAGAACAGAGCGGTGGACGCTGTCTTGTTTAATTATCTTTTAATACCGAACACTTCTCTGTCATGGCGCCAAACTTCGGACGCTAAGCTGAGCTAAGAATACGCACCTCGTGGACCACTGCGTGTTGAGAAAAACATTTAAAATGTAAACTGTCAACACGGTGAGTAATGTGTCCTGCGAGAGACAACATAGGGGCAGGACCGACATTTCTCCGATACAATTTACGCGCCTCTATATGCGGGAAATCAAACAGAGAACGAAACATTATTATTGAAATTATGGCGCATCGTTTTATTCTTGTATCGTAAGCGTAAGGAATTCAAATCCGCCATTTTCCAGCCGACAAAAATAAAAATAACGTTACTAGCCGAGAAAGCAGATACTTTGTGGTCCAACGTGTTTATTTTGATTTTTTCAATACATATAAATCGAGTGTATAGTATAAACACATATCATAACCACGGCTTCGAGAGGTGAAGTTCTTCTCATTATCAGGTGATAATTTATTCAAAAAATATTTTTTTATTTAAACTTTGTACTGCAAGTACATTTTGAAGATATTGAGAAGTGGAGAGAAGATCATTTTGATAGGATGAATTTACTTGAGCAACTAGAAATAAATAAATATAAAAAGGATCCAAATATTAAACTTTTAAATAATCAACAAAAAATGATCTTCTCTCCACTTCTCAATATCTTTAAAAAACCAAAAATCAAGGACATAAATTAAAATAATATTTATAAATAACACTTCTAGAAAACGGGGAATTTTGATAATTAAGCATAACGTTAAACGAGGCAACTTTAATGATAAGTGCCCGGGAAAAAACGAACATTAATACAGGGCTTTACCACAAATATCTAATTACTCTAAAGGGGAAGGGGTAACTTAAAATTTTATAAATAAGTCGTTTGTACGTCGTATATCCACTGTTTGATAATGGCCTTACAAGCCGAAACAGCTGTAACATCTAAAAATACTTAACCGGTAGAACTTAATAATAATATTTATTAAAATTTCATTTATTTTAAATTTCGCTAAAAATAAATATGGAGTTCTACAAATTAAACACAAAAACCATAAATAAAAATAAAAATTTTTTGAACATCATATATGGAGCATCATAAAAAATGCACAGATAATTTTGAGTTCGATTGGTTCGAAACGGTACAGATTTGCATCGAAAATATATCAGTGGGCGAGAAGGAGTAAAATAATAGGGAGGGAAATGTCGCCTATGTTACTCGCCGAATCCTAAAAAATAAGCTTCCAAATTTTGAGTCTGATCGATCAAACGGTAAAGATTTGCATCGAAAATATATCAGGGGGCGGGAAAGGGGTAAAAATTAGGGGGTAAATGTCACATATGTTAACCGCCGAGTCCTAAAGAATAAGTTTCCAAATTTTGAGTCCGATCGGTCGAACAGCACTGATTTTCATCAAAAATGTATCAGGGGTAGGGAAGGGGTAAAATAATAGAGAGGAAATGTCACCTTTGTTACCCGCTGAGTCCTAAAGAATAATATTCCATATTCCGAGTCCGAAAGGTACAGATTTGCATCGAAAATATATCAGCGGGAGGGGAAGGGGTAAAAGAATAGGGGGGAAATGTCACCTATGTTAACGGCCGGGTCATAAAGCATAAGTGTGTAAAATGCAAAATCAAATCGGACCAACAGTGTAGGTTTGTATAGAGAATAGGCAGACAGACATTGAGTTTTAAAGATATAGATATTATATTTAATGTAAGCACTCTACGATATTACCAAGGGAGTAAGCATAAATTGTTAAATAATCCAAAACATTGTTGATGGCTTCTCTTCCTACCAACATCAACAGCAGATTGCCTGCGAAGATTATTTATTGGATATAGTAACAAACCTCTCAAAATCCAAATTTATACTTTACTGAAGTAAAAATACGAACAGAAAATATTAAAAGTTTCTTTCAAAATAAATATCTGTGGAGCTAGCTGAATGATCAATGGGATCGCACAGTAGAGAAAAATCAAAGTGAGAACAGAGATCGTGCTAAACCGTATTTTTTAAATTTTTCGTACGTTTTAATAGAGTTTGTACGTTTTATTAGATATTGTAACATATAGCTACGAATGAGCACTTTATGATCTTCTCAGTACTTATTTTCAATATGAACCCAACCAAGCCACGCAAAATTAGAGAACTTTGTGTAGTAATGCAGTGCTGGAGGAAAATATTGAAAATCTATCAAGAATATAAAACTTGAATAACTACTTTAGTCATAAGAGCACAAACGTAAGTCAAAAGAAAGCTTCAAGGGAGCCGCAGTAATGAGAGAATGCGGCATATATGTATTCTATTTGAAGCCTAGTTGTAGTTCATAGACAATGTTAAGAACAGCTGTCTCTTAAGATCAAATGATAGAGATAGATAGAGAAACGTGAGCATGAAGGAACACACTAAAAATTACTATTATTGATCTTGTAGATTTAAAACATGACTCAAGTCAATCGTATTAGTATTCAATAGCAGTAGTATTCTGGCTAATCACTACGGGAGTGTTTTTGGATACATTAGACATATCCTGTAGTACTCTAATATATTGTCCGGGAATTCCTCGTGCCTTGGCCGAATGCCATATCAATCGTCGTAGTACTCTATCAAAAGCCATTTATAAATCAATGAATAGGAGGAGATGGAGGTTTTAGCTGTCGATCCTATGTTTTTCAATTGAAACGTTGATTACTTGGGTCATTAGTTAACTTGCCACATTCGTTCTCGAATTCTCCAGCGATGGACAGCAAGACGGAGAAATTGATCGAAGAATAAGTGTGGAATAACGAATAAGGAAAGCCGAGCTTAGTATCGACACAAAGATTACAATTTACAAAACGGTATACCGCCCGACGCTTAGGTACGGTCACCATATTTGGATGCTAAACGAACGAACTTGCTCTAGAGTCCAAAATGCCGAAACGAAGTATTTGAGAGGAATGGCAGGGGTAACGAAATGGGGTCGATTAAGAAACTCGATGATCCGAGACGATCTAAACATTGAACCACTGCTATTCTTCATAGAAAAATCGCAACTGAGGTAGCTTGGGCACGTACTAAGAATATCTGATGATCGAATTCCTAGGAAAATACTAAGTACAAGGATGGGACTACGATGGACGGAGTCCGCACAATCAGCGCAAGACAGGGACGAATGGAGGCGCCGTGTTGATGCAGTGGGTTCCCGACCCGAAAGGGGAAGAAGATGATGATGAGAAAATTATATTTTTTAATGAATTATTCAAATTATAGTAGCTAAAAATATGGAGCAAACATATAGTTAGAAGATCATAGAAACATTAAGCAAACATTTTCTTATGTTCGGGACTATTTCTTGTGAGTCTGCTACGCTGAGAGGGTATTGTCCATCGAGTATTGAGTGTGGTATTGCTTGTAAAATATCCGAGTAATGTGTGCTTGAATCGAGTATAATACGTCTAGCCCTAAAAAATCTATACAGTTTATAGGAACACTCTTTTTTAATTATTTTTTTAATTTTTATGCCTGATTAATTTGATTTATAAATGTAGTTTTAATCATAAATACAGGGATGGATGCAGGTGTGGCTGTATATTAAAATAAAATTTTTACGTTTAAAGCTGTATGGGAAATAATGTGCTTACAGAATTCACGTTTTATAGATGATGGTCAAATATCTATGATGTGCAAATATTGCTGTATTGTATGTATTAAATAATCAACAAATGCGATAATAGATAAAAAATAAAGATAATTTTTTGTTCATGATTTTGTACTTTTAAAGAATAATAATTATAACATTTACAGTAAAAAAAAACATAGAAAATGAATTTTGCAGAGAAATAAGTATCGCTAATTTGTAAATCTAATATTGTATTCGGCAGACATGAAGCATGTATATTGGAAACTTGACTCCACAAATATTGCAATAATGTTGGAATCGTATTATATTATACGTTTTACAGTAAGTTTATTGTATACAAGACAAATTAAGTGTCTATGTTTTATTTAAAAACTATGAAAGCACTGAAAAGTAATTTAATGCCTGCGGTCTTTCTAATAACGCCTGATTTATCTTGGGCTAGGAGTTGGTAGAAATCGTCAGATAAGGAAAAACCGTTATTCTCTTTTTTTTAAATTTATTTTTTAATTTGTATATAGTTTATTATTATAATATATTATAAAAAAAATAAAAAAAATAAAACATTGTATATTATAAAATTTAATGCCTGCGGTCTAATAACGCTTGATTTTTCTTGGGGTAGAAATCGTCAAAAAGGAAAAAGCGTTATTCTCTCTCTCTCTCTCTCTCTCTCTCTCTCCTTCTCTCTCTTATATAAGAACACGCACACACACACTCATATATATATATGAGTGTGTGTGTGCGTGCGTGCGAGTTTTTATTTTTTGTTTTTGTTTTAAATTATATGTGAATCCAATTATTGTTTTACCTGTCGCAAATCTAGGCCAGGTAGGAATTGTGACCTATGTATTCCGCCGTGACCTAAAGAATAAGAATGCAAAATTTGGATCAGATCGGCAAACGTTGTCGATTTGTTCAAAAAATATATCAGGTGTGGTGGTGCGGTAAGAAGGAAGGGGGGAAAAGTTGTCTTTACTAGCCGCCGGGTCTTGAAAAATAAGTATGCAAAATCTGGGTCAGATCGGTCTTACGGTGTAGATTTGTACAGAAAATATAACAAAGGAAGGGGTGGGGTAAAGAGGAGGGGGAAAATATGCCTTCGTTACCTGCCAGTTCCTAAAGAATAAATGAGTCCGATCGGTCGAATGTTATAATTTTGCATTGTAAATATATCAGGGGAAGGAGAAGGAGTAAAATTGGAGAGGAAAATGTTCATATGTTTCCCGCCGGGTCCTAAAGAAGAAGTTTCAGATTTGCATTGTAAATATATCAGCGGGAGAGGAAGGGTTAAAAGTTGAGGGGGGAAATGTCGCTAATGTTTCCCGCCGGGTCCTAAAAAATAAGTTTCCAAATTTTGAGTCAGATCGGTCAAACAGTACACATTTGCATTTTAAATATATCAGGGGGAGGAGAAGGGGTAAAAGTGGAGGAGGGAGATGTCACCTATGTTACCTACCGAGTTCTAAAAAATAAGTTTCCAAATTTTGAGTCCGATCGGTCGAACGGTACATATTTGCAATGAAAATATATCATGGGGAGGGGAAGGGATAGAATGGGTGGGGGGAAATATCCTAAAGCATAAGTATACAAAATTTGAGTCGAATCGAACAAACGGTGTAGATTTGTATAGAGACAGAGACACATTGAGTTTTATAGGTATAGATATCGCGATACGATTGGCTGCACTTTCTCATCGGTTCAAAAGTTTTATTTAACCAAAGACGACCGAATGTTATCAAAAAATTTGAATTCGAAAAATGTTATATCTGAATATTTATCAATATTAAAAGGTTAGGTACCTGCGCCTTTTTTTTTCAAATAATTTGTGCGAATTCGAATTGACAATCGAAAATTTACATTTTTATTTATATAAATAAATAGTAGGTATATGACAATAAATTAGGTATACAAAAGCATCTTCGTAATCGAATGCAACGTTGTGCCAAAATTTCAAAGCAATCGGTGAAGAACTTTCGGAGATTATCATTTTGTACAAACGAACACCTACATTTTTATTTATATAGATATTATTCATATAATTAATAAAGTTAAACTGTGTTTTCACTATTTAATCATTGACATTATCAACGTCTTTAAGGGCCGATTGTTTTCCCTCAGGATACAACATGTAGGCACTAAAAAATTAAAAATCAAAAATCTAGTAATACAACATATATATAGGATACAACATATAGGTATAGTTGCCGGCAAACTTCTTGGACATTTTTCAGCGTAGTGGGAGAATGCGCAGAAGACAAATTTTGGGTCTCGTTGGTGGAACGGTACATGCGCAAACTCTCACCCGCTAGGCCGAAAAATGTTCAACATGTTTGCCGGCATCTGTACTAAAAAATTAAAAATCAAAAGTATATTCAATAAAAAAATTAAAATAATAAATTGAAAATGAATAATTGAATATAAATAATCATTAGCCCTGATATTTTCAATAAATAAGTAGTGAAAATAAAGTACATATATTTTTATTAATTATTTTAATAAAATGTCACCACAAAATCATTATCCTCTTTTTTTACAGAAAATATTATACAGTTTCATATAAGTGTTAATGTTATATTTTGGATTTGGTCAAAAAAAACTCCAATATAGTTAATACATTCGGATATAAGTGAATAATTATTAAAAACTTGAAATAGTATTAAAAATTTTTGACAACTTTATTATTGTTAAATATAATAAAGCACGTTTCCATATAATTTGATTCCAAATATTATAGAGCAAATAATTTGATGCGGTAAATTCAGTCAGTCAGTTAGATTGTCATGTTTCATGTTAACGGAAAACTGCATGGAACAGCTAACCATATTTAATTAAGCTATAAAAGTGGAATCGTTAATCAAACGAGAGATGTAGAAAAATGATCGTAGCGCGTCGGCTTTAATTAGATTCACATTTCAAAATATCGTTAAATATAGGCGAAGTAAATATTAAAGACAAGACTAATGAGGCGGTCAAATATTAAAAAAGTAGACAAAGAATGAAAAAACAAAGATAAAACAAGGTTTTTAAGATAAGAAAACATTTCAAATAAAAATGTTGTTTTCTTTGGATGATCGACAAAATGTGGAATATAATGGCGAAATTCACCGAATCTCTGAAAATAATCTCGGATCTTACATAATCAATTTTAAAATATTATACATTTGCCTCTTATAGTTACGGGATCGTGATTATAGGAGGCAAATGGAATACTTGAAATTAATTAAAAATTTTAACTGAAGGTCTACTCTTTAATTCATAATATCTCGCACTAATCACTTTATACACGTCATTTGAAGATTCGCACATCTGTGGTCGCACTTGTCTACGAACACTCGTTAGCTGGGATTTTACTTTGTCTGTGACTTACTATTATCAAATTAGACTCTCCGCGCGCGCTTTTACGGAATTAAAAACAGGTCGCGTTCCAGAAATTTCTAACATATTTTATCAAATATGGTAATTTCGTGATAAATCCTGTACTTTCGATTAATTTCGAGTTCTTTCTATCTATCTGCTAGATTGTTCCAATGACTTCGATTATATGTACCTTTTATTTTAAAATCGACTAACACTATATACTAAGTACGTAGTACCAATTGTTATATCCTTTTAGAAATGCGGCATCTCATGAAGTATTTTTGATGATACAAACCTATTAATAATTAAGAAATTTAAGAAAAAATTACATACTATGTTTTAAACCACTTAATTGCTATATATATTTGTCAACTAGTTTCGGTTGGACTCAACCTTCTTCAGGACAATTACAATATAGACTAGTAATAATTATTATTAATTCTATCTCTTCTTATCGAATCTATTGACAATAAATTGCCGGTGGCAAGCTAACCTTTCGTACCTCTTGATTTTAATAATTATTATAGTGCTCCTTCTTTACATTATGTAAAAATTTAAATTGTATATTTTTATTCATTGCATTGACTCATTGATTAAATTAGATTGTTTTGTGGTTGACCAATTAACTTTTTTTAGTAGGTAATGAGTTATATTCTCAACATTGAAAAATAAGTTTTACGAAAAATCAGCCATGGCTGCGAAACGGTCAAAATTGGCCACGAAACTACCGCTAGATTACTTAGAAAGCAATTTGATTTGAAATTGATTTCTGCAGGTGTGCCTTAATAAGGAATCAACTCGGCGTTCAATCTCCAACGATATATTTGAATTGATTGGTTCACGATTTACGAACATTACAGCTGCATAACATAATAATATTCAAGATAAAAAATAAAAGCTATAACGCAATTTGATATTTAAATTTCGAAAAATATATTGGCATGAAACGACTTAAAGTATTTCATTTTTATTACTCCCTTTCTTTTAACTCGTAGCGTCTGCTTGTCTACTTATCCGCCGAAAAAACTTTGGATCGATTTTTAACCCTTTTCCCGTGATCCAATCAAGCTGCAATATTGCAGGTAGAGTCACGGCGACGATAAAAATTATCTCAGAAATTTTCGTTTAAAAAAATTTAATTATAGTATAATTTTGGATTTTCCGAAATTTTAACGGTTTTTTCAAATTGGAAACCATACAAGTGAGAAAGGAGCCCGACGCGTGGAGAAGGCGCGAAACCCGTTTCAACTAATACTCGAGGCATGAGTCCGATCAAAGAGTTTCGCCGACGCCGTGCCCCCCTAAACCAATAATTATTACGTTTTCAATATTCTATAAATTTTAAGGATAATAATATACATGGAATAGATTTTCCACATGAACTTAAAGCAAGAGGAATATGTTGATATCATACATACAACAATATCAAATTTGAAACAATACAAATGAGAAAGGGAGTATAATAAAAACTTGGTTTTTATAGGTTAGTTTTTTTAGCGTCCACAGTTTGCGTAAATTGAAGATAAACATTACTTTCAAGTGCAATAAAAGTAAACCATTATTTTCAGTAAATTTATGAATACCTGTTAGACAGTTACAATGTTATCATTAGTCAAAACATAGTTTGTGGCACACTTGAGGAGTAGGCTGCGATAAGGACAATTTCGCAAAAATTTCATAAAAAGTTACGGGCGTTTATTAAGTTAATGCCAAGTTTATTTGCAACGCTTATATACTTCAACATTTTTTATTTGCCTTATTTATTTGTTTTTATAATGTTTAAATACGAGAATTTTACGTCAATGTGCGCGCAGGGAATAAGTTTGGTATCATAAAATATTATTATTCGACGAATAATTATTTAATATGTTCAGATATAAAAAAATTAAGTATTTACCACGTTCATCTTGGATGCGATTTCTTTTCTCTATTTTGGCTTGTATAGTTCTCACCCTCTGTTCTGAAATTTGTACTAATGATAGGAAAATATACTAAAAGTAATTTCTACTTGGCTGCCTAATATCAGCTGATATTTTTAGGATAATTATATTTAGAAGTAGTCCCACTTCTTTTTAACGTATTAAAAAGCAAACAAGATATAAAAACATCCTGTAAAATTTTATTTCAAAGACCCCAAAACTCAGTAAAAACTTTTCGTCGAGCCTCGAAGCCAAATTTATGATAACGCATCGTCTTCTTACAACAATAATTTGTGATAGTCTTTAATATTTTACGCTGTATTTTGCTGCCAGCTACAAATTTGTAAGACTTCTCTTCATTTCTCCTATTTTTCCGTGTATCTATTGCGAGTCCACAAATATTAAAAAACTGTCATTTTACATACCTACACACATTAAGTTTTTTCTTCTTAAAGTAATTCAGCAAAACTGGATGAACTCTCATCGTCACAACTGCTCGCGAATGACTTTTTTGCACGAGCACTCGCACTCGCATAAATACTCGCGGAAATAACCTATGTAGGTATGCAAGAAAAGGGATTATTTCCATCTTCTAGCAAAGTCTGTATCTCGATCAGTATTGCAGGTATCTTACATGTGTTTCTGCTGCCATCTTTTATAGGTTCAGGGAATTAAAAAAATGACTCTCCGGAAAAGAGGCAATTTGGCTTTATTGCCCCTATTGCAGCCTACTCCTCAATATAAAACTGTGAGCTTTAGACAGCCATTTTCTTGAATAAATTATATTAATTATCTTATTCAATTTATAATAGGTCTTATAGTCAAATCTGCATCATTAAAAAAATAAATTTAAAGCCTTGTACCTACCTACTGTTAGGTTATTACCTATGAAATTGCCGTTTTCTAATACTGACTAGTTTGAAACTCGAATCTTGCATTCGACTTTTTATCGTTTTCGCTCCTTTTTCCTCAGTTTGTTTTTGTTTTGATATCGCTGTGTCTGGGATCACAGAGAAAATGAAAATTCGCGTTATTTTCGAATATTCTGAGTTCTGTCGTGACACTAATGCTACACAGACGGCAAGAAATATCTACGACGTACATGGAATAGGTACCTAAAGCAAATGAACGCATGGTGCGTTTTTGGTTTGATTGCTTTCGTTCTGAAAATTTCGACCTCAACAATGAGACCCATGGACGACCCGAGACTACAGTCGATACTATGTGCTACAGTGAAAGCATATTTTCAACTTAAGTGATAAAATTATGTTGATTCGATTGAAATGATGTCAAATTGGAAAAATATAGAAACCTGCATAGTGGGTACCGTTTGAACTTACTATAGGGGAACAGCAAACTCGCGTCGAGGCTTGCCTTACTTTATTGAGTCGGCACACATATGAGGGAATTCTGAATCGGATTGTTACTTGTGGTGAAAAGTGGATCCGGAATGATAATCGGATACGTTTGTCGCAATAGTTGGACCCGGGCGAGGCAACCCAACAATGTCCCAAACGCAAATTGGGTCAAAAGTATGTCTTGTGACTGTATGGTGCCGGCATTATTTATTACAGCTTCTTGAGATCTGGCACAACAATTATTGCAGAGGTGTACTGTCAAGAATTGAAAATGATGATGAAATTATCAAACAACCGAGATTTGTCAATTGCCCTACTTCTCCACTTTGCACAAATGCTCGTCCACACACTGCACAACGGGATGTCTTAAAATTACCTTACTCGCCAGACCTTGCATCTTCTGATTTCCATTTTTCTTGGTATCTGGATAACTTTTTACGAGAGAATAATTTCTACTCCAATTAGGCGGTGAATAACACTTATAAAGAATTCATCAATTCCCATCCCCAGGATTTCTACAGCAAAGGCAACAACGAACTTCTATGAAAATGACAAAAGTGCATCAACAACAATGGCCAATACTTCTATACATATATATAATTGGAGTTCGGTCGAATTACCGACTTTCGAAAAGAGGTGAAAAGGGTGAAAATCTCGCCCATGTTACCCGACGGGTTCTTAAAGAATAAGTATAAAAACTTTGGATCTTTGGATAGAACGGTACAGATATACATGGAAAATATATAAAGGAAGGGGGAAAGGTAAAAGTAGATGGGGAATTTCACTTATTTTACCCACCGAATCCCAAAAAAAAGTAAGAAAAATTTGGATCAGATCGGTACAGATTTGCCTGGAAAATATATCAGGTAAGGGGGCGATGTAAAGGGGAGGGTGGCTATTTCACTTGTGTTACCCATCGTATCCCAGAGATGTGTATGTAAAATTTGGATCAGATTTGAATGGAAAATATATTAATGGGAGGGGGAGGGATAAAGGGGAGAGGAAAATATCATCATTATCACCCGCCAGGTTCTAAGGAATAAGTATTCCTGTAACACGTAAGTAACACGCAAAAGGATTGTGTGGTTCCTCGTGCCTCAACTCGAAAACTGCACCGAAGGTGTCAGATGGCCAAATCGTAAGAATGCTAATAAAAACATCGGTGTAGTAGAAGTTTGCCTTAAAAAGGCAAAGAAAATCCAAAAAGAGAGTTCAAGTAGTCAACCAGGGTCGTTGTAGGTGAATAAACAAAAGAGTTATGAAAGTGGTTCGATCTTAAAGTACACTTCAGGAGTACTGAATAGCTCGCCGTTATGAAACCGTTTATATATACAATATACCTTCCATATCGCCCTTGTGGAATAATCCACCAATCACAAAGCTCGTTTTACCGATCTCGGCGCCAACGCCATCTCTCGATGGTTTTTGGTACTAATCAGTCGGGCCGTCCGGCCGCCGAGGTCGGCAGAAAGCACTTCGCTCCGACATTTGAATTCATAAAAATGGTTTCATCGTCCTTTTGGGACTTAAATTACGTTAATTTATACAATACTAAACCTTGCTGATAATTTAACACAGTCTATGGGACTGGCAAGGCAATAATAACATAATTATTATAAGTTATGTGCCGAGTGCAATCGGCCATTTACATTAAATTCCATAAAAAATAGTTTAAAAGTATTTACATAAATCTTTGTTTAACAATTACAAAGTATATTTTATAATGCGTCTTTTGACTATAGATTGATGTATCATAAGTCAAAATTAGGTCAGCAAGACTCTGAGCGGGCTGGGACCCCGGACAGTTCACACACAAGCGATATGGGGGCGGTCGGTCTGCAGCCCGCCGCCCCTCGTTCTTCGGAATACCAGCCGAGCGCACTCATATGGCTGGTTGTCGGTAAATATTGGAAAATATTTCGACTTTCATACTGACTACGCCACGGCCACCATTGCTTCGAAAAGCACATCATCCTCGAGCCGTCGCTCCAAAAGCGATCCATTCTCTTCATTAAAATAAAAGATGTGACAATAATCCATAAATATTACATCGTACATGTCAATATTTAACCCGCCAATGGTGACGTATATGTCTGTGAGACCGGGTATTTTCAAAAATTCGAATAACTTTTTCCCAGCCATTAATTTTTGTCGTGTTTTCGAGTAGCTGCCGCATTGCACGTACCCCTCCGTCTAGGGATGGGTAAATGAAAAAAAAATATCGATATATATCGAATCGATATTTTTAAAAAGTATCGATACATTGCGAAAAATATATCGATATATCGATATTTATCGATATTATTTTTTCAAAAATGTAAGGGGAATAAGCTTTTGGCGACCAACAAAAAAAAAGGTCACCGGAAAAAATATATCGATTATCCGAGAAAAAATATCGATGACCAAAAAAGGGTCACCGGAAAAAAAGTGAAAAAACATACCCAAAAAAGGTCGTCAGAAAAAAAATGTAAAAAAGTCGCCATGAAAAAAAATATCGGTTATCCTAGAAAAAAATATCGATATTCGATATATCGCGAAAAAATATATCGACGATAAATATCGAAATTTTTCAAAAAAAATATCGATATTATGATATATCGATATTTTTTACCCATCCCTACCTCCGTCACTTCACTTCGCGATGTCGAAGTGGATGCATGTTCTGGAGTTTTGGCGCCAACCCAATCCGTGAGACCGGGGTCACCGATTACGTAAGTAAAATAGTCTTAATTGAATTATTGATTATTAGCATTTTGTCAAGGTTATATATATTTTTTTGCTTACTTTTTTTAGTGTTGTTATTATTTTATAGCATTATTCTATGATATGTAAGTTTATTGCATGTTTTATTCGATATTTCACAAAAATATTCTGTACACGTTTCAAATTACAAACATTATTTCATCATGTCATACGAAAGTGTCTCGAGTCTCTTTTACATGATGAGGACGGACCATCAATGTCATCCGATGATGCCGAAACTCAAAATCACCATATAATTTAAAGCTACAATGACACCAAGGGCGGCGTCGATGTCGTAGATCGTTTATGTGCAAATTACAATTGTGCTCGAGCAGCAAGACGCTGGTCTATGACAGTCTTTTACGCTATGCTCAATGGCAGGACCATAAACAAAGTGTAATACAGCTAACAACCAAAAGTAAAAGCTTAAACGTCGTCACTTGATTAAGAATGTGGCTATGAAATTGATTGAACCTCACATAAGAGAACGACAAATGCAGTTGAACTTGCCACTGTCAATAAGACAAAGACTGTCAGAAATTTTGAAGATAGATGAGGTACCTGGGATGTTTGGTCCATCAAGAAATAGCCGGTGCTATGAGTGTGTATGGAAAAAGATAGAAAGACCAAATACACTTGCTATAAGTGCAAAAAATATTTGTGTCTTGAACATGTAGTGCCTCCTTGCAGAAGCTGTTTGACTAAAGAAAAGTCATTTTTCAGATCAAATTTTTGTTAATTTTTTGTTGGAAGGATGCACTTTTTGTTTATTTTATGTAATTTCTGTGTCCAAAAATTGAAAATACTGAACTAATTAAAAAAAAGTATTGATTTTTGTGTTTTCTCATATTTAAAAAAAGTCATGTTTTTAAAGTTAGTAAATTTTAATGTTTTAAGTGAAATTGTTTTATAATATTAGGTCCTTACATATGAAATTCACGTTTTGCCGTACTGGCAAATTTGATCTCAAATATCTTCTCTTTGGTTAGGAATTCCAAATCCAAATTTATACAGCTATTTACTCATGTATTTGTGTTTTGAAAATTATAATTCATTTATTTTTTCCTCAATTGTTATTTTCTTTGCGTCACTCAGTTTACAAAATGAAAAACTTGAAATATCGCGTTATTTACGAGTACGAGTTCCACCGTAGCACCAGGCTGCAGAAACGGCTCGAAGGATTAATGATGTGTATGGCGACGGTGCCGCAAAAGAAAACACAGTGCGTTTTTGGTTCCAACGTTTTCGTTCTGGAAATTTCGACCTGCAGAACAAGCCCCGTGGACGGCCGGAGACCAAAGTTGATAATGAAGAATTGAAGGCTATTGTGGAAGCGGATCCATCGCAAACCACATCCGAGTTAGCTGCAGGCTGCGGTGTTAGTGATAAAACTGTTTTAATCCACTTGAAGCAAATTGGTAAGGTGAAAAAGCTTGAAAGGTGGGTACCTCACGAATTGAGTGAAGCAAATCAACAAATGCGCGTTGACTGCTGCGTTGCATTACTCAACCGGCACAATAATGAAGGGATTTTAAATCGAATCATTATCTGTGATGAAAAGTGGATCCTGTACGATAATCGGAAGCGCTCATCGCAATGGCTGAACCCTGCCGAACCAGCCAAACCATGCCCCAAGCGAAAATTGACTCCAAAAAAGTTACTTGTGAGCGTTTGGTGGACTAGTGCTGGTGTCGTTCACTACAGCTTTCTTAAATCTGGCCAGACGATTACGGCAGATGTCTATTGTCAGCAACTGCAAACCATGATGGAAAAGCTAGCTGCTAAACAACCGAGGCTGGTTAATCGCTCTAGGCCACTGCTGCTTCATGATAACGCTAGACCACACACTGCACAACAGACGGCTACCAAATTAGAGGAGCTTCAATTGGAATGTCTAAGACATCCACCGTACTCTCCGGACCTTGCCCCAACAGATTACCATTTTTTTCGAAATTTGGATAACTTCTTGCAAAGGAAAAAATTCAACTCCGATGGGGCAGTCCAAACCGCCTTCAAAGATTTTATCGATTCCCGTCCGAATGGTTTTTTAAGTAAAGGGATCGATGAACTACCTATGAGATGGCAAAAGTGCATAGATAGCAATGGTACATACTTTGTTTAAATAAATATATTATAATAAAAAAAATCGGCTTTATGTTCCTCCCATACTAAACGCCAATTTCATATGTAAGGACCTAATAATTAAAAATATAATAAACGTGCTGTGATTGATGAAATATTTTTGTTTTATTGTCAAAGAATATATAATTAAAAATAAAAATTAATAATAAATAAAATATTTTGAAAAATCTTCCATTGTAAATCCTGGTGCGTGAGACCGGGGTCACCAATGGTGTAGGTCAAATTGACGTCACCAATGGCGGGTGATGTAATAATAATCATTACGTGCGTAAATTATACAGAAAATTGAAGGTTGTGTTAAATAATCTAAAATGCTGGGTAGGACATTATTATAATTTTGAAATAGAACTAAAATGGAAAGCAAGCAGACGGCGATTATTAATTTAGAATATACTGAATTCGAGATATTATAAATAAAGCCTGCAAATTTGTAGGAAACGTGATTTTGAAAGAAATGGATACATAAAATCTATAATTCAGTACATTCTAAATAAGTATTTCTTGGTTACTGCATTAAAAATATTTTTTTATTTTTGGATATTTTTTAAAAATTATTTTTATTTAATTTTTTATATTTTATTTTATTTATTTTTGCATTACAGATCGCTCCATTTACAATGCAAGTATATCTTGGAGTACCTAAATGGTCCTCCATGGTAATGGTAATGGTAATGGTAAATGGTAAAAAAAATCATTGAATACATCGACATGATCGCTCAGTTCATTTAGGAAATGCACACTACGCGTTATGGTGTGCTTGTTCATTATATCCTTTCTGCATTTTGGGACATGAAATAGCGCGTGACCTCGATTTCGCAAATAGCTACCTATTCTTTTATACTCCGTAATCATCCGATTCATTTAAAATTTCATATACTTATTTAAGTTATGCTTAAATACGTTGAAAGTTTGTGAGGACAGGTGTTTTCACAGATACTTCAAATAATAAATAAAAATAAAAAAATACTTCAAAGTATTTCTAACACTTTCGTCGGGAGACAAAACAAATACAATAAATATGTATGTCAGCAAGTCGTCTTGCCGTTATAGCTGTCAACACCGATATTGTTTAAAATAATGAATGAGAATGAAAAAATAGCACTGAGATTCACGCTTTACTATTAAGACTCGAAATATTCAGATCTTTACGTCCCATGATTTTAGAGTTATAGCGTCTGTAGACGCGCACACCTGTCATTTCAGATTATCCTCCAATCTACACAAGATATCTGTTATATCGGTGACGCGTAAAAATGTAGTTTAGTAAAATGGAGGTTATGATGCGGGAATACAATTTTAAATGCTGCCGAATCAGTCTCCCAAGACAAAAGAACGAGTGTTAAATTTAACCCACTATAAAGGTGCTTAAAATAAAATAAAAAATATTTTGTGGGGACAAGCTGAGATTTTTATTAATTTACTAACTTTTTACGTTACTCCTCAGTGCTCAAGTTGAAGCTACATTTCCTATTGTAATTTTCATAGGCTATTTTTACCATTCCTTATTTTCCCTGGATGGGTACGAGACGATTTCGATAAATCACCTTTGCCTCGTTCACTTTCATACCTGCAATATCTGATTTACTTGACAATATCTGGTTTCAGTAATCATGCCAGTTATTCCAACATCGCCTATTCTTTTTGCCTCTAATATTCGCCGCATAATCGGCATCATCTCACTCATTACGTGCGTAAATTATATGGAAAATTGAAGGTTGTCTTAAATAATCTAAAATGCTGGGTAAGACATTAATGCTGGACAGATTTAGTGAAGGGTCCCACAATATATCTCGTTCATTAAGCTTCGCCTGGCATTTCTACTGCGTTCACTGTTCTTTCATCATACCTTGAGATCTGCGATATGCGCTCATACAGAAATGGTACTTTTTCATAAAAATTTTTCATACAGTTTCATTACAACAATAAGATATTAAGCGAAAACGTCAAAACTTTCGATAAATAGTTTGGCATATAGCGGAAACAGCTGGCCACGACCAGTATCAAAAAACGGCGAAAAAGTGGTGAGATGTAGAAATTACTTTAAAATACAAAATAGATTACATAACTTGTAGAAATATTATGTTAATTATTTTTTAAGTGACTCGAATAATAAATAATGTGTAATATTTCTACAGATTAAATACTATGCCTATACGTTTTTTTAAAACAATCTGTACATCTCGCTCTTTGTACGATAACTCTAATGTTTTTTGATAATGGCAAGACGAACACTACATGCAATATCATTTGAAGCAATTATACTATATAAATATCACAAGGGTCTTTTAGTTATAGTTTCTTTATGATTAATTATGAGAAATTAACTAAAAATTAGTAAATAAAATGTAAAAATTAGTAAAAATAATTTTAAGGGCATTCACATTTCGAAAACATGATTCGAAACATTGAAAAAAAAGTATGTTGGATTACAAATGTACGTAAGCTTGAGAAAGAAGCGTGTAATAATTTGTGATAGTTGATCAGCTTATTAAATTTAATGATCATGACAGTATTTGCAACTTATGTACGTAATTATTTTTAAGATTCGAATTATGCATTTCGTCATTGCTTGGCATTTGAAGACTCACCTTAATTTGTTTAGTATTACTTGTGTGTATATATTAGTGTGAGCGACCGGATTACTCGAGGAATTCTTACATTTGATTGGAGTGATGGGATAAACCATTATCGTAACTATGCCGACTGTGAGATTGGTATTGAAATGATATTTAATTGTTGAAGGTTTTGTATCTAATGCATCAGGGATTGCTCTCTAAATTACGAATTATCAATATTTTTATTAGTGTGTTCTAAGAATACAATTACTGGATTTTGTCCTCAGATAGATAAAAATTGATTAAGAGAAATAATAAACTGGTCTGTAAAAAGAGTAAAAAAATTGAAATAATTTTGAGGTGTATTTTAGTTTACACGTTAAAAATTCGGATGAATATCATAGACTTGTACTTTTTCATTTTTCAAAGAAAATATGGACATTTTACTTTTTCAATAATAAAAAAATTCTTTTCAACCTTAAACATAGTATTTCATCAACTCATCTTGTTGAATAGATACTATTGTTAATATCCTATGTAAAAAATACTTTATATACAATCACAGTATCAAAAATTAGGCAGTAAAGTTTATACCCACCTCGTAGCTGGTGAAATAATTTCTCACCTCATTCATGCCGGGTTAACAAATCTAGGTATAGATGCGGTTCAGTCAACAGGATTTTCGTTTTATCAAATCTGATACAATGACTTAAGATTTCCTTTGGATGTATGTTTGCAAATTGCCGATTTATTGTCTTTTTTTTTCATTTGGTTTTTTTTTCATTTGGTCCCTATGTAGAAAGCTCCAGATTCACATGTAACTTTGTATAGGTACTCCTGGGCATGCTGTTTTTCATACTACCTAACATGCGAGATATGGAACTATTAGGGCTGAAAATTATTTCTGTGGTCAGTAAAACCTGTGATGTAGAGAAATGCGCTTTATTGCTGGGAACGTCATATATGTGATTATTGGATCTGTTTTATGGGATAGTCCTCCACTTAGCGCGTACGGCCGCGCAAAAAATAATCAGTACGTCCTTGACATCCGCGGCGAGAGGGCACTCTCCTGAAGACGCTGTGACATGTCTCCAGCTAAATGTCGTGAATCGATAATCAAATCCATTTACACACATTACACACCCATAAGGTTCGTATAAAATATGCGTTGAATTTCAATACCTAAAAACGTCTAACTACCGAAATACAAACATTAAAATTTTAAGTCGTATATATTGTCAGTACGCGCATAAACATTAATAAAAAATATAATAATGTTAAAATATTACTCCGAGAACCATCTCTCAGGCGTTAGGCGATTTACGGTGAAAATGAATTTGTTAATGCAGTACTGAAGGGTGTTGACAAACGCTACCACTGTAAGATTGAGGGAAAACTGAGGCAATTGAATGTTCGGCCATCGACGACAAGTGATGTCAAGATGCTCTGCTGCGAGAAATAGATTTGTCGTTCCACGTGTATCGTCCGAATACACGCCATCGACGGTCAGCACGATTTAACTCAAGTGCAACAATTTTCAGGCAGCGATATTAACTTACTTATTTACTAACTACTTTTAATATAATGAATTATTTTATTATTTAGAACTCATCATCATTATCAGAGTAAAAAATATGTTTTTATTAATATTTTTGATCTAAGATACATTAAATTTTTTTATATATTTATGTAATAGTGATTAACAGACAATAAATACATGGTGAAATTAAATTTTTTTTTAAATAAATTCATAACAGTATCAATTAGTCTGCAAGTTCAACAATTTTGTAAAAAAATAAATTTTTACAGCAAACTGAATTCTGCTTCAACAACATTTCCAATTATTACTTTGCGGAATTTTTGTTTGATTTAATAATTTTATTCTTGAAGTTGTTTATTATATTATTAAATATATCGAAAAATATGAGAAAAAAAATGCAAATAAAAATAATTACATATCCATAATTTTTTAGACTAAGTACACACTCATTGTGTTTTTCATTGTTCATTCATTGTTATATTTTTTGTTCCAATTCATTACGATGTAGACTCTAGACCAATACAAATGAGTGCTTTTAAATATTGACTGTATTACTTGTATGTATCTTCTTATATTTTTTATAAGTTATACCTACATATTTCGGAAAAACCTTTCAATATTTAAAAATAATAATAATAAATAATACAATTAATATTTAAAAATATCAATCTACAATGTTGCTGAATCAATTGAAAAAATAAGTGCTTTTAGTTTGTTAATTTATTTTAAATAATTTTTGCGGAGACCTCCAAAATAGTAAATACATAATTCCTTAATTATTTATCAAACTACCTGACAGACTAAAAATGAAACTGGACAAAACAAAATAGAACAATGAATTGAGAAACATAGTGATAATTTTAGTGTACAGTATTCTCAATAAGAATTCGTAAGTAATGTATGTTATGTAATCTGTAATGTATTTTTGCATAGGAACTACTTGTTTTGTAAGATTTTTTTTTTAAAAAAAAAGTGTTATTAAAAATAAATAAATAGTCGACTATAACAACTTTGGATTTAGAATCTGTGCTGGTTACTTAGCGGAAGAATATAACTTTCTGTGTTAGTGAAAGAATTCCTAAATTTGTTTTCTTTGTATAAAAACGGTTAAGGAGCATTCACTAGCCAACTATAGTAAAGTACATGGGCGAAGTCAGAATTTGGTGTTTATTACATATTCAAATATTCCACACAGCATCTACATGGCAGGTGAAATAGCCAACTTCAAATGTCAACATTGGTAAACATAATTATGTTGTTTAAGCACAGCGCAACACAACACATTCCAAGGACAACTTTATTACACTTGCAAAACTAACACAAAACGTATAAAATCACTACCACGGTAAAATGAATCTATTTTATGACTTTTAGAGAAACTCTTAAATTATAATGTTATTTTTCTCCCGCTACAGCTCTCCCTATTGTTCCCTATTCTGTTCAACAACTTCGGCATCTACTTCTTCTAGTAAAATTCTGTTAAATGTTTTCCCATACTTGATCTTCTTTCTTTAATTGATTTAATTATTTTATTTTCGAAGTGCTAAAATTGCTGCATAAAATATTACTGTTTTATTTATTATTTTTTAAATGTATTGAAAAATATGAGAAAAAAATACAATTAAAAATAATTTATTAATCAATACGACATTTAGTGTTTGTCCTCAGAATAAGTCAATTTTTCTCTATTACTTGATGTTATTGTTAGTGTAGCGATAATAGACTCGCCCAAACAAATGTGTCAAGATTTATTTCAGGAGCCAACCAAGTTTGTCCTATGTTTATAGAATTCGAATTCGGAAATAGCAGGACAATCGATACATTTCCATTTCATGTAAGTACTTACGTCTTTAAAAACGGATTCTTACTTTTTTTTCTTTCCGATCATCGTTTTGTTTTCATTCTGTGCAACTAGTTTTATTCCAGCACCATATTTCGAAGACTTCCAGCCTCTCTTCGTCTCTTCTCTTTAGGTTCCTGCGTAACTATAGTGTTATCATAATTTTATCTAATTATTTGTTTCTTAATAAATTGATAACGAACGTTTCCTTTGTTTTTTACCTATGAACTTAAAATATGTGTCATTATTATATTATATCTATATAAATAAAAATGTAAGTGTTCGTTTGTGCAAAATAGCTAATCTCTGAAAGTTCTTCACCGAATGCTTTGAAATTTTAGCATTCAGATACGAGTATGTTTTTGTATACCCACAAAATATTTGAAAAAAGCACATATATATATATCTATATATATATATATATCTTGTACAAATCAACACCGTTGCCGACCTGAAATTTTGCATACTTATTCTTCAGAACCTAGCAGGTAAACGACATGGACATCCCATATATCCCAACCTAGATTAAATGCAAACATTGTTTTTATTGGAGACTTTGCAAAACAATGGAATCTTTCTTTCCCCCTCCACAAACTCATTTTTAATTTAATTTCAATTTCAATTTTTCAATTTCAATTTATTTTTCAATTTTCAATTTATTTATTTATAACATAACATTTACATTACAAACGGTACATTATGTTCAAATCGTAAATATTATTAAAAAGTGAGATAATATAAAAACAACAAAATATCAAACGTATATAAATTCATTCATATCAAAGGTGTAGGAGAATCTCGCTTCGGGAAACCCCCTCAGACACATGGAATATATCAATACCCAAAGCGATTTTGTTCAGCATAGCTGTGGCTCTTCCGACAGGCATAACCATCGGCAGGTTGGTCCTGTATATTGGAACGTGAAACAATCTATGCTAACGATGTCTAATGTAATTATCAGGAACATACAAACCAATGCTCTGCATAATTTCAGGATTATCGATCGTACCTTACTTAACCCGTGCAACGCCGGGTAGGTACAGCTTGTACTAAATAATTATTTTATAGGTCAAAGTGGAAGCTAAAACAATAATAACCTTTTACCCGTCCTAGGATGGGTGCGTTGATCCAATTGCTTCTGCATCCAAATTATTAAGCTTCAAAACTTTTGTCATTTTACATTTGAAACACTTAATTTTAATGTACTTTTTATCTTCTTCTTCTGCCGACCTGTGTCTAGTATTGCAGTATTGCAGTAGTCTACCCATTATTGCGTTCTGCCTTTAATTTTGTTTCACAACGATGTAGTCTTAGGACGCGATGGTCCTTTTTTGTGTAATTTCTACATCCTTTGAAATACAATAATCATTTTCAAGCATCATTTTTAGTCACAAAATTGTATGAATTCTTAAATAAAAACTGATTTGGAAGTTTCACTTCCATAGAAGATTATTTTAGCCTTTTTTAAGATAATATTGTATTGGTTTCTTCTTGGATCTAGCCGGAACATTTGATACTGTTTCATTCCCTAATCCTGAGCATTTGTTTGAAGCCTTGGGTATTAGAGTAGTAGCCTTTAATCGGTTTACAAGCTGTCTGTCGTAAAAGCAATAAAAAGTGAGAAATGAGTAGGTAACAAGTCAGCGATAAATAATCACTTTGGGAATCCCACAAGGGAGTGTCAGGACCGGAGCCTTTTCTATATTAATTAAAATGTGTGAAATGGGATTACCGCGAGGGTAAAATGATTAAATTTGCTGATAAAACCAATTTATTATTTCAAGAAAAATTTTGGAATGATCTATATAGACATGCTATAATTGCGTTTAAAATGTTTCAATTTTGGCGAGAAAAGAAACATCTTCATTAGGCCTAGTATTTATATTGCATATTGTGTAATTGAAGTGATTTTGTAAAATTAATGAATGATTTTTTTGTTTGTTTATAGAGCTGAATAGCAATTAATGACAGTGCCTTGCATTTTTATGTCAGGAATTTTAATAAAATGTTCATTATTAATCATCGCATTAAAGTTTTTGTAGGTGTATTTTCAAACATCAATCTGTTAATGTAGTAGAGTAAAAACTACTAACTACTAGTAGTTTTTATTACTGTGTTAGGTTGATAAAATACAGCAAATATTATTAAAAAGCTATTTTCATTATTTGAATGTGACGTGAACACAAGTTTTAAGTACTTACTAAAACCGCTATAGACGTATACAATTAAACATACAAAACATGAAAAATGCTGATCAATCCCGATAATCTCGTCCGATTTTTCGGTTCGGGATTGCTCTCGTAAAATGCCTCGAGTTCTCGCGGGATCGGCATTGCATTCCCTAGTCACAGGTACTTAAATACGGTTCAGATGCTGTAATAATGTAAATTGTATTGAAGTGTGATATATCCGTTGCACTTAACTGCCAATTGCACAAGTTGCGTGTACGTTTGAGCGAATACCGTCGCGTCGCTGGGATAAGAGGATGTAAACAGAGCACAAAGGGAAAACGCCTTCAAGTATATCAATTTCTCGGCGTGGGTGGCAGGAGATGGGGCGACCAGATATCGGGACTGACGGGAGACCAGGAACTGTCTCTGCTGGAGCGCACGAGCAGAGCTGGCCAATCGAGCTTTATTAGCAGCTGCTGGACATCAACTCGCTCTGACACTTCTTCCACTCGCAACTTTTGATGTCCAACTCCCGGCAAGAACACGATGTTTTCCGAGGATTTTAAATTATGTGTGGTTTTTAATTTACAGGAACATAAAATGTACAAAGCACATGAAACAATAACACATTTCTCGAATTGTCGCATTATAATTGTTGGTCAGAAAACGTGAGCACCTGATAATTTGCGAACTTTTCGTATGCATATGTTTTACTTTATTCAATAATTAATATTAAATAGCTATAACCTGTCAACGATGAAGGACTTTTTTTATTTTTGAATTCAACTTACATTAAGTAATTATTAATTATTAGTTATATATTGATTAGTCAAAACCAAAAGTGTATTGGAAAATCAATCTAAAATATAAACCTTTAAGTGTACTATTTGAAATCATACTAATTTTGAAAACTGGATGAGTTCAGCCATTGGATTTGAGTTACGGTTGCGGATGAAAATTCAAAATTATTATTATTGTACACGAGTCCAGCTATTTCACATTTATTTTATCCCAAATGGACTAGGAAGAACATTGGTTCATTAGAACATTAGTTTCGCTGTTAATCCAAAGATACCTACAATTTTGATGAAGGGAAGCATTGTTCCGAAACCGATTGGTCAATAAAAATGTCAATAAAACTCAAGACAAAATTATTTTATAATAACTGTTTAAATATCTAACTACTAAGTTAATGCATCAAATATTTTTTCATTGATATTAAGTGATCACAAATTTTCATGAAATTAAGGCTGCACCCTTAGTAAATTAACAAACTTGATAAAATGTTGCCAGTTTTCAATCATTTTCTATCCAATTCGATAATATATCCACCTTTAAAATTACATTGGTTATGCTTTTTTTTTCAAAAATATTTCAGCGACTACCTCAAAATATTAAAAAAAAAATCATTCGATGCCATTTCCATTGGCTAGAAATATCTACTGATCATTAATTAATTCACATTGCATATCGTAAAATAAATTAAACCGACAAATTATCGAGTGATTTGGAAAAAAAACAATAGAGAGTTTACTAAACTACTAAATATCATCTAAAGGTTTTCATCAGATCACCGATGACTATAAAACGTTGAGCGCAGCGGACAGTAATCTAGTTGGCCTTGACCGCAGTGGGTGTGGAACTACCATGGTCTGAATTAATTCCCATTGTCTCAGCGAGGATGGGTTTGGTAATGGGAATTAATCCCAGAAATGGCCATTATTCACCAGCTTTGTTAATAGATCTGTTAAGAGGTGTTACAGACCTGATAACAGGTGTAAATTATTCAATTAATTGTTAATAGACATGACAAAAAGTGTAAATAATTCAATTATCCGTTTTAATAATACCTACAGCCAGAGTTTTCTTATTAGGTTCCTTTGTGATGGAAACATCAAAATGAGTGAGCGGACAACACGAAATATTTAATAAAACTTGTAAAGCTGTAAAAAATAAATAAGCATTTGAAGCTTGCTGCTACTTTAACTTCTATTCTGTCTCTTATTTTTACAATCTTTTTTAACTCTCTTTTCTTCTCATCTGTCTTGTATATATAGTTAATACGTGCATTACTTTTGATGATCACCCTAGTACCACTTCTCAGCTTTCAATACGGGTTCTACTGCCAGTACTTTTACCACATGGGTAATCGCCTAGTCCAGTGTATATAGATACGTCATAAAAAGTTTACGGGAAATATGCAGTTAATCATTTAAAGTATTTAATAATCTTTCAGGTATATTCAATCCATCACGATTTGATCATCAAATGATTTTTTTAATTAAAATAAAATCGCCATTGAATAATTTTGCACTCTTTTAATGGTGCATTTTTTATGTACACTTTGTATGAAACACACGATATTAAAGTTATTTATCACCAATACAGTTTCGAGAGGAGTAGTTCCTCTCATCATCAGATATAAATAATAATTAACTTTAATACAGAATTTGGAAATCTATGTATTTGATAAGATGTGTTTATTATTCGTAAATGTTTTCTCGGAATTGAAATTCTTTAGTTTGTGATATTGAGAAAATGAAAGTTATAAAGAAATTAAGAAAAACTAAGTTAAGTAACCATCCAACTTTTGATAATGCGAGGAGAGTATTAAGAGGTCAACTTAAGGATCACACCTGGAAGAAATCAAACAATAAAAGTCAAGTCTAAGCTATTCAAAAACCCTGTCATAACTTCGTAACCTTGACATGAAAATAGACCTCACGATTAAATCCGGTGAAACGCGCCTTAAAGCAACAATGAAACACCATCATTTTGTTTACTGCGGCCCACAAATAATATACTGAGGTGATTCAGGACGATGAGGTCTTAACCAATCGCTTGTCCCGCATTTTGACAAACGTAGTCAGGATTTCCCCGGAACAAACGGCCAGCCGCGCGACACATTACCAAGGATTCACCGTAATTACATAATTTTATATGCAAGTGTTATTTTTTTTTATTTATTTTGATCTAAATTCGTTTATTTATATCGTTTATATACATATTTACTGGAGTAATTTTTAATTTATGAAATTTCAGTACTTTATGCACAAAAAAATGAGTTTATACCAATAAAATTGCATAATAAAAAACACGTTAAATTAAATTGAAATCACAGGTAATACAGTACGTCCATATACAAACAACCCTATAATATGATGTTATGGTGGTTCATTAATAATGGTAAAATCAGCAAAACATGTTTGTCGACTCGCTAATAATTTGAATATTCAGTACCAATTACGTTAATTGCTACATTAAAATCGAATAAAAATAAGCAGAATTATTTTGAAGAGGCTCTCTGAATGTTGTTTTATTACGTAATGCTGCCTGGCCAAGCAATCTTCGACTCGTCCACTTTTCGTAGAAAAGTTAGGTCATCACACAACCACTACTCAGCTATTCCTACCGCGCGGGCCATTTCGGGGAATCGGCTACCTGTTACGCGATCAGCAGAACATGATTATTGCGTGTTCGACAATCATACACTGTCACCAAGTAACCTGGAACATTCTGGAATGTTGATTGTTTAAATCAAAGTAACATTTAGAAACGTCTCGACAAAAATCTGCATTGGTATAAAATCTCAGTATTTGTCTAACGTACATATTACTTGCGAACAGAGAAAATACAAGGCATCCCTTAAATGGCTCTCTGGCTTGCCCCGCATTTTAACAAACACCAGCCGTGTACCCGTGAAAATTCATGAATAGAAAAACTTTTTTTTTTTGATTGACCATTTGCTTGAATCTCAAGCTATATAAATGTATTAAAATATTAACATTAAAAAATTTCGACCTTTGTGTATTGCTTGAGCCGCGCAATGATTGTGTGTCACACTCTAATTATCTAAAGCAGTGGTTCCCCAAGTTGACAGGACCGGAACCCACCAAAAAAAAGAAAATTTTCGGGACCCACCTCCTGCCTCACATTTTTCCAATTCATATTGTAACCATACGAAAGACTGTTCAATTAAGAAAAAAAGACAAATTTCCAAATATAATCGAAATTTTTAATTACGAAAAATGTTAATATGTAATATTTTAATGAGAAGGATGAATTTTTTTGCCTTTTATTTGTCATAACAGCATTAGCGTTGACTTCAATTTTAGTCATTTTTAATCGCTGTGAATTCGATACGTCCAATTTATTTCTGTATTTAGTCTTAATAGAAACCACGGCAGAAAATTCCACTTTACATAAGCATGAGGTAGTGAAGGGGAGGAGGACTTTCATGGCTCCGTCAGACAAACAGGGATAAGTGTCAGCAACTGAAAGCTAGAATTTTGCTAATTGCTTGCGATTAAAAGTACTTTTCAGCGACGTATCTTCTGATAAATCAATAAGCTCTTTACTTGCTTTTATTGACATTTCAGTCGGTATGTTGTCTTGAAATGGATTTTAAATTCAGTTTATCCTGTTGAACTTTTTCATTTCTTCGTCGAAGTTGGCCTAAAAGTTATTTTTTAACTCTGTTAAATGAGTGAAAATTGCAGACACTACATTGATATCTGGATGCACTTCCTTATCTATAATAAATACGACACGACCCGGACTAGACGAGTTGCGCGGTGTTGTGACTGCGACCCACCTAATACCCGCTCGCGACCCATAAATTGGGAAACACTGATCTAAAGTTTTAATTCCAGCAAACTACGAATTTGCGGACCGACGGACAGACGAATAAATTATTATATTTCAGTAAATATTGCCTCCGATCAAACGACCGGCCACGCGACGCATAAGCAAGAATTTACTTTAATTACAGTATTTATTATTTAATTGTACAAAGATAATAATTGTTTGTTATATATAAATAAACAGAGGATATTTATCTATGACAAACAATTTTTTTATTTATTTTTATCGTGATTATTTTATAGAAAAAGAAAAGGGTCCATTAAAAATAAAAGTTAAATTAAAACGGCTCAAAAAATATACTATTATTTTATTTTAATGTTATAAGAATGTAAATGGGTGCCTACACACGTACCACGGTACGAAATTTTTATTCATAATATTAAGTATGTATCCATTACAATGGCGCCTATTTCATATTGTGCACCTGAAAAGATTAAAGAAAAGATGTGAAAGGATGTACAGAGTAGTTCCTGGAGTAATGGAGTCGCTTTGACACCTTCCGCCGTGTTCATATCATTCACAACTTTATCGCGCGCCCGTGCAGCGCTGCCGAGTTCGATCTGCGCCCGCGGTGAGGAGTCGCGGGGCCCACAATAGAGGGGCGCGACCGCCGGGGGGGTGGGAGGTGGGTGGAGGCGCTATCGCGTCATCAGCTTCAGTGGTGGCGCTTAGGCATTTTCGCGGCAGACAACAGAGCCTCGGGGAACCCCGAAGCTGCGGAGGACATTTATATTTAAAACAATCAGACGAACCAAAAATAATGATACACAGAAAAAGTACACATATCCCAGTACCGGGAACTATTCCGGCTTCCATTGATATTTGTGTTTGTCTCCAAATAATGGACATTACACCTTTTGCTATTTACATAATTGGATATTGCTGTATTCGCCAAGATGTTTCAGTCCAAAATCGATATCAACTCACAATTTGTTGTGAAGCGGCTATTTTGTCACATGACACATCCATGGGGGTTGATTTGTTGAAGTGGATATTATTTTTATACCCCTCAAATATTGTATTAGTCCGTTTCAGCCGACCACACTGTCAAGCAGCAGGCAAATAGCAATGGTCGCGCAGCGGCCATCAATAGCCGCGCAGTGGCTACTATAGCTACCAGACAGCCGTCCACAGGGCCTAGCAGAAAGCGATCGGTAACAGCCGATTGCTCAACTGCTAGTTAGATATTATTGCGCTGTTCTATGGGATATATATAATCATTTTCCACTTTCAATGGCCATTCAATTCATTGTAACATTCCCATTGATTTAATTAGATCTGTGTTGTTGTATTATTTCTCCTCATGTAAACTAGTGCAGCAGCATTTTATTTTTCTAATGTCATGAAAAAATTATTAGAAATGCAAAATAAAACTTTTAACAGAATTTATCAGAAAAAATTATTGCAAATCACCACAAACAAGAACATGATACAAAAGGATGAGGAATAATCAGACTGCCATTCAGGAAGAAGTCCAAATCTCAGTCCTCACTGAAGAACTTTAATGAAATGTCAGAGGAAATCCACACACTATCAAATTTTTGAACAATATGTTTATATATATATGTATGTTCTGAGAACACAATTACCGGATTTTGTCCACAGAGATAATTATAGAAATCTCACAGACGCGAGGCTAATTGTAAGAAAAGGTGTATGGAAGCATTTTATTTTACTATTTTTAACATATCCATTTTAAGTTACACATAGATCTGTATAAATAAAAATGTAAGTGTTCGTTTGTACAAAATCGCTAATCTCTGAGAGTTCTTCACTAAATGCTTTGAAATCTTGGCACAACGCTGCATTCAAATACGAGGATGTTTTTGTATACCTACTTTGTTTTTATATACCTACTATTTATTTATATTAAGAAAAATGTAAATGCTTGATTGTCCAAAATCTTAAACCGTCTAAAGTTCTTCAACTGTTGTTTTGAAATTTTGACACAACCCAACGTTCCATTGAATTTAGTATATTAGTATGAAACAAAATATTTATAATGACACTAAAAAAAAAGCTTTTTTTGGAAAACATAACCGTCTGTTGGACGTCAAAGCAACACATAGGTACTATCAATACCTATAAAACTCAATGTCAATCTACACTGTTGTATACCGACATTTTCAACCTCCCCCTTTATTCCATCCCCAAATTGTGCATAAATATTCTTAAGGACCTGGTGGTAAACGTATGCAACATTTCCATCCCTGGACATCCCCTTCATCCAAGCCTAGATTAATCTAATTTTTAATTTAATCCTCAACCCGAGCAATGCCGGGTCCGAACAGGTATTGTGAAATAAAATAAAATAACATAAATGTATTAGTCTTCTTCTTCCGTCTTCCGTGAAAAGTATTTAAACTTTCAACCCATCTTCCGCCTAGACCTCCGTCCCTACTAATGCCCTAGCCGAAAGCAGGTCGAGACAACGTAAGTCTCACTCTAGGCTGTGTACGCGTCCCTTACTCTATTTATTTTTCGTAAATATTTGAATTTAAACAAAAACTTTCCAATCCGTCACCATAATTTTGAATGTCGAACGTCGCGTTGACCGACAGAATTAATGGGTAGGTATAATACTTTTACTTCTGTACTTGTAATAATTATTTTTTACGTTCATAATATTTAAATATATATTTTTGGGTTACACTTTTGTATTATTCTATTCATCTATACCTATGAATCTCAATGTCTGTCTGTCTTTTCTCTATACAAACAGACACCGTTCATCCAATTCAACTCAAAAAACAAAGGCGACATTTTCCCCTACCCTTTAACCCCTTGCTCTTCTCCTAATATATTGTTACGTGGCGTGGCTCGCTCGAAAAATGAAATGGCACAACTCGTAAAATAAATCTTTTATTATCGCTTGTACATTATCTCTAACATTTTACAATCGCTCGCAACGCAATACTGGTTTTTTTATTCAAACACAAAAGAACAGCTCTCTTTTGTTTTTCTACTCAGGTAAGAACCCTTCCATTTCTTCGCTATTTATTTAATCATGTTAGTTCTTATTTCAACCACTGGGCATACCGGCCCGCCGTTCTGCGCATGTGACACTTTTCTATGGAACTGTCAAATGTCAACGAACAGCTCGTTACAATATTTTCGATGCAAATCTGTAGCAATCGACCGATCAGACTCAAATTTTGCATACTTATTCTTTAGGACTCAGTAGGTTACAATGGTGACATTTCCTCTCTTCCCCTTTACACCGTTCGACCTATTGGACTCAAAAATTGCAAACTTATTCTTTAGGATCTGGCGGTAACACAGGCAACATTTCCACCCTCCCCCTTCACCCAACCCGCTCCCCTATATAAACACCAACACAACGAAACAATGTGCCTCGTACGCACGGCTTACACATACTAAATCGATTGTCTTTCTACCCGGTGTACATCGCGGCTCGTGCTCCACTGAGCGGACCTGGAGGTCAATCATTCCGCGCTAAACTATGTTCACTAACTTTAACATTCTTTTTCTCTGTTCTATATTGACACATTTCAAAATTTTTTTCAGCAGTTTATTATTTTTGATATATATTTTAATTCCATTAACTTAAATATAGTACCTATTATCAATATCATGAAACTGCTCTTTTGTAATGAATATGAATATAAACAACTGATCTGATTTGGATGGAAGCTGTAGGGAGGAGTGTCTTCCACAAGCCATCAGGACTGAAGCCGCTACTGATGTGCCTCGTCTCCTGTGCGTTATATGTACGTGACATCATCACGCAGATAAATATCTCACTTTACGGCGCGCAGGTGGGGCGGGTGCGGGGGCTCGGCTATTATACTCCTGATAAAAATATTTAAGCTTATGTTGGCTTCAACTAGCTTTTATTTTGTTCACACGCTGATGGATTTATCCTCATGGCACATGAAAAAAGTTTCACAAAATGCATCAATTTTGGCTTTCATAAACTTGCGCTGAATCGAGACGAGAAAAGTCGGACGAAGGTAGTCAATGGAGAGAAAATGGCTAATAAGTCCTACATTGAAGACAACATTTGAGCATCCATGGTGAACATGCACGATACAAACTGTAACAAAGTAAACATTTGAAAAATCTCAAATAAAGAATTCATACACAAAAGCTTCACCTTTCGTGATTGAAACAAAGTATATTAATCACATATGTAGAAGTATGTAAGTATGCACAAACAAAACAATCTATCGAAAATATTTAAAGTAACCATTGAGACTCAAATTTGATTTTTTTTCTTACTAGAAGAACGTGTTACAAATAACCCTATAAGATAATATCAAATTCTCGACATTATATGTTACTCCTTCTATTATCGTGAGACATATTTTATTTCCAATCAAAGAACGATGTTCAAAATTGCATCTTCTCAATAAAAATGTGTAAAATTAAAATATAAATACCTAACTTCCAATTTATCTTACTTAAGCTAACCAAATATAACCCAGCAATTTATCGTGATTTTATAAATAGTTAAAGTTTCATTTAACGAATGCTTGCATCTGCTTGACCACCGAGTTCGCAGAAAGAAGTTATAAGATCTATGAAGTGCTAATCGCTTGTATTTCGATACCTTCCACGTGTATACACCATCATTAATGCGATAAACCCACACTGCGTTATGAATACGATACGTACGTACATAATTTTTGTATGCGAAATGTAACCAGGATTAGATTTGCGTTTATATCACGAATAGAGGGCAGTGCATTGGGTGCATTTCCCAATATCGTCACGAATATATGTTAGAATATAAACGTTTATATCTTAGAAAGTAAACGACGCACGTAGAAGGTAATGGTGTCAATATATTGAGGCCAGATGTAAGAATTTTTTAAAGTATCAGCCTTCTAGGATTACTTTCCCTCTTCCTCCGCATTTTTTATTATAAGCGGCGTGAATTAGCGCGCTTAACCAACTTCGGGACGCTACGGCGTGTGAACCGTGAGCCTAATCAGGACGAAACAAGTATTAAACGATAAAAGTGCAAAGAAAGATCATAGACAAAGTTTATGAAGTTTGAAAGTGAAAAGTTGCAAAGATTCATAGTGTGGAAGTATTTGGCCAGTAAATATACATATACAATCTACATGTTTTGAGAAAAACATGTAGATTGTATAATCTAATAAAGTGATGAAAACAAAGTGATTTGTGTTTTATTTTAATAATAATGACACCGCAAAGTTCGAGCCTTCATTCAGAAGAAAAATATTCTTCAAACCATAAATATTAGTTTTTTTAAATATGCGAGTATATTTATTATCGGAATCGGAAGACCTCAAAAGAGATGGGCCGACGATATAGCCGCTGTGGGGGGGAAGAAATGAATACAACTATTGCTTGCCCAACGTAAATTGGCGTGCGGCGAATTTGGAACTAAAACCCGCCCTGCCCGCACCCGGCGGTAACCCCTCGCCCTGTCATTCAGTTCAATTTTGTAATTGATCGGGAGCTGTGACATCTTGATTACCAATATACACTGAATTATTATGTCCAAAACATCCTAAACTGTCCGGAATGGTGCAAGAACAATTGCCAATGAAGTATTAAAGTTTTGCGAAGCTAAAAAAGCAAATAATGGACCGATATTACCCTCTGACAGTTTGACAGATAGAACGGCCGCCATTACTGCTCGGTTTCTTTAGTGCTGCCCAACCAAATTTCTGTTAACGTATTTAATTGTTAATTTCTGTACGACACCGGTCACCGGACATTCTGTATATTATGTATTGTGTAATAAATTTACACCCTGGCAACTTCTGTTACGCGACAGGGACGCCCTCCCTCGCACGCCAATTTATAGTGGTCGCATTCTAGCAAATAACAAGAAAGGGTGGAAGGATATGGAAGAGGCCTAGATCCAGCAGTAGAGAGATGAAAGCTGAAAAAAAGAAGAGTAAGATATATATTTTTAAATATACATTTATTGGTTTGTGGAACACGAGGTACGTGTATGGAATGTACATACATTTTTTGTAAGGCGATGACGGTAAATGATCATGACCCAATTCACAAGGAATATTCCTTTGTTGAGTCAATCGTGTATCGATCTTCCTTATTCACGTTAGATTAATACATTATTTTACACTGTTATCTATAAATTATGTCACGAAATAGCATAGCTGCTTATTATTAAACTGCATGCTAAAACATTATAGTCAATCAAATAAATGGAGTAATTCAATCTATCCCTAGAAGAAAGGCATAAAAAGCAGATGTCACTAAATGGTTATTTTGTGATATGTTCCTCAAATACCCCTTAATGACAGGCACACGTACCCGGGGTTTAATGATATTAATTAAAACTGAGAAAATATATTGAATATTTAAATATAATAAATGCATTTTCTTTATCCTTACTTAATTTTAGATCTTAATTAGCTTCTAAATTTACAACAGAATTGCCCAGAAAACGCTACACAGAAGATTGTCAACGGCGCGGCCTTGAAAACAGGAGAATGTTCTTAATTATTCTCTTGATTAAACAAATCCCAGAGTGAGGAGGTGGAATTTTATTATATTCAAATATTTATAGCTTTATTGCCTAGTCTTGCTCAAGATTTTTTTCTTGTATTTTACTAAAAAAATCTGAAAACATGGATTTTTGTTAGAAAGAAAAAATGCTAAGCCATTGAATTCATCACAATTAGGTACTTATTTAAAGTTCTCTCGAGAGAATTTTCTCCATGCCGTCATGAAAAATCTACGCAATAGAACAATTATTTTTTTAATTAGTGTATATTATAGATATCTCACAGAGACGAAACTGTATTAATTATGGGAAAGTAGGTATAGAAGTCATTTGGGTGTAACAGGACTTATGACCTGTCTTTTTATGGTTGGCTTAAGTGATCACTTTACACAATTGTAACATTCGCCATTTCCACCCATGATAGAATATACCATGCTTATTCATTTTTTGGAAGTTGTATATATGTTCAAATTGCGTGAAAAGCTTTCATATATGAGTTGTAAGCGCCTTTTCCATGCGGCCTGTACAAAGCCATTTTCATTCCCCTAAATCCCCACAGATGTCGCTAATGAGAAAATCTACATTGATTACGGAATTATTTTTTTGCAATTGTTCTATTGCGTAGCGTTACGAATATCTTGACTTTTTAGACAGTTCACACAAGAACGTCAAGAATAATGGCGTCGATCAAGAAATTGCAGACGAAAATTCTGTCTTAATATATAATACAATATTTTTCTAGCCCGAGATTATATTATATGACTGATGGCGTATTTGAATTATTTAAGTTGTAGGTAGGCATATTGCGCGATCTGAGGAGAGGTCCTCGCGCGCGAGAGCCCAGTACCGGCCGCGACCGGTGGAGTGGAGGCAAACACGGAGAAGAGCGCCGCTAACCGCTCTGTCAACACGGCCAGCAGCCTCCGAGGCCCCGAGGGGTCAGCGAGGATTGCGCGTGCACTCGACACTATCCGCTGCCACCTCACACACGCGCTGCGCACACAGGCGGGTCTTCAACTGAAGATAACGTACATTCAGATGAGAAATGTGTAAGTTTTGTTTAGCTAGTATTAACTCGACGCACCCAACATTGAAAAGTATTATTTTAACTTTAAAAGAGATTGTTTGAACACTGTCACTAACTTTATTATGATTAGATTGCTGTATTTTTGATGTTTATAGCGTTGACTGGTTAGACATAATTATTAATTTAACTTTATGTAAATAGCACTCATTGTAATTAAGTTAATTATAGAAGTCACAGGAACGAAGCTATGAATATGACAAACGTGTGTGAAAGTCTTTTTATATGATGGCCCAGGACTTAAAACCTGTATGAGCTGGCTTAAGTGATCACTCTACACAATTCAACGTTTACCAATTCCATCGTAAGAACATCCTAATATCAAATTTATCACACATTATCAAATTTTGAAAATTCTATATATATTCAAATCTGAGAATCTTTCATTTATTTGAATGGACTATGCTTGAGACATCTGTAGACTTTTTTCATGAACCAGTATACACACTGATTGTTTTTAAACGTCTACCGATATAAGGACCGACGCACAACAACATACATAAATTATATTTTTAAAAGAGTCTATAAGTTGTTCCATTTAATCATTCCGGTATATATAAACTTAATTGTAATTATGACAGTTCAGCATTTTATATAGGTAAAACGGCACGTTTTCCACCCTTCTCCCCTTCAACAATTGTATAGGTATTTTAATTGATTCATTGATTTTCATTGATGATGAGGGAAGTACTCGACAGTATCTCCTACCGATAATTCGTATCAGAACCAAAAAAAAACGGGATTGACCAAACGTCCCCAAACGGGTAAAAAGTCACTCACCGAACATACCTTAGATAGTCAGATCAAATGAATCTCCAAGTAATCCAACATGTTGCCGTTAATTCAATCTATAACATGGTGTATCATTTTATTTGAGTTATGTAATGATAATTCAACTTTTTGCCAAAAATAAGTCAGAAATATTGGAAAAAATGCAAACTTTATTATTGCATATCTCCATAAATATTGATATAAGGTCATGGCTGCTTCAACGTTTTCGATTCATTATCAAGGCAGAAATCTACCTGTAAAGTACTTGCTACTAGCTATGAGATAGCATGTATACGCATGCTAGAGCAGTCCAAAGACACTTGTAATTAGGATAGTGGGCAATGTTTGAAATTTTTAATGTATTGTTTTTAATGTATTTTGTGCCCAGCATTCTGTGAAGCCCGAATTCATAGTCAATACTTAGATGATTTAAAGGTTACGGTACGCCTTAAAAGTGTTATTTTGTACTGAAAATTATGCTTTTACCATTACGGTGTACCTTTTTAACATTTAAATCATCTAAGTATTGACTCTGAATTCGGGCTTTGATATGGATATCTACTATAGTTTTTGAAAAAACATACAACTTACAATATAAGAAATATTATCAAACATCGTTAACCGTCATATGAATAATATTTTTATTTTGTATTCTAATAAATGTAGGTACATGAAAAATATTCAGTACATCATATGCAATTAAAAATAACAATCATAAAAAAACATTTAAGTTCGTAAAATAAAGATAACGGCGCCCATTTTATTGAATGCGATATGCGGAAAATATATTAATACGTCAGGGAAAAGTTATAATAAAGTTAAAATACCAACTAGTTTCTTCTAGTTGTCGATGAAATATGTAATATAGGTAGTAAATAATATCAGGCAATGAGCCAAACCTTCAAATTCATTAATTATTCTAGACATAGATACAATATTTTGATTAATTTGTAATAATACCGTTATATAAAGTGTCTTTCAATAACACAACATACGCGCAATATACCAAATACATATAAGGGCGATTCAATCAAATCGAATGCGATACGGGCGCGGCGAAGAGGAGCTTGACGAAGACAAATTGAGTTGATTGAAGTCAATTGACTCGTAAAGATCCAGTCACCAGATGAGTCTCGCCCCATAGCACCGCCGGTCCAGCGTGTACGTCTTCTTCCAGTCATGCGCAGTGGCCCGAACACGTGCGCCATACTTCTTGGCACCGCTCTAGATATTTCACAGCCAACGAGCAAATAATTTTAAACTCCAAACGAGGGGAACTTTTTCGGGCGCTGTCAATCCGCACACGCGATAAAGCGGGGGGCGGATCCTTCGCGGATCATCGCCGCGAGCCTGACAGGCAAACTTTGCCGGCCCTATACTTATTAATTACGAGAATGAAATGCAACGGTTTGTTTACCTTTTAATACGAGAGCGGTAATCCAAAACGTAGCGGTCTGTGCCGACCAACCCTCATTGAACTTGAAACTTCACCACAACAACAAAGCACTGATGGAATAATCCGGACACAAGGAAACGCGCGGGAAACTGCGGAGCCGGCGAGGGGCGGGGGCGGGGGAGACAGACGAGACGCGCGAGAGGTGCAACAGCTTAGACCACGCCGCTCTGAAACAGCTGAATAACTAAAATAATTCCAAACTCGCCGTGCGTGCCTAGTGAAATAAAGCCGCAGACCGCGGCGGCGCCGCCGATACCGGCTGATATCGGTGCACCTCGTAGAAAGCGCCCCGCACGGTCAATTAGATTTGCGGTAAAATGTTTAAAAACACATTGCTTACTACGCGCGACCGCGAGCTGAAATGATTATTTTTATTTGTCCGGACAAGATCTGAGCCAGTGTGGGTATGATTGTACGGACAGAATGATGGGTGTGTGTTGTTAAGAGGATATTGTGTGTGTCAGATAGAAAAAGTTGCGCGTGTGGGGGAACTTAGGCGCGGATGTGTGCGCCGCTGTGTGAAGTCACCGCCCCCCTCCCGCGCGGCCTCGCCCGTCAACAGCCGATCGTCGCCTTTTGTCCGCGAATATTACGTACGGACGTATGGTTAGAGGCTTTTTATTGGAAATGTACAGAGTAGATATTTACTCAACGGGAGAACCAATATCGAGCAAAGGGGAGGATATGAAGATGGTTCAATATTCCTAGATATTGCATTGTACGCGTATGCGGAGATCTCTCGAGACTAAGAATGACGTTCCCGACAGCCGAGTCGTTGGGAAGACGCGGAAATCCGCCGATCGGGTTATTTTCAATAAAAACAGTTGTCGAGTGGTTTTCGTTGTATGGATGGAATCACGAACTGAAATAATGCGTAAACGGCTCGAGGCATTTGAAATGTATATCTGCAGATGGGTTCAAGAAACAACCGAAAAAAAAAGCAAACCATTTAACAACAATAAAAACCCGGATATTGAAGTATTTTGGGGGCATCATGGAGATATCCATAAGATACCAGATCTTGCGTAACGTCACGAGTCACGACATACCTGCAAGAGATAGACAAGTGATGTAAGTAGATAGACAAGTGATGTAAGTAGATAGACAAGCGCCCACCATAAAAAATACGATATGAGTAAAAGGATCGGGCTCTGTGACTGCGATCGTGGACTTACCAGTCTCGTGAAGTCGCTAAAGAAGAAGACGAGGATTGCCACGGTCCGATAACCGGATAAAGACTAGAAGATGATAAGAATGTTTCTATGGCAAAAGGAAACACATTGATGTGGTAGAACAATAAAGCACGGGCATTGGTGAGAGTTGAAGCCTGCAAACTGGATAGGAAAAGCGGCGATTGTATTAGTGGAGGGTGGTGGTGGCGTCCTGTCACGGACCCGCCGGGCCGCTGCTTCCGGAGCGAGAAGCCTGCAGCGGCGCTCCGGCAGTCAGCAGGTAACCAGGAACAGGAAGTATGATGTATTCCGCTACAAGGTATTATAATACTCATCTCTCGTCAATAGGGTAGCATCGGCACGTATTCGCCTTGTGAGAGAAGAATTCGATTTTGAGAAAATCACGGAATGGCGGCGGTGGGAAACAATCACCAAAAATTAATAAAGGCGGGAGTGGTAGTCCAGTAGGCATGACTCTGGCTTCCCATTCCGAGGGTTTCGAGTTCGATTCCCGGTGAGGTCACAATGCATGTGTGTGATTAACCCAAATCTGGAGTGTTTTTACAGTAACCATGTGGCCTGTTATAGCTTAGCAATAAAAAATACTTGCCAATATACTGCTTTAACACCAAAAGTCACTGATCACGAAGTTAACTGGATCAGTATTATGTTATTTTTTTTAAATAAAAAAAAAGTATTATGTAATTCGTACTAATTCTGACTGTCGAGGAACTTTTAGACGTTTCTTAACTTGCTGATCGCCATTGAAAACTTCTCAAACGCCCGGTGCTTAGGTACTCTTGTAAATAATTTCGCTGGTTGATAACGCGTTTTGGATTGTCGTTCACTAGCTTTTACCAAACTGCTCTCGCCGCTCGTCTCATGCTTGTATTTATTTTCTCGATTTACTAGAAGATTCAGATATGTTGCCATATATTCCTGATCCTATCAGTTCTTTCCGATTCTGGGAATTCCACGATTATATGTAATTCTTTCTATTTATACAGTCTCGTGATAACATTATACAACACACTATTTTAAGGCCATTTAAGTTTAATGTGGAGTTTTTCACCTCCCATTTTTTCTATTTATTACTTTTAGTCTTTTATTACTTTCTTCTGTTGACTAAAAATCTAAGTTACTTCCCCAAGGTCCGCGAAATTTAGGGTTAAAAAATAGTTTATCTAAAAAAATTTGTCCATACATTTATGGCTTGTGCCCACGGATGAGACAGATATTGCTCCCACGAGATTCGTTGGAGACAACTCACGGCTTTCTTATCCTTATAATAAATTTTCAATTAGGTACTTGAGTTTTATTAATCTTTCCTCTTATTAATAAAAATAGTCAGCAAATAAGTGTCATACATACTATAGAAGATTTTAGTAGAAAATTTACAAATTGATGTAACTTCGTAATGTTGCGCATTTGATATATTTTTATATGATAATGAGGTTGAGATTCTATTCTCTTCCAGGATAACCAGCAATTAGAACTGTTTTAATATCAGAAACATTTAGCTTAGTTTGATACATGATTTTCTTAAAAAATAAAATGAGGAATTATTGATGTTATACATATATTTCGGAGGAGTAGGCTCGGAGAGTTGCAGCTTTTCAATATTAGAAAATTAGAAGAACAAGCACAAAAATGTGTGGTTGGCAACTGTTAGTACGGGTGGGTATACATTAAGTTTCTAATCTTTCTACAAACATGCGATGCTAGGTCACAGATGGCCGGAGGGGAGTTTGCTGCCTAAGATCAAGAGGAAGGCAACGTTATTTTCTTTTCTTTTTTCTTATATTTTAATCTTATCTTAAATTTTCTTATTTTATTAATATATTATTATTATTTTATTAATATTATTTTATTAATATATTGTTATTTTATTAATAATCTAAAATTTTCTTGTTTTCAATACACGATATATGAGATTAAATAGAGTCATCGATTCGTGCGTCATGTTTCATCAAACGTGGCGCAAATCATGTGTCATATTTCGGTTTCATAATTTCTCGGTATCGGTCTTTAATCGGTTTCATAATTCCTTACGCCCAAAAACGTACATATTTATTTAATGTAATAATTTAACGAGCTCTTACAGACGTATATAAATTACTATTTCTAATATTTACACATATAAATATATAATTGCTTAACTACATATATGTAGATAAAATATCTACGGTAAAAGTGAAAACAAAAATACTGACCGAAATATGTAAGCGTAAAAATCTCATTCTATAGGATTTTTTAAAAATTATATCCTTGAGTGGTTTAAATATTTAAAAACTTTCAGTTAAAAATTAAATTAAATCTGTAAATCACATCCAAAAATTCTTTTTTAAGCTTACGACCCGGGAAAGTCTCGATGTTTATGTACCTATTTCATATAAAGACGGGTGCAAATATATTATCTGTTTTCTCAATATGAAAATATTATAAATGTAGGTACCCATGTCCTGTGTAATGAGTTCCAAAGTATGTAATAAGCGTGTATTAATTTAAAAATACTTTCTTTTTTAACTAAAATGAGAAAGATTTAGAAAAAAAATTTGATTTTCAACAAAACAAAAAGGGAATGAAAAATATTTAAAATGAACAATGAATTATATTTAATTGAAAATCCTATGAATGTTTGAATGCTGACATTAACAATGAATGCTTGAAAGAAAGAAAAAACCGAAACACACGAGGTCGTCACGATTAAGTGAGATATTTTTGAAATCTTGTCCGTAAACAATATTTTTGGTTTCTGCTTTTGCGATCGGCGACAATGTGTAAATGTATTGGATGCCTTGCTCTTGACATTCCAACTTAGGTCGTCCACGTTCTTGGTGTGTTATTTAAAATTATGCGCAATCAGTTAAACAAATCTCTCTCAATAAATAAACAACTCTTTTTCGAATTATTTTCTTATGATCAGTGTGTCAGTATTGAATATACATGACGGCGTATAGTAGTGTTTATTATTTATTTACCTATGTGAACGTGTTGAAAATGTATGTTTATAAATTATTATGTACAATGCGTGCACGAGGCATTCAAAAACAATATGGGTAGTAAATAATGCAATAAAGCAACATGTTCATCAACTTCAATAGTACATAATCATAAATAAATACATTATTTTGAGCAACAGGAATGCGAGTGAGGATTCCTTTGAGGCGTCCAGTGGATTTATGAATGGTGACGATAGTGTGAATGAAACAACTGTGGAAAAAATCAAAAGGGCTTTGAAGCACATGTTTGAAGCAAGCCTGTGGGTTATGGCAATGTTGCTGCCGAGTAGGTACATTAAGGGTGGTGGCCCAGTAATTCTCACGTGGCCTCATAGGTTCATAGGCACCTTGCCGTTTTTTTACTTTTAAATGGATAATTCAAAGCTCTATAGCTAGTTGTGTTGACCTAGAAATTCCTCGTAGAAGTCGTAAAAAATTATGAAGTTGAGACCGCCGAACAGAAAAATTTCTGTTCCATAATTATAGTAATTACTAGCTGTGCCCGCGCGGCTTCGCACGCGTAGATTTTTAGTACACTGTTTGGACCGTCATAGAACTTTCGCGAACTTTCTAGAACATTCTCCTTCCAGAACTTTCAAGAAATTTATCGAATGTACGGGAACTTTCTAGACACACCGACACATTCCGCCACTCAGTTTAGAACCTTATAGAACTCACCGACACAGTCGGCGCGCCTATTTTGAAACAATCTGAAGCATTTTCGGCCATCCCATAACAAAACAATGTGCTACAAAGCACCACCATAACCACCGGTGGGTGGTTGTGGATGGTTGCGGGTGGTTGTGGCTGGTTGTGGAGAAAACTTGGCGGGTAGGGAAACAAGGGTTTCTTTATATATATATATATATTGATTACTACATTCTTTATAAGGACAAAATGACTTCGTGGTGATATTTTTAATATAATTAAAAGTATTATACCAATTCTTATTCTTCTTCTTCAGCAATCTTCTGTCCACTGCTGGATATAGGCCTCTTCCAACTTCTTCCACTCGTCTCTGTCTTAATCCCTCAGCATTCAGGCACCACCAGCAATCGACATAATGTATTTGCATAACTATTTGCACATTTGCACAAAGGACCTGGTTTTTTATAATATTTCATTTACTATTAACACTTTTTCTTACTTTCAAAATTTCTAATTCATCCAAAAGTAATCCTATATTATTAGTAAGTAAATTTTGTAAGCCCTTATTTATATAAAAATATTGATTTTTTTCCAAAACATTATTAGAAAATTATGAGAAGTTAATAAGGTATTCAGATCCTATATGTTTATTTTTTATTTTGTTAATGTCTAAACTTCGATTTTTAATTTCGTATTTTCAATAAAATAGTTGTGTAAAACAAAGTAGGTAAATGTTCTTTTTAAATTTTTTAAGTTCGCTTTGTTACTCCATTTTATAAATAAAATAATTAAAACTTCGTTTTAACGACACTTAATTTTTGTTTTAAAAATGCAACATATTTCTGGAGCGATGGAAGATGGAAAAAGGGAGCATCGCTCCCGAAACATGTTGAATTTTCAAAACAAATATTGATGTGTGGTTAAAACAATGTTTTAATTATTTATTTTTTCAATTGATTCAGCAACATTGTAAAGTGACATTAAAAAAAATATTGATTCTATTATCTACTTATATTATTACTTAATTAATTACATTACATTATTAATTACACCTACATATTTGCAAATCATTTATTAGAAAATGTTCACGGTTTAGACAAAAATTTAGGACTTTCTATTTTATACATAAATAATTTTGGTGTGAAATGGAATAATTCAGAATCATTAGAAATTACTAAAGCATGTACCTAATAGGAAACAAAATATTATCAATAATCAATTATATTTAACTACTAGCCCAATTCTAAAAAATTTTCCAATACTTGCGAGTAATCAAGAACTTCAGCAATAATCTTTAAAATAAATTTTTCAAATAATGTAGAAAAACAAAAAACTAAATACATTATTAATTTTGATATTTTGACCCCGACGATGGAAATGTTTTTAAGAAACATGTAGGTGTAATTAATCAAATAATATAAATAGATACATTCAAATAATACAATCAATATTTTTTAATTATTTAATTTTGAAAGTATACTTTTGTTAATTATATTAATTATTACTTACCCCGTTTGTTTACATGAATTCATAACAACATTGAATATGCATTTTCTGTGTTTTTAAGTCATTTTGCTCAATTTAAAAGAACTCAAAGGACTTATCCAAAATTGGATAATAAATAACAATAAATTAATATTATACGCTTTGGTGTGTAAAGCTTTAAATGTATAAGGAATTACATTTAATTCAGTTTATTTCATTCATTGGTTGCAAGGCTAGTAGATGAATGTATTGAATTTGATGAGTAATATAGGAATATAAAGCAGGTATCTGGCACTGGTATCCAGGTTTGTATTTGCTACGTGATTAGATGTTCATATAGATGTTGTATCATTAATATTGATGACTTGCATCCAAATTTGTTATAGACCTTCGATCTAGTGATGCCCAATTATTTTTGTTTGACTTTGCTTCGCGTCAGCATTGAATATACACGACGTCGTATAGTATTTTTATTTACATAAATATGTGAACGTGTCGTAAATGTATCTTTATAAATTCTTGTATGTCATGCGCGCATGAGGCATTCGAAAACGATATAGGTAGTAAATAATGCTATAAAGCAATATGTTCATCAAATTCAATAGTACATAATCATAAATAAATACATTATGTTGATTCTTTATTTTATTTATATTTATTTACGAAGAAAATTTACAAATATGTTTATTTATGTACACAAAGAGTAATGATATCTCGTGCTTAGGAGATTGATGGTTTTTGAAGCACACTTATGGTAAAAATGCAATTAATCATAATATTTCTAAAATTAATTTTAAATCAGATTTACCAAATATCATTTTATAAAAATAAAATATATAAAAAAAGATTACAATACGTCGAGAAGGAAGTAAAGGCAGGAAATACAGAATTGAAATCAGTTTTTTGGATTGTGGATAGGCAAACTTTGAATAAAAACGATTTTGATGACAATGTCAAAAAATTACGCGCACTGCGCATGCCCACCGGCTAAACGAGGTTTTCAGTTTAGTAGCACACGAAATTTACAGATTTAAGATGGTAATGTAAGGATTTTTCCTGGAGTCCTAGCATGTATTATTCGAATTTATTTAGTATTATAGAGTATAAAATCTTGCGGATGCCGGCAGATGGACTGCAAAGCGGATATTCCAGGCATGACCAGAAGGCAGAAGACCAAGAAGCCGTCCTAGGAGGAGCTGGCGGAAGCAGTTGGAGGAGAACTGCGAAGCGAAGTTGCAACAAAATTGGGCTGCAGGGACCCAGATCCAATAGGATTAAGGATAGAAGAAGAAGAAAAGTTATAGAGAATAAAACTATAGTATAATTGTACCGAGACCTTCAATACCTTAAAAGAGAGGATTAGGACCCTGTTATGATATTGAAACGAGATGCTAAAAAGAATTACGTAATTAATTCTGTCACTGGCCACAACGAACAATCCAGAACGGCCTAGCATGTTCTACGGCTTTCGGGAGGCATCTGAAACATTTGAGAAATATCCAAAAGAATCTAGAAGCCACGAGAATAGTTTCCTAAACACTAGAAAAGGCGAGAAAGTACAAGTACCTCGATACACGGATACGGATATTTTAGCATAGAGAGGTTGTTGTTGAGCGCGCTTGACAGGCGAAAATAGAAGGGAAGTGAGCCGTGCGCCGCAAGGCCAAGGCAACCAACCGATAATTCGAGCGAATATTCTAGTAAAGTTCTCACTTACGTAGCGAAATTCAATAAAATTCAAGTATTTAAAGTACTTTATAGTAGTAAAGTATAGTAAACTACACGTATTTTTTGTAATAGACTTATTTTTAATTTAAAAAAAATCGTTCCGAACTGAGTCTCTTCAAGCAATAACATATTTTTGTAATAAAGCGCGACTTGGTTACTAAGATATTATACATTTTAAAAGAATTTAGTTTGATATTTCCATAATCTTTTCAAAATTTATAATTTATAGTCATTTTTTTAAAACAAGTCAAAAATATTGGAACCAGTCGTGGAACCAGACCGTGTACCAAGAAATTTACGTAAGTCCGTGTATATATACATATATTTAGGTGATCTTTGGTATTAAGGATCCATTGCACAAGTTGATTATTATTTGAAAATGGAATAATAGATTAATCATTTTCGAGAGACTACACAAGTCAACTTTACTCAACTCTGTCGTAACCTTTAAAGGTTAATATAGTGAATTTGGTAACCGCAGTTTTCCGGATTTTTTTTTGTTTCTATTCTGGTAGTAACCGAATATTTTTTTAAATTTTGTTATATATACTCGTATATCTCTAACTTGTTAATCTAATTTGATTTAAATTTTATATCCCGCATCCTTTGTGCACTACAAATCAAATAAATCTGTTTCAAATACTTTTAATGTCCACATGTGTCCACAATGACGCTGGCCTAGACTTCTGTGATACGTTTTGTAAAATAAGTAATACTTTTCTAAATAATTGAATGTCGATGAGTTTATTGTGTGAAAATCCGTTTTAATAATTATGAATGAAAATGCTATTTTTTTTCACTAATTTTATTTGAGAATAACATCGCTGTTACGCGTTTTTCTATATTGAAAACAAAATTTATTATCAAAAAATTATTTACTAGTAACTAATTAGCGCAACATAAAATGCTAATACCGCATGTATTTTCAAAATCAAATATAAATGCATAATTTGAATATTCGAATTACCATCCATTCAGTAATGCAACATGACAAACGTGTAACATGTTTCAAAGGCTTCAAAGGTTCCAAAGGCTTGAAAGCTGACTGTGAAGTTGCTCCAATGCACCGCAGCAGTTCCATTTTAGGGAACTACGTATCTCCTTGCTCAATGCAGAACGGATCAAATGAAAATGTCTGTGTAGTAATACTAAAATAATATATCAAAATTATGTCGAGTTACATTGATACGAAATGAAATGGACGTCATCATTAAATGCCCCTGGTCTAATTAATAATTTAATAATAATTTTAGTGTTTTATATGTATGTATGTTCGAAGAACAAAATTACTGAATTTTGTTCACATAGGGATAATCATTAATTACAATAAATTATAGAAGTCTCGCAGAGACGATGCTATTTATATAAGAAATATGCATGGAAGTCTTTATAAAGTGGCCACAGAGCTTGTGGAAGGGGAGGGAGGTAGGATTGGTCTGGTGGAAATAAATAAATAATGAAAAAATTACTTACTTTGCTTAGTGGTTATACATGAATTTTATATTTAAGATTTAAAGAATTTCTTATTTTCCAGCCCATGTCACGTATTCATTCAATTTTTGTATGAAATTAATTACAACGGTGGGTTTATTGCCAGTTGGAAATTTCTTCCAACCAGTCATACAATCTAGTAGAACAATTTAAATTTATTTCCGGTATACAATATAACAGTGACAAAACTAGCTCCACGACAGTGAGACGAGTGGGAGATGGATACATATATACAAAAAATCTTCCCCTCCATGCACAAGAGTAAGTCTCACGCCGCTGCCGACATCATTTATTGGCACATTTCATACATTGGAATTTTTATTTTTAATAATAATTAAGGTGTTTTTATTTAAAAAACAAACTTTTAGTTAGTGAGTAAAGCCTCAAAATAAAAGAATAAGTAGAATATACTGTTTAAAATCATCTCTTTGTATAAATAAAATGCGTTTTAAAATCAACAAAAAACGTAAAAATTTCTTGCAAATTTAAAACATTGTAACTTTAAATATTAATATTGAATATTTCTAAATTTCCTTAGTACGGATTCTATATAACGAAGTATACTTTATACGTATAAAAAAACATATGATGCTTACATGTTCATTAAAAATATGCGCCGCCTAGGTCACTCAAAAACGATTTTTTTGCCCACGGCCTGTCGATTAATGCTTATATTTTCTTAATTATTGTAAATAATGTTTACTTTATTCCTTTTATAAAATAATAAAGGTTCTATCTAAGTTATTGCTTAAAAAATTGCAGTCTGATAGAAATGAATAATTTTATTAAAACCCACATTTTCGTAAAAAAAACGCCGAAATATGCATTTGCAGTAAATGTCCAGCCTTAAGGCGGCTTGTGTAGGGGTTGATTAGAAATCGCCACGTAAGGAAACTGCACCAAATATATGTAGTACAAACTTAGCAAAGTAAGTAAATAAAATTGTATATTTTGATAATTTTTTACTGTTTATAACGATGTTGAAGTAGTTATTGTATCTATTTATATATTCCCAAATCAAAAGATTGAATATATTACAGTATTTATTCATCGATCATTATTAGGATATATTGAGGGAGGTTATATATCAACATTTTCATAAACTTCCACTCATATTGACTGAAGACTTCAACATTAATTTCAATAATAAAGAAAAAACCTACATCCTTTTTTATGTGAATTGAATTTTTTAAAACAATATATATCAATTTTTTGTTTGGTTTAGTTTCATTACCTCGATGAACGAGAATATATTTTCCGAAATAGGTTGGTTTAATATAAACTTGCCAGATAAGGGATATATGGAAGGCACCCAGAGTTCTGCGGTGGAAACCATGGGATACATACAGAGGAAGGTGGACCGATAATATTACACCTGTCGCGGGTAGTGGGTGGATTAGAAAAGCGCAAAGAAGAGAAGATTGGACATCTTTAGAAGAGGCCTACATCCATCAGCTGAGAAAAACGAAGAAGAATATTAAACTCCCGCGGTTAAATATAAAGTTAAATCTATTTGTTTATTGTAAAATCTGTATCCACGATGTCTTTATATTAAATATTAAAAAAAAGTGTTGGAAGAGACGAATGATACTATTTTTGTCGTAAATCTGTCTACACTTATATTCAAAAATTTTAAATACGCACTTCTTCCGAGATAGTTAATAAAGAGATTTTTATAATAATTTTAATATAGCTTTGTGATATTTTATCATAATGTATTGGGAGAAGCTACAAATGCTAATAATACAAACATAATAGCAGCATTTGTTGCTACTCCCCATGTAATGTTCATTGGAAGTACTTGTTTAATCTCCACAGTAGACTGAATGTTTAATGCATCTTAATGAGCTCAGCCGAAAACGTATTTCTCTTAGGAGATTTGTTCATAATTGGTTATAAATAATTCTCTGTATTACTATTAATAAGAGCAATTTATGCCGAGCTTTGTTAACTTACTTTGTTAATAATCGAGGATAAATAAAAGACGATGAGTTTACGAGTAACCCCAATGGCTCAGAGCGTCGGAAACGCCGAAATATGTTTTATTTCGGCTTCCATTCAATTCAACCAATCAGCGGGACACACGAGTGTTTGTTTCGTGTCGTGTTTTATAATTTCACGAACATGAAGGTTGGTGTCGGTGACCCAGATAGAAGGGATACGGGTCAACGTTGACACAGGACACGTGGCAGGGGTGTATTCTTCCCGTCACTCCTCCCCGCGTGCTTGCGACGCGCTCGCATCCAGTTTAGCAATCGCAATATTCTCCTACATCCTTGCAATATTCTCGTACATACTTGCTTTATTCAGTGTCGATAGTTTTATTAGTATCAGTTTGTTGCGTTACAAATATTGCTTACAGATTTTTTCTCTTATATCATCTTTTATCCATTTTCCTATGATACACTATAACGTCCGTTCTAACGACGATACAGTATTATCGAAATCGGTATGCGTTAAAAATAATTAATCTGGTGTACACAAATTTTGCTGTTTTTTTTAAATCATTGGTCATGTTCAACCACTTTAGAATTAACAGAATTTACTATATGTTCAAATTAAATTAATAAAATGAAATTAAAAAAACTTAACCATAAAAACCAATTTTTTATTATATTCTCTTTCTCATTTACTAGTGGAAACAGGTTTGGTGCTTAACCTACGTGTTGGGCTCGAGTTGGGCGACACTACGAAAGGGTGTAATAAAAAATTGAGAAAAATCCAAAATTATACTAAAATTATTAATTTTTTTAAACGAAAATTTGTTAGATCATTTTCATCGTAGGCACAAGTCTGCCTGCAAAGTTTCAGCTCGATCGGATTACGGGAAAATGATTAAAAATCGATCCAAACTTTTTTCGTCAGACTAGCAAGCAAGCAAGCAGACGCTACGAGTTAAAAGAAAGGGAGTAAAAAATAATAAATCCTTTCTTTCCCATTATTTATTCCCTTTTGACCATTAATTCTTTGATTCTCTAGGTTTGTTTTTAACATAAACCTTTCATTTTTTGTATATTGTTATTGTGTTTTAATACATAGCGTGTTAATTCTGTGGAAACTTGTCTCTGTACCATTAATATTCACGTGTAACGTGATTTTTATCTGTACTGTTAGTTACTCGTAAATGAATAAATAAATAAAAGAGTAAGTATTTTCCATATCGAAGAAAAGAAGTTAAATTGACGAGATGCAATACTTCAGACGGTTGCAAATGAGATGAGGTCGTTTTTCATCGAAATGGCGCACCACGTTAGTATGCGCTAATTGTTCGGAAACATCCGAATGATTTTTGCACATAGGCGGATTAGACGTGGAAGTAACAAACCATAGTTCGTAATTAGGAGGAATGAATATATTTATATATATATGTACGAATATGTATGGAAATCAGAAGATTTTTTATACTATTATAACATTAATCATATCATTATATCATTAAAATGTCATACGACAGGTTCGCACAAAAACATATTGCCAAAAAAATATAATTGACCATATTTTGTAATATTTAGTTTGTAGTTTTTGCCCCAAAGAAGGAACGGTGATTCCAAAACCACTAGCTGTTACCAAAAATATAGTGGTGAGTTTATGTTTAATTTAAGAAGATTTTTTATTAAGAAAGCTGAATTATTAAAAAAAACTATTTGGAATTTCGTAAATAACATAATACCAACTGTTTTTAACGCTTAAACATGCCAAGAGACCCAAAGAGAAAAACAACACAAAAACACCCTGGCTTGAATAAATCACAAAAACTTATCACCATGAACTTACCGAGAATCAAACTCAAAATCCTGGGTGTGAGATACTAGTGTCATTCCCACACGCTTGGCATTACGGCTCGCTGATGAGGCTAGCTGTGTCTGTTACTCCCTCATACTTACTGTACCATAAAATCAGCTAGATCAGGACCTTATGGATAGTTTGTGATACTATTTACTTTGAACTATGATTGTATAGCCAGTATTTTTTCTTAAATAGTAATAATATATAATACTAATGAATTTTGCTTATTTCTAACGAATAAGCCAACGTGTTTTTCAATGATGTCATTTGTCCTTTTCAGATGTTTTAGTCCCATTCAAACACTACTTGCTACACAGTATATGGTGACTTTCACCTTGCTAGCATTAGTTTTCAATTTTCTCGCGTACATTTCGCTGGCGAAGGAGAGCGCCGTATCGCTGCGCGACGCACGACCGTGAAGAAACATAAATGGACCAATAAAAACGGTGTAACGCCGCGCGTCGTTATGGTCGTTTTGATAAGCGGGTTTTATCACCCCTGATTGGCTCGCATGCCGGGGAACCAATTCTGCGAGCGGGGCTTATCAGCTGGCCGAGGCGCACTCGGCAAGGAGCCTTCGCTCGTGACGTAGACATTGGCGTTTTCTTCAAATTCGTTTATTCAATATTTACTTCCGCGCCAAATCTTCGAAGTGCTGTGGGCTGCAGTGGGGTCTGCTACCAACTGGAATAGTAAGTGGTCATTGTGTGTGTGTGTGTGTGTGTGTGTAGGAGGTGAATAACTAAATAGGAATTAATGTGAAAACAAGTTACGAAGATAACTAATCACAAAACGGAAACGTCTGCAAGCCTGAAACAGTAAACGGATCGATAAATAAATTATTAATTTCATTTGCCTCCACCGCCGCGATCCCATAAAATGATAATGCGTGTCTCAGCGTAGTGTATTGTGAAATAAAAACTATCCCTAAAAGAGAATCTTCAAAAGATCGACATTAAGAGCTATGCCTGGGAACTAGCTGTTATAAGCAATGACACGAGATTAGAGTAACACGAGGGCAATGGGAAAGTGTAATTATTGTATACATAATATAGAAACGCCACCGCCATCTAGCCGCGAGCGCCAACACTAATATAAAATAACATTGGGGGTAGAAATTCAAAAGAGCGTTAGTGATTATTTCTAACGTTACAGGAGAGCAAAATAATGTTTTGTTAATGTAATTTTGTCAATGTTTCTTTTATTATTAAACAATTTCCATATGTGTTTTGGATTAATATGGTTTTGGAATCTTATTAGCCTATTCATTCAGCCTGATTGGTTGCCAACAGACCTGGCAGTTCTACATATTTTTCATATTATGTATGCCCACATTGACGAATTACACGTATATGTATTGTATGTATGTAAATAAATTTGACAATATTAAATATAGTTTGTCGTCTACGCGAATAGGAATTGAATAGGATTATTGGGATAGGGAAAAATATGATACAGCTTATGAACAATTATTACAAACGTAGAAAAATTATGTTCGTTCTTTTTTATAACTCTTAAAAGTAAATATGACTGAAGTGAGTAATTGAATAGTATAGAAACTAAATTGCCACTACCTAAGCAATTAACGGAAGTAGACGATGACTTGTTATTATAATTATCTGGTATATTTTTATTAGAAGCATTTTATCATGAGCATATCAATTTTAAAATATCGATGAGTTTTCAGTATAGACGATGGATGTGAATCAAAAGTATACGTCGTCGTTTTATTATCGATGCCCTAACTACTTCAAAATCAATATCGTTTGATTCCATGATTAGAAATTCTCGGTGTATAGAAATGCGTTTCACAGTATTTCCATAGAAAGTTAATTCTACAAGTACATGTATCCATTGCAAATGAATGTTATAAAATTAACATATTAAAAAAGTATATACTTAAAAAACTCAAGTATTAATTTATTTATTTATTTATATAAAATTAATTAAGAATTTATGAATTTTTATATAAACATAAAATGCATTTTAAAATAAAAAAAAACAAAAGAATAATAGAAATAAAAAATATTCAGGAGAAAATAACAATAATTAAAACACGTTAAATAAATATATATAAACAAAGATCAGTATAAAAATAAACAGTAGTTATTAAAAACATTAAAAAATAAAAGACAGAAATAAAACACCTTTAAAAAAGAAATGAGCAATAAAATAAAATAAATAAATATATAAAAACAAAGATTATTATAAAAGTAAACAGTAATAATTAAAACCCTTAACAATATAATAACACATATCGCTCTAATGCGGACTCCCATCTTAATTTTCATTTTTTTTGTTGTCAGTCCGAAAAATTGCTTACGTAGGGCTTCTATTAAATCTAATATAATCACATGTTTTATGTGAAGATCACTTTTCTTGCTGGCAAGCATATTGAACTTTTTTATCAAAAGCAAAAAAGACATAACTCTCATTACAATTATTACTAAACATTACCAGATAGCGTAAAAAATAATGAGGTAAAAGTAATAAAGTATAAAAATAAAAATGCACCATTTCTGTGTTAAAAAGTCCGATGTTACAATGACGCTACGCTGTTCTCACAGCCTTAATTCGCGGCCGAAATACAAAGCAAAACGATTTGACGGATTATAGCTAGTCGTTATTAAGAAATTCTTTAAATGTAAGGGAACGTACCCATACTACGTGACCCGTTCAGCGGGGGGAGGGGGATCTTCAATATACCACACTTGGTCACAATGAGGGGTTATTATCACGTAGTCAATATCCTCTAGGGAAATCTCGCTGTGTATAAAAATAACAGGACTTTAGTTTCTATATATTAAGTTCTGTTTACAATATATTTTGACATAAGTTTTATCTTGATAATATTTTTTCCACTTGTAATTATAGCTATGCATGCACTCTTGCCGTCACGCAACAAGCGTCGTATTAATAAAGACAAATATAAGCCGAATAATTTTTTTTTAAACTTTTTGTTAGCAAGAAATGATTCAAAACCATATTTATGAAATACTATGTGAAAACTGTAGTGGGAGGGGGGGGGTCTTGGAATATACTACACGTGGTCACCGAGCGGGGAGGGGGGGTTTAAAACTACAAAAAGTGGGTCACGTAGTATGGGTATGTTCTGTACTTCTGTATATTTTGAAAAATATGACTGCAAAGATGATAATACCAAGAACACATTTATCTCTGTTTGCGATAACACCGTAAGCTTTTAAGCTCATATTCTTGTATGGTCCCGACGAAGAGACGGGTACGTCTCGAAACCGGTAGACCTAAAATTTGGTAGTGGTTTGTACTAATTTAAATAATAATGTATTTCGTTTAAAAATTCGCATATAACGCTAGCTTCAATTACTACAACTCAGCCAATTTTTAGCATTTTTGAATGTGTGGTGACTCAAATTATTCTTAGAACTTCAAGCTATAAGATAAAGTAAAAAAGAAACATTTTTAGAAAATATTAAGGTGGTGTAACGCCTTAATAAACGACCGTGACAAGCCAACTGAAGCACAAAGCGTGCGTGCACGACAACGGATTACCCGACATTTAATACAGCAACAAGTTGTGTAATCCATCTGATAACATTATCCAATCTTGTTCCGCAGGAGGAATTCCAAACGCAAACATGATATTTTTAGTGTAGCGAAGTGCGGTGCGCTCAACTCTCCCGCAAGCGGAGGTAACTGGCATCCAATAAACCAATTACGAGGGCGGGGAGCTTTGCCAAGTTAAAAGCTAAGCTTTTTAAGTAATTTTGCTGACTTGTTACTTAGAAGAATATTGAGCGATTTAATGTTTTTACATATTTTCTCTCTCATTTATTTGCCCTATCATTACTATCATGTCTTTACTGCTATTATATAATATTGTACTCTCTGTCAATTTAGACGTGATTAATATTATATAAAATAAGTACAATATTATTTAAAAAGTTGATAAAAATCAGTTTGATTAACGCACATCTACATATCCTAGAAAACATCGAAAGTGTGAAATTTTGACATTTGACTTGACATTTATCACAAAATCTTTGCGCCTACTTAACTAAGTACGTCCCGCCTATATTACGCTAGGATAACGAAAACGTAAAACAATGTTGTTATTTTGCGAATAAAGGGCTGAATAGAGAATAACTTTCCTCGACATGACTGAAAGGAAACTCTGAATAGACGGCGCTGTTTTATGTGTGTTTCAATGCTTTAATAATTTTATTTGTAAATTATTATAAAAAAATATTGTTTAATTATACTGTTTTGTGTTCATTAATGAATAAATAAAATAATATTTTAACAAACATATTATGTATTAATACACCTACATATACCTAATATAGTCTTGGAAATGATGTACTTTCGTCGATGTACTCCATTGTTCAATGCCTAAGTAGTATAAGTGTAATGTATTTGATGCAGTAGTAAGAAAATGGTTTAATTAATTATGTTATTTAAACCGTTTTTAACCTAGGTGAGTATTTTTATTATTAATAATTTTTCTGTCAATTTTTAAATCTATTTTTGTTTTCAAAATATCATACATATATTTTACGTACACTGTGTTATATATAGTCTATTTTATTATTTACTAGCTGTTTGTACCCGGCGTTGCACGGGTTAAGGATTAAGTTGAAAATAAATTTGGGGGGATACAATGGTTCCATTGTTTTGCAAAGCCTCTAATAAAAACAATATTTCCATTCAATCAAGGCTGGGATGGACAGGATGTCTAGGAAAGAAATATGACCTATTTTTTCCGTCGGGAATATGTATTCAGAATTTGGCTCCAATGGATGAAGCGATGTAGATTGGTACAGAAAATATATCTGCGGCAGTTGATGGGTGGGAGGGGGAAGGGGAAATGTCGCCTATTTAACCCGACTGGTTCTAAATAATGTGTTTCCGAATTTTGAGTCTGATCGGTCGAACGGTACAGATTTGCATTGGAAATATATCAGCAAAGGGGGAGGGGGGTAAAAGGGGAGAGGTAAAATGTCGCCTATGTTACCCAGACAGTGAGTTTTATATGTATAGATGAGACAAAATAGTTATAAAGATACCAAAAAAGGCGTTTTTTGTAAAACAGCGCCGTCTATGTCTATACCTATAAAACTCAATGTGTGTGTGCGTCTGTCTGTCTGTCTGTTCTCTATACAAATCTACACCGATTGTCCGATCGATTCAAATTTAGCATATTTATGCTTTAGGACCTGGCGGGTAACATAGGTGATATTTCCCTCTCCCTATTTACCCCTTTCCTTCCCCCTGAAATATTTTCAATGCAAATCTGTACCGTTCGACCGATCGGACTCAACATTTGGAAACTTAATAACTATGTACTCTCGTATGAATTAAATAAAAAAACAATAATATTAATTATAATAATATTTCGATAACTTATTTAGCCCCGCTTTTGTGAAAACTCATCCAAGGGCGCTTTGTATATCTCAGTACTGACAGTAGATATAATCATTAAATTTATGATCATCATGAATTATCTCTACAAAATTCCACCAATAATTGAGTAATTTCAGTGTTTAAATAACTGACGCTGATATTCGCACGAGTTTTGTATTGAATTTCGTCCATTTAACGACGCAGTTCGTCACAAATCACTCAGTTACAAATCCGAGGTTTATTCACTTATTTTTGTTTGAGGTATAAAAAACATTTTTGAAAAATTGACGGTGATGGAACAACCCCATCCAAACATACAAATATTTTAGTTGGATGGAGACTGACAGTTTTGAAATTGTGAAAACTGAATAACAAAATATTGCATTGGCTAAAAAAACTGTAGGTATTCAAAATGTGATCCACCATAATTCGCTAAATAATCCTAAAAAAGGACAAAAATACCCGGAAATAATTATTTTCGTAACGAGGGTCGTCCATTTCCTGAAAATCAAATCTATCAATGAACGTCGATATACCACACGGCATTCTTCTGCATGTCTGACTTCGTGTATAGAGGGGGAGGCGGAAAATAGCCATATAAGGAGGCCTGCTTCACCCTTACAGCGTTGGAGAAAGGGACCAGGAAATCAGTGTCACAACAAAAGAGTATCGCTTTTTACGGTATTCCCCTGGAAACTATCCTCGGAGGATAAGGAGTATCTTCATCTGGAAAAGCTCCAAATCATACATAATAATTTCGTTGTCTGTCAGCCCGTCCGTAACTTCCTGTAACGTCGTCATTCCGTTCAAATTCACTGCTAAAAAACTAAATTACACGGGTGAAAGTAGGGGGCGAACCTCGGACGCGCAAATGCCAGCGCGGCGCCCTAGCGACATTGCTATCACCGCTTCTCCGTTAACCGTCAAAACCATACTTTATATACTAGAGCTTAGCAAAGCCGCGAACCATTTCATGTTACGTGATTTTTCACGGGTGGGGCTAGTAATAATTATAAAATTAATGACACTTATGTAAATTGAAATTAATTAAAATTAATCATCACATGTAGAAGTTCGTGTAGTTTTAATAATGTTCTAAAGGTTTCACATCCATTCAGAATCTTCTGATATGAGTTTTCTGGGGTATTCTGCCATGTTTATATGATATTTCTGAATGACGTTTCGTACTCCATTGTAAAGTCCTTCAACATTAGCCCTGATGAATTCAAACCAGAAAAGTTTCACTGATGTATGTAGCACATACATCATTAACACTCGGATCGATCATCTATATTATAGATAGATGATCCGTCGCCGTGTATGTTTCCGTTTATATTCTAACTTAAAAATTAAATACCAATAAAATAATTGCCGCAAGAAAATTTACATACATCTCGCCTTAAAGTGATATATATAATTTAGATAATATAAGATGAGAACTCCCATCGGCCTCATCATCACCGTGCAGAGCTGCCGCCATCTGCTGAACGCCATCCACAAAACGCGTTACGCCAATAAATGAATAGTTTAACACTACATACATCAACTACGTTAGCCATTAGACTATTCGATCAAGAGCTATGATACCGATTATTTATTATTTTTATTTATTTATTTTTGTATAGGTACATATTAATAATTTCAACAGCGCGCGGTCAGTTTATTACCAGTTGGAAATTTCTTCTAACTATCCACACAATTTAGTACAGAAATTGAAGTAGATTTCCGGTATACAATGTTTCTTTAACAAAAATAGTTCCATGATAAGGAAACGAATAGGTGACGGGTGAGGACAATGTAGGGTTTAACTAGGTTAAAAGTTAAATTGCTTGAATCTGCTTTTGAAGATTGTTAGGATCTAAGATGATGTGATTGATGTTTGCGCATAGTTGATTGCAGAGCCTAGCTGGCTAAACTTCGAATGAGGAGCTATAGAATTCAAATTATGATTGGGGATGAGTGGACAGCCACGATTAGATAGAAAGTTAACTTCAGATTTACGGTACTGAGGTGAGTAAGGATTGAAAAGGATAATATAGTGATGAAACATGAATATTATTGTTACATTATCGGATTATTGGCCAATGGAGAAGATTGCGGAAAGATGAGATGTGATTTTTTGAGGTAAAACATTGAACGAATACATATGTACGTTTTAAAGGCGTTCCATTTGTTGAGATACTCTACATTGACTTCTTGAAAACACACATCAACATATTCAAGCGGGGAATTTAGTATCATTTATTTACGTAGAGATACTGTACAAATATTGGTCTAACAAAATAATTTTTAAAAATTAAATACTACCCCACACCCAAATAGAAAAAAATACCCATATGATCAAACATAAAATGAAGGTCGTCGCAGTTTCAGATTACCATGGCGAAAATAAAACGATAATTGCTTGGGGACATAAGAGCAGGGTTACGGTACTAAGTAATTGGAATTCTAATGAGCCTTATAATATAAGTAGATAAAACCGATGTTATTGTAAATTACGTGAATAATACGTGAACCGTGAATATTTCCCGTACTACGTAAATAAGTGTACTGTTTCTTGGAAAAGACAATTGAATGAAGGCGTTAATTGTTTTTCTGGGGTTAAGAAGTAAATGTTTATTATGCATATTACAATCAAACAAAACGAAATTATCTGTAACACTTTTGATCATAATCCAGAACTAGTTTTTTTAATTGTTTTAAAAGTCTATATATTAAAAAATATATATAGATAAAAAAAATGTATAGTTTTGTTAACTAAAAAATAATATTGTGATTTGCTCATGTGTCGCTTCAATAACGCGGACGCTGCGGGTGGGCCACGCTCTCGTTCACCAATCGCTTTGCCGTGTAGTCGGGTTTGATAAAACCAATAAACGTTGTAACCATCAAGAGCATTATAATTCATACCTATTGGGTTCATAATGAATTGAATCCACCTCGGCGATACTACAAACTGGAACAGCTGACACTACAGTTTTTGTTTTGTAAATATGTCTTGCGCTACGTAAAAAACAATATTCACCTTCCAGCCTCCGTTCTAAAAATAATTTATCCTGGAAGTAAAATTTTCACGAATATTCAGAAATATAAATGACTATTGATTGGATAAAATTGAAAAAACCCTAATTTAAAAATGTAATATATTCATAATACAAGCATCTGAGGAAATATTTAGTCTTCATTCGAGATTGTTTAAAATCCTTGATAATAAATTGCTCTACGGAATATGCAATATTGGTCCGAGATTGTAACTGTTATTCCGAAGGTATGTTTATGCTTCACGAAGAAAGTAAACAACACATTTCATCGTATGGGCCCGAGGCGTAGGCGGCGACAATTTTAAATATTTTATAAATTTACTTGAAAAACTGGAGGGTAATTCGTAGGTTTACAGGAATACGTGCGAAGGCTTCAATATTGACATCGACAAACGAAAATGTGAACGGGACAGGCCAATGGGAGTGCGTGTTTGTCGTCCGGTTGAGTGCGTTTGGTGAAAACAATGGATGGGCTGACCGGTAGGAGGGGGCCGGGAGGAGAGGAAATCGGATACTATATATGACGACGGCACCTGTATAGGCTCACTGAGTATTTTTAGGAAATGTTGACCGGAGGTCCTGGTGGATTTCTTAGCGACCGAGGGCTGGATTGACGCAATGGAGTTCAGTATCGAGGGATCAATTTTGATTTCTTGAAAGAACGAACGGGAGGAATCCAAATTGAGGAAAGAATACACAAAGCCCACAAGATACCGAAAGATAAGAATTTTAATTTATTTGTATTATCTATGTTTCGCCTTCCATAGTTTCGAAATGTTTAACACTGAACAGATGTTAGAAATCGTAACTTATTTTTATTTATTTGAGGCTGGTTGCGAGTCTTGAAATTGGGCGGAAACTTGAATCTTTATTTCGCTATTAATTATTTATCTGTGATATGTATCTAATGTGATCGATAAGTTTAATATAAAAATGGTTTATAATGCGACATGGTATGGTATGTTCTTTTAAGATTTACGTAATAATTACAATTAAATTACAATATTCGACTACCGTAATTTGGAGTCGAGATTTATTATTCGCTTTTACCATTTCGGTAAAATTTGGGAAGGAACCAGGTAGAATATTCCAATGAATTTTATGGTTACATTTTTTGTAGTTTATTATCGATACATTTAGTGATATTTATTCAATAATGTATGGCTTTTTTACAACTAGATGGGGATAAAAGTTATTGTGATGATAAGTGGTTTTGTCTTCCGCTACGGACCACGATGTATAAGGGCGACGAGTTAGCAATGTGTCAATCGGAGGTGCTGCCCTTTTTACTAGCGACCAATCACTAATTATTTTGCAGCCGGACCGCTGAAGGGATCAAATAAGGAGAAATAAAATTGGACACGCAAGGAACAAGGAAAAGGAGTTAAAAACAAGAAGGAATATCCGGGACCCGCAGTACAACAACAGCTAAGACCTTTTATTTATTTTACTCGATATTCGCTCAGTAATCATTGGTAGATTATTAGAGACGATGATTCAAATTTGTATATCGCTTTTGCGGAGAATTCGACGGGGATTTATGTAGCTTATTTATATTAACCACGGGTTTCGTAATACCTTATATATCGCATTTAAAAGAAAGCCGCCGCATTAATAATTTCGTTTTATTTAGAATCGCGTAATCAATTGAAATATATTAGTCACTTTACACGTTTATGTTGGTTTTAATAAACGCTGTACAATCGGGTTTATATGGGATTTCCTTGAGACAGTATGGACAAAATGAAGAGTTCTGACTAGAGATCGGTGGGTATCTGGGTTGTGTAATCGGACAGGGTGAAATAGTAGTTAGCAACGCGGGAAGTATGCTTGGAATCCGCACAAGTCCCTGTGGGGTGTCTTTACAAGTAGAACCTCCCTTGTAGACCGGAGTAGTCACAATCCGACCAGTTACGAAGTCACCCTATCCAGACGGCAGAGTCCAACGACGTAATGCATGCTGTCTCTAGGAGGATTTCTATGTATGGATGATGTGAAATTTAGAAAATAAATACCTTCTTATTTTGCCAGCCAAGCGGTAGAAAGTATAATTCATAAATTCACGTACAGGATAGGATGTTATTAACACCTTTTATTTGATCAGTTTTTGTCTTCACGAAATGCAGTACCATGGCACACCCTTCTCGTAACACAAAGAGGTTGTACTATATTTTGTTTCACCCCATCAGTGCCTAAAAGAAAGGCCAAATATTATCTTCAAATAGTACTAAAGAAGTACTGATCCAGCAACAAAGTCTAAAAGAAAGACTCAACATAATTATGGATATGTGTAACAGAAAGACGTGCACCTCTCCGTGGCCGCGAGAGAGGCGTTGTGTGGTCTTTATTTTGGAGAGTACTTTTTCCTTATCCTCCCCGAGCTGATGTTCCCCGAGATACTTTCCTCATTAAACCATTTTGGAAAAGTTCCGCTTCAATTTTGCAATTTAGTAGTTAGAAATTATTAATGTGTATCCTTTGCCCCCAATACTCAGGAGCCATATAGTATAGTCTCAGTAATTAGGTTATACAAAACATATTTCATACGAAGAAATCGCATAGAAGATTATTCTCTAGTATAATATATCTATTTTATATTACACTCATTCAGCTTCAGTAATTAATTAAATTTTCGGTAGGGACCATTATCTAGCTGGGTCATTCAGGTCGGGCGGTGCGCTCCTTTCTACGCCTACAGTCGGTACTTCACACGCATACATCAAATTAATATCACTAACACGGTACATTATATAAGAAAATGATTTATATTGAATTATATTGAATTATATTGAATTATATTGATTTATATTGAATTGCTATCAATTTACTTAGCCTTATATCTGTAATGGTGCCGGACCAGCAAGAGATATACCTATACTGGATTATTGCTATATTTAAGAAGACCCCGGCTGCTATCTAGCGGGGTCATCTCAAGTTTAATTTATGTTTTGACGGAACTTTGGTAGAGGCTTTGAGTTTATCGTGCCCCACGACCTATGGAGCGCCATATTTGAGACGGAGCCATATTCGCGAGGTACGCTTCGAGTATCCTGGAGTCAGGTCTGCAAGAGACTTCTGCTCCGTTTAATTAGCAGCTGCCCGACCGAAGTTCGTTCTCCACCGACTGCCGCTGTAGAGCTATGAGACCAGGGGGGATTCGACTCGGTCAAGTGTGAAGGTCAGTAGCTATACAGGGAATTACTTGGCTAGTTTAGATGGACTTAACAATTACTGAAACAGATTAATTTAATAACATAATTTATTATAAAATTCTTAAAAAGTAAATGTAGGTACCTAGCTATCTAGTTTTTCTACAGCGGAATATCTAAACCTAAATTATTATTGATGTGCATTGTTTCAAATTGGCCCCAAATCCTGAGCTAGTCATTGAGTATTCCCTAATTATAAACCATGAACTGATCTAAGTCGCAGATTTCTATACGAAATAATCTTGATGTGTGTGACGCAAGACCGCGCCGTCCGTGGAGAGGTCGTCCAGTAGTAGTCCCAGGGAGTGTTCGCGCACACTGGAGTCCCAGAGGCCGCATCCTTCTCGTCCATGCTACATCAGATCCGCAAGCTTGCCTTTTATCCTTATTGCTCCCGAATATCCCTTTATTTGCAATTGATTTCGTCCTTACTCGTTGACGATATTAGATCAAATCCTCTCGAGATGGTGATTTATTAGCTTCTAGTTACTGATATTTCCATTACTAGCGGACACGTGATTATTATCAGATGATGCTATATCATATAAATCGGTTGTTACTGCTAATTTATGGTAGAAATGATGAATTTGATTCCATCCAGATGCTTAAAGATCCATTATCATGAAATTAACTTATATTGCATACGTGCAAATATCTCCGTATTTAATAGTATTTATTTTAATATTTTTTTAGTGGGTAATCCTCCACTTCTCAACATCAGATTATTACGATTGTTAACGTAACTTAAAATTACAAATGGACTTATGCAGTAAGTGTAACAAAAGAAACGCAGATTTAGAATTTAGAACAATGATGAGTACTTAGGAATAATAATCCGGATTTTGGTTCACTAAGTCGTACCAAGTTGTACGAGATTCCCGGAAGTTAAGAAGTTAACGATAAATTATTAAATGCTATTCGATTTTATAAGGACTTATGAACGTAGACATGGTGGTAAAAGATGATACAAGTGACACGAGGTTACGAGGCTCCTGTAAGAAAATAAATACAATAATTACTGTGATACCTTAGGCGTTGCCTGAACTCAGTAATGGTTGCACTTGTCGAAAATTTACTACCAAAACTACCAATAATCATACTCCCTAGCGTTCATAAGCGGTCACTTAGGCCCCGCGAGCCATGGGCGATGTGGCCACTGGCATTAAATGCATATCAGTGCCGTAGCAGATAGAGAGAAGATGAATGAATAAAAGGAGTGTCCAGCGCCACATAACCAAACCCCCCGGCTAAGGGAAGGTGACCTCCACAGAAAAACCCATCAGAGAAGATAAAGCTAAACTAGTCTGATTATCATTTTCAGAAAATCACTATGGGAAGAGTGCTTCAGAGATCTTGAGTTATTAAAAAGCTACTGTCGAATATTAAAGTGAAGAAGATATCTCATTTGGATCACGATGGGGTCAGGTGAGGAAAATATCACCTCCTCCGACTAATACTCGAGGGCAAGATAGAAGGAAGACGGGGAGTTGATAGAAAGCAAATATTCTGACTGCGCAGCATCAGAGAATGGAATGGAATGAGATGGGTGGATGATTTGTTCCGGGCAACGCAGGTCAGAGAGGTTTTTGCACAAGTGATCGCCAACATCGATCGGGGGACCGCGGTACAGAAAAAAGAAGAAGATATAGGACAGAACATGTATCGCTATTGTAAATACGTTCGTGTTAGCTGAATCGTCTTCAGAGTCAGTGAAGTACGATCCACCATAGACCCGGGGTCATTTGACATTACCCATACGATGTTAAAATTGTAGACTTTTTGAATATTTTACATATATAACTTATATTAATTATTTAATTTTTTTTATATTTATATGTATCAATTATTGTGTTAAAGTGCTAAAAATTAGAAAAAAATTGATCATAATGCACGACAGCATGAAGATGGGCACGACACTGTATTGTGTTGCGTTTCGCTTTCGTAATTGGGCCTCCAAGCCTCTAAAAGTGCAAAAAAAGACACGTCTAAGTCGGTCAGGGAGCGCACTGCTTCTACAGAATAGAGAAGGGTGGTTCATGAACGAAATGTTCTTTCTGAACAGGTCACTATACTAAACGAACGAATGGTACAGTTCGCTTTAGCAAACTACCGTTCATTAGTTCGATAGTCGTAAATCAAATTTTTTTCCTTGATAATGAACGAATCCGTTTACTAAATTCTCAAAAATCGGTAATTTTTGGTGGGCTAATGACGAAATCTTTGACGACCAATCCTACAGCGAACATTAAAAAATGACACGATCTTAGGCAACCAGTCCTATCCCCCCTCCCCCCCAGCTGCACCCCACCCATTCTTCCACCACCCCAAAGTAGCGAAAAAAAAATTCGGAAAAAGTGAAGTGGGATTGAAAACCAAAAGTTAAAATGAACGATTGAATGATTGAAAGTGAATAGTTCACTTGACTGAATCACACGATGAACGACAGTTTATTCAAGTGAACGAAACGTCCATAGCTACTGCAGAGTGTAACTAGGCCCCACGTGCACTGCCATCCCCGCTCCACTCCCCACCCCGATGCATTCATTATTGACGAATTAATGTGACAAACAAAATGTCTTTTGCGTCTGGTAAATGTTTTTACAGATTGCAATCATTTTATCCAATACACAAATATATCTATTCCTGAGGAATGCCTAAAATATGATCTCTGTATTTATTATACAGGGTGTCTAGTAGCTAGTGGTAAAAACTTTGGGGGAGTCTTCTCCATCAATTTTGAATACAAAATATTCTTTATACTTTGAATGAAATATCAACAGGTACGGAGATAAACGACATTGAGGTTTGCATTTTTTTTTCAATATTTCTGTCTTCTTTTCTGTAAAACGTTGTAGTATCACTATTATTACACTGCACACTATACAGGAATTTACTCGTATATGGAATATTAAAAAATCATTCGCTGTAAAACAAGTCGAATGATAAAAACCTTTAAAAATATACATTTTTCTTTTTAAAAAATCATTCGCTGTTTTCATTTTTAAAAAATCATTCGCTGTAAAACAAGTAGAATGATAAAAACCTTTAAAAATATACATTTTTCTAATTTTTGTAGGGTTTTAATAATTTTATTTGACTTGTATCAAAGAAAATAAATTTTTAATATTCCATATAAGTTACTGTAGTAATAGTTCAACGTTTTACTGAAAATAAGTAAAAAATATGTAATAAAATATGTAATAAACTTTGATGTCTGTCCGTAATTGTTGACATTTCAGCCAAAGTGTGAAAAAATAATTTCTATTCAAAATTGCATGAAGATGTGTTTGCTAGCTTTTATTAGCTATGAGACTACTAGCAATGTCAACTTAGTTTACTACACCGGAGAGAAAAGGTTAATGAGCAATAGCTCCTATATCAGCGCAACACTTTCGCCATCCAGATCGGCATTATTTTAATACTAAAGCACCTTCGGAGTCAGCTGATGTGCGGTTGTTAATGACCTAGTGTAGTGTATTCTCGGGGCAGTCCTCGTGAATTAGCGTCGTACATTTGCAGCCGCCGCGCGCCGGGCGCTCTGACGGACGGCGGTGATTAATCACAAGTTTTTGCTCACATAAATCCGGATACACCACAGCCGGGATAATTAATACGAGTGCGATTGTTTGATATGGCAGCCGCTGTACAGCAGCTGAATTATAACTTTTCTCGAGAATCGTTAGAAACGAGTGCGACCACATTTGAAAATGCAGAATCATAAAATTAATTTTTCAGTTTCTTATATTTAACCTTACATTAAATACTTACTAATTCTTCTTTCTTTTATTAGACCTACGTGGTGTGTTCTCCAGACGATAGCGCCTCCTGTGAGGTGGACTCCCAGCTGTTCATTCATCTTTTGGGAGGTCTTCCGCGAGGGCGGGTTCCGTGAGGCCGACTATGAGGATGCTGTCCTGGACATGACCATACCAGATCCTCCTTCGCTGTTCACTCCTGCGTAAAATGTCTTCAGTCTCACATATCTTATTCCGGTGATCCTCACGCGATCCATCAGAGTCTTACCTGTTACCATCCTCAGCGTTTTCATCTCGGAAGTCCTCAATGTTTGTTTAGTCTCTTGTGTCTGCCCTAGCTTTAACGCCTTAAATAAGAGGAGTATAAAAGCAAAGACAATAATATGCAAAAATATATTTGAATGCAATCACCAAGTAATTTTAATGTACTGAGTTCGAGATTTTATAGAAAATAAAGCCCTAACCCTACCAAAACAATATTTCAAAATCACTATTTAAAACAAAGGCAGCAATATATTTAAAGCAAAGGCAGCTCTTCAGCCATTCAACCTCCGAGGATGTATTACGTGACAAAATAGCCGATTTGTAATAAAAAGAGCTGATGTCGATTTTAGACTGAAACAACATAGCAAAGACAACAATATCCAATTACAAAAATAGCAAAAGCAGCCATGTCCACTGTTTGGAAAGAAATACAGCAAAATCTATATTTAATAGTTAAATATTTATTTATACATACATATAAAAGGAAAACTGAGGTGGCACATGTTTTAAAAAACTTATTTCCAATAAGACGTAATTTTCATATATTCAAGAGAAATTTTCTTGAATGGTGACAGATTTTTTATATTTATATATCTCAGAAACACCTCAGTGAGATAAGGCTGTTTTTGTTTTTACATTAAATATGTTTTTTTACGGCACGTGCACTTGTTATATATATAGACTATTAAGTGAGCATCCATCTTGTGTGCAGCTGTCATCAATTGTTTTTAATTTGTCAGTTAAATCGACCAACCATTTTGTGAATTACTTAAACATAATTATTAATAATATTATATAAAATAACTTAAATAGATTAAAAATATTCAGTTGATATTAGTTTTGTCTGATTTCTGCCTGTTAAACCTTAAAAGTTTTTCAAATCCCCTCTTCAGGATATAATGACGCTAAAACATTCTTCCACTGTTAAGTCTTGGACTTTTCAAATGACCCATTAATTTATATACCTTTCCATATACCTACATATACCTTTACACCAGTTAATCCTGTACCCCAACAAAAATCCACACACACTTTGTTTTTTGTTTACATTTCCAGATCCGAAATAAATTATTAATTCAAGTATAAGTACATCTTGCCTTACCACTGACCAATTATCTTTTTTTTTTTCTTGCAAAGATCCTATAATTTGTAAAACCTAGTTGTCACAGGCAGCATAAATACAAGTATTTCATAATAAATTTAAAATAATAAACATCATACCTCTTCGGCAATTTTAGTGTACGATTGAACAATACAACATCTCAGAGGAGGCAATTGGCCGAAATAGGTTGGGAACCAATGCCTTTCACATAATGAAAGATCAATAAATATTACAGGTATATAATGAGTTTATATAAGCAGACTAGTAGTCAGAGAATAGAAATCCACTATCAGTAAGTATTAGGATACCATTTTGATCAGTAACGCTATAGTCAAATGAGAGCACGCAGAAGTTTAATTACTTTCTTGGCCCGACTCCAGGCCTCGACAGGTCACGAAGAATAAATCATGGAGTCCACTTATCCCAGGTGCAATTACAGGCAGGAAGAACTTCACTCGCAAGTCTAAAAAAAGATGCTGAACCGTTTGAAGCACTCATAGTAAACTGTTTCTTCGTTGCGTACAGAAATAATAATTAACTTAAAAAGTTATCTCCCATTGCATCTTAAACAAAAAGTATTATGTCAATGCACAGGCACTTACAATGCTTATGCATGGGTAAAACATGGACAGAGGCCTAAAAACATAGCGCAAATAGTCATGGAAACAGGGACCATCACAAAAAGAGACAAAAAGGAATGAAAGCAGTCTTTCAGTGGTACCCTCCAAGCCGCCCTACAACCACAGGACCGACGAAATCATCATCAGATCCAATCTAGTGATTCACTAAAAGCTAAATAAAACGGATTAATGGCGTTGCTGGAGAAACCCACCTCTCCAAAAACACCTGAAGCAGAATTTATCAAACTCTCACTTGACGGTGAGCTCCGGACCCGAACGGTCGTGCGCTTTTCGGAGAAGTAGCTCATCGACAAGACGCCCTGAAGATGAGCAGTGAGATCTGTTCGAAACGTCGGCGGACGACTGGTCCCGAATACCAGAATTTGACTTCACAATGGAATCATCTCAAGTGAAGATGTTATCTGCTTGTTTTAAAAGGTATATGAATAGATGAAGTGCTTGCAGAAAAGGATACGCAGAAAATGATATGAAGTTTGGCTAATTATAAAATATCTGGTCGTTAAGCAAAGCGCTCGCAATGCAGCATTCCAATGATGATCTTGCCCAAGTGTGATGAGCTTGCACAAATGCACATTGTGCTCTTTGGTTTCGCCTTATTTATATAAGCTTTGCGCAAGAGATTCCATTAACAACCAGCCTCAGTTGTCGCTTAGCCGGATTGAGCTGAGACCGCTGTTACAATCATCTTAAATAATTACACCTAATACATTTACAATGCTATATTTTCAAATTAAAGTTCGTCGTAATATACACTCCTGAGTGTTTCAAAACTGAGCGCTTGCTGGATGACTTGAAAAACAAACAACCTCGCCCACTGCTTTGAGACCAGGGAATGCGGAGGTATCTCGCCTTTATTAAACTAAACAAAAAATACAACATGAAGTGACAATGATTAAATACAATACTTTTTTTAATTAAACTCTTAATACAGTATTAAGAAGAATAAGCGAAATGCTAAGATCAAAAACAGAAATTGAATATTTTTAGAATTTCGTCCCCTTGGTAGGTATACATAACTTTTTAATTAATTCAATACGGTTATTTTGATATATATATACTTTCATAATATGTATGCCTTGAATACTTTGTTTGTAATATACATATTATTAAATAAATTAAATTGAATTTAATTGAAAACTTAAGACAACTTTGTTAATATGAGCGAGAATAGTTTCCTACATTCACTAAATATTGACACAAAATAGTTCCCCCATTAGTCACCTCAGTATGCGGAATATTTCATTTAATTTTTTTAATGCGAATATCGGATACTTTTTTCGATTACCGTGACTCATTAGAACTTAAAATACAATGAAATACAGACATGTTTTCAGAAAGAAAATCATAATTTTAAATTAATATTTTATTGTAGTTGACAATATGATCACTGATGCAACAGATAAAATAATTTGTAATATAATAATGTAACATAATATTTCTATTATTTATATGATATTATGTTTCACCACTACGCACAAAATTTATGGGCGTGGCATGCCCGTGTTTGTGTTAAATTAAAAAAAAAAACGAAAATGCACCAGATTGATACAAATGAAAAGATACGTTAATAAATACAAAAGAATTTTCAAACTCTAATGGAAAAGGATTTTCAAAGTTAAAGAATCCTATCTCTTATCTCTACCTACAAGTAGGGAAAAATATACATATGCATATATTTTTTTTTTAGAATACAGGCATTTTTTCATTTTCATTTCATTTCACTTACATTTTGCTTTCATTTCGCTTTCATTTCATTTTCATTTCATTTTCATTTCATTTTCATTTTCATTTCATTTTCATTTCATTCTCATTTCATTCTCATTTCATTCTCATTTCATTCTCATTTCATTCTCATTTCATTCTCATTTCATTCTCATTTCATTCTCATTTCATTCTCATTTCAGTCTCATTTCATTCTCATTTCATTCTCATTTCATTCTCATTTCATTCTCATTTCATTCTCATTTCATTCTCATTTCATTCTCATTTCATTCTCTTTTCATTCTCATTTCATACTCATTTCAATCTCATTTCATACTCATTTCATTCTCATTTCATTCTCATTTCATTCTCATTTCATTCTCATTTCATTCTCATTTCATTCTCATTTCATTCTCATTTCATTCTCATTTCATTCTCATTTCATTTTCATTTCATTCAGTCATCGAAGATTTCTAATGTACGATAATTGAATTCGAGAATTTGTAGGAAACATAGCCGATACATTTATAGTAAACATTTTAGAAGAGGTGGATACATATAATATAGAATTCAATATATTTAATATTAGTAATCCTCGGTGATTACATTCAAAACATTTTGATTTTTTAATTTTTTGGATATGGCTGCCTTTGCTTTTATACCCCACATTTGATAATATGTAACAAGCCTCTCGACCACTACCTACCTCGCTAGATATATCGGAATACCTTTCCTGAAGTAGGTAGCTTTTTAAACATTTTGTCCCCTTAGATCGACAACTTATATGTATTTTGAACGAAAGTATATACAGTAAAAATCAAGAGCGAAAAATATTAAAAAATATAAAAATATTATGTTAGTGCAGGAAAAAAATTAAAATAAATGCAAATATCAGTAAGGTGTTTTCTTTGAAGCGCCCTTGAGGTGAGTACTCAGAAAACGGCACTACACAAATGAGCCTAATCCTAATATTATTATTATTAAACGATAGTTTTACATTTCTTATCAAAACAGCGTCTTTGTTATGGATCCACAAAAGAAGTAGCAAAAGAAAATAAAATTTAAAGAAAAAATCCTACGATAAATATATTTAAAAAATAATCGCCATCTATGGTAGAAATTTATCATTCCCATGAAACGGCGTGTGGACGTCGCCTTGTAAACGAAGAAAAAGACTTCTATACATACTTTTCCATATTAATAGCTTCGCCTCTGTGAGACATTTTTAATTGATCTTAATTAATGACGATCCTGCCAGGGATAAAGCAGTAAATGTGTTCTTAAAAATTTGAACATACTCAAAAAATATTGTAAGCTTAGCTGCTTGTTTATTTTACAGATTCCGCAATTGCAAGATTATGCAAACACATTAATAGCCGAGGAGAATTTCCGTGTACAATTACGGATCAGACGTGATCGATACAATAATTCAATTAAAAATATATCAGGGTATAAAATAGAACATTTTTTTTGGAGAAAATAAAAGGAGAGGAAAACAATGTTTTAACGGAAAATACGAAGGAATACTTTCGTGAAACAATTTTATCTTCATTCTGAGCTTTCTATTCATTTCATTGTCTCGCTCGCGACAGACTCTGAGATGGGTGCGTAGCGCCAAGCAGATATAAAATAATAACAAAAATATAAAATTTTAAAAGTATTTCTTTAAATTACAATTCATAAAACGATTTTCTTCTGAAAGTCCATTCATTGCGCTGTTGACATGTTGTGATATCAACAGCGCGTTGAAGGAGAAAATAAAAACTTGAGAATGACAAGTGATATTTTATGAAAATTATTTTTTAGTTTGAGCGTAAGGCGTGCTGCCTTCTCATTATGGCAAGTGTCCACGAAGCAGATTTGGCTTTCGTGCTTGCGTTTCACGTTGTGGCTTCCTCGTACACACGCTACGTTTTTAGGAAGTCGCCATATCGCGCTTGACTTCACACTTGTTATTTATTACTCTAAAACATGTCAAATGATTGTTATAGCCGGGCCTCTGATTGAGGATCCTCTCCCCATTCTGATTTAGTTGTTGCTGCGCCTCTCATGAGCTTTGCAATGGGAAAATAGCCGTATTCGAGAGACGCACTCTCTTCCGCATATTTCACATAGGAAAGGGCCAGGGCCGGTCCCGTTGACGCATGGTTGCGGCTCGCTGCTCATTTTTTATAGCAAACACTCCTCCAGCTCACATGGTCTTGTGCCAGCTGCTCCCAGTTCTCAGGTACTCCACATAGGCTCAGCGATTCTCGGAGACAGTCTTTATACCGTTTCTTCTGTCCTCCGGCCTTTCGCCTGCCCACTGTCTCCCCATATAAGACCCGCTTCGGAAGTCTGTGATCACCCATACGTAACACATGTCCCGTCCATCTCAATCTGGTTTCCACGATTATGTATTCAATTGGCCGTCATTTAGAGCTAAACTGTAATGTAAGATATATAGTCGCTCCAGTAGATCTGTAGAACGCAGCGAAGGAATCTTTGGTGGAACATGTCCAGACTCCTAAAGTGTATTATGTAGGGTACCCAAGCCTCCATTCTATACAGAAGTATGTGAAGCACAATAGCTTTGTAGACCGATATCTTTGTTTGCTGGGAAATATCTCTAGTATCGAAGACTCCGTCATTTAGTTTGGCGATAGCCACTGAAGCATTTTTATACAGTTCATCATCAAGTGAGGAATTTGTGAAAGGTGAGGAGTTAGGATGCTGCCTAGATAGGTAAAGTTGGGTACATTCTCCAGTTGTACTCCTCCCACTCGGTAGATTTATTGTTCCGTTATCTGCAGAGCATGTTAGTATTAGAGTTTTTTACGTTTACCTCTAGGCCAAATATTTGGTACACCTCGGTATATAGCTTGATGATTTCTTTGAGGTCTTCTTTAGAATGTGCAACCAGAGCGCAGTCATCAGCATATTGCAGCTCTGTGATGCATATAAGTGCCTATCTCAAAATAGTGAATCGCTGAGGAGAGAGGATTATTTGTTTCCCATAAGCAATGGATATAAATAACTTTCATGATCATCTGGTTACAGAAATTTATTAACAAGCCTCCTAAAAGAAGAAGCCTCTAAAATAATAGCCATTTAAGGGAACTTTCTGATACATAACTCATTTTCACCAAATCTGACATAGGCACTTATGGCATTAATTCTTAGATATTTAAAAAAGGCAGGGACGACAATTGTCTTCACGCCGCTGGCCTGGGACCACGTAGACAATTGTAAAGGTCACGCACAACATCCACAGTCTATCTATTCCTTATTCGCATGTATAGTATCGACACTGCGATACAAATATTCTTACATCATTACACTCTCACATACATAGTTTGCTGGGTACATACAAAGTTGATTTAACCTTGGACAACTCCGTATTTCCGTCTAATTATTGTTGATGTACAGTTACTTATTTTCTATCTTCTACATCATGGTTATATTAAATTAAGTGAAGTATTGCTTCGGTGATGTAATGTTTTGATAAATACACCAATCATTGTTTATTTAAATGGACTGAGTATTATTTTGAAAATTTGATCGAGTGTTGTTTGGGTAAACTTATCTACCGGCCTCTCATTAAATGAATTAATATTTTTTCTGTAGGCTCTGAACAAAATAATAATTTATGTAAAATATAGAATGTCTAGTCTAGTCTGTGGCCAATGTGACTAGTCTAGTAGGCCTTGTGGCCCAGTGGAAAAGCATTGTCTAACATCCAAAGGTTACAGATTTGGATCTCAACGGTACACAATTAATACATTTTTAATTATGAAATTCGGTAAAAAAACAATAACTATATTACTTCTACGTTGGTTTAATAATTATTTTAAATAATACTATTTAAGTTTCGAAGTTATCATCATTTTTCATTTTCAGGTGAAGTATTATTAATTATTGTTTAATACTTCGCTTGTCGATGAGAGGTTCTGTTACTCTCGAAACTTAAATAGTAGCTATAACCTGTAAAAAATATCGTTATTATGTATTTCGGCCGTCAATTAATGCTGTAAGAACAGCGCTATCGAGAATAGCGTAGCGTCGTGATAACGTTAGTGATGAACATAATTAAATAGAATACCTTCTTATAATACTATATTATACCACAATATTATTTGAGCCATCCTGTAGCGTTAGTGACGGATATTGTTACGTAGAGAATTATAATTTTTTGAATCTCATTTTATACATCATTATTTGTGCCATCTGGTAGCGGGAGTGACGGACATTGTTACAGAGAGAATTATATATTTTGATTAATGATTAATACCAAAGACATGTACGAAGTAGTTTTGGATGCATTTAGTATTTTTAATTTTTTTTAAACCGAAATATTAAAAATGTTTTTTTTCAGAGAATTTTATTAAAAAAGCAGAAGGTATGTTCTCATTTTATTTAATAATAATTTTGAAATTATACAAATTTTGAAAACGGAATGAGATTAGCTTTTGGGTAGGAAGTTACCTACGGAATGCGAAATTATTAATATTTTGGGGATTGGTGATGAAACTGACGTAGAGGTAACTAGGTTAATGTTTTTCATCCAATTTAGTGACCATTGTGACTGATCTCTACAATGTTAACGCCAAATCAATCAATTGTATAAATTTGGGAGTTTTTTGTGACTAGAATCCCATTCTAGTAAATATTTTATTTATTCATTTTTTGTATACATATTTTAATACAATAGTGAGTTTATTGCCATTAAACCACATCTTCCAACCAACCACACAATTTGGTAGAACAATTGAAAAATATTTCCGGTAAACAATGTTATAGTGACAAAACTAGCTCCATAATAACGAGCCGAGCAGGAGATGGATGGGAATATGGAAGGGTAAAAATAGGTTTAGGAAAGGTGAAATTGCTTTAGTCTACTTTTGAAGACACTCATGGTCCGTGATGATGATGATATCTTTGCATGGTTGGCTTCATAGCCTAGCCTAGCCTAGAAATCTACATTTCTGAATTTGATTGAATCTCTTGTCGATAAACTGAAAGGTTTTCTCGAGTCTCATATAATATTATACCTTCTGAGTTATTCTTTCAGTTTTTATAATAGCTGTCATATCGGACAATATTTAAAGAGTCATCATCAACGTTGAGGCGCCAATATAAATATCGCAATCGATTTTTGGTAAGAAAAAATGGAATCTTATATTGCCAATAAGGAAACACGAGGCAGAAGAACACAAGTGACGTAAGAGCGACAAACTTAGTCTTATTGAAGTTCCCAAAGCTGCTGATATAATTTTTCCAGTTTTTTCAATACATGAAACTTAACATAAATAATTTACGTTAAGTATTCAAAATCAAAGTATCTGTTGCAGCAATTTTTTACATACAACTTGGGTGCTTCGTATCCGATCTAAAGGGAGTGAATCTTGTCGTCCGTGAAAGTAGTCCTTATACCCAAATAGCTTTTATCGGGGAGAATCTCGCAATTCGTTTCACGTGCAACGACAGCAACATAATATTATTTGACTCCAGCCGCCCCCAGCCGAGGGTTGCGCCCTCCACCCCGCCGTCAGTAAAACGAACTGTTGACAGGCAAGATCCGAACACCGCATCCTATTTAGTCGTATTATTTTACTCATTTCTCCTTCACATTTCTTCCGAGTGACATATTCTACGTGATCATTTTATTTCTGAAGTCATTTTGTGTGCTTTGAGGAAATGCTGTTTTTTTAGTGTTCGGATATTCTTCGTTTAGCATTTTTGTCTGACCTGGATTTAGATAAACAATTATATTTATACTTTTTTGCCATTTTTATTTATATGACAGTTTCTATGTGGTGCAACAATGTTATTATAATTTAAACTTTACTTTGTACTAATTTGTACTTAACACTGGTTATTTTGTCGCCAACATAGTTTCCAGAGGAGCAGTCCTTCCCATCACCAAGTGTAAATATATAACTTTTTTTTCAATTGATTGAGCAACATTGTAGATTGCCATTTTAAAAAAATATTGATAACTTTATTTGTATATATCTACTTTTATATGAGTAATTCAACCAACATGTTTCATAAATTACCATTCCATCATCAGGGTGTTGTATATATTAGGTCCTTACATATGAAATTGACGTTTAGTATGGGAGGAACATAAAGTCGATTTTTTTTTATTATAATATATTTATTTAATCAAAGTATGTACCATTGCTATCTATGCACTTTTGTCATCTCATAGGTAGTTCATCGATCCCTTTACTAAAAAAACCATTCGGAAGGGAATCAATAAAATCTTTGAAGGCGGTTTGGACTGCCCCATCGGAGTTGAATTTTTTCCTTTGCAAGAAGTTATCCAAATTTCGAAAAAAATGGTAATCTGTTGGGGCAAGGTCCGGAGAGTACGGTGGATGTCTTAGACATTCCAATTGAAGCTCCTCTAATTTGGTAGCCGTCTGTTGTGCAGTGTGTGTTCTAGCGTTGTCATGAAGCAGCATTGGCCTAGAGCGATTAACCAGCCTCGGTTGTTTAGCAGCTAGCTTTTCCATCATGGTTTGCAGTTGCTGACAATAGACATCTGCCGTAATCGTCTGGCCAGATTTAAGAAAGCTGTAGTGAACGACACCAGCACTAGTCCACCAAACGCTCACAAGTAACTCGCGTTTGTTGATTTGCTTCACTCAATTCGTGAGGTACCCACCTTTCAAGCTTTTTCACCTTACCAATTTGCTTCAAGTGGATTATATCACTAACACCGCAGCCTGTAGCTAACTCGGATGTGGTTTGCGATGGATTCCGCTTCCACAATAGCCTTCAATTCTTCATTATCAACTTTGGTCTCCGGCCGTCCACGGGGCTTGTTCTGCAGGTCGAAATTTCCAGAACGAAAACGTTGGAACCAAAAACGCACTGTGTTTTCTTTTGCGGCACCGTCGCCATACACATCATTAATCCTTCGAGCCGTTTCTGCAGCACTGGTGCCACGGTGGAACTCGTACTCGTAAATAACGCGATATTTCAAGTTTTTCATTTTGTAAACTGAGTCTCGCAAAGAAAAAAACAATTGAGGAAAAAACAAATGAATTATAATTTTCAAAACACAAATACATGAGTAAATAGCTGTAAAAATTTGGATTTGGAATTCCTAACCAAAGAGAAGATATTTGAGATCAAATTTGCCAGTACGGTAAAACGTCAATTTCATATGTAAGGACCTAATATATATATATATATATTATTAGTTATGTATGACTGGTGATTGATATACAACGTTTATTATTAGGTACGTATACCTAACGATGAAATGGACTACTCCTGAAACCTAAGTAGTGACAAAATAACAAAACATATGTAAAACAACGCTTAAATTAAGATAATCATAAGATTGTATTTTTATTTTTAATTGGTTCAGTTTCCATTATGAGAAACTATTAAACAAATAACAAGTTAATCATATGTGATCGGGTAACAACCTACACAATCATAAAATGGTGTAAAAGGAGAAGGAGCTGCGGTTATAATTGGGAATGTAGGCAATTGTTACCAAAAGCGACAGATACAACACATCATAAGAGAAGTCTGATGAGAAGTCTGAAAAACGTACATAAACTGAGTAGAAAGGCATTCGCAAAGCTTTACGGACAGAATTTCCAGAGCTCTCACGAAAAGAGACATCAAGATAGTTTTTGAACCAACTCAAAAATTAACGACCTGTTGAGATCAGCAAAGGATCGAGATCGCTTAGAAACAGACGGTATGTATAGACTCGACTGTCAAACCTGCGATAAAGTATACGTGGGACAAACGTCGCGTATAATTTTTAAAAGGGTTGACTTAACTCCGTATTATTTATACTCAATTTTTTTGTCAATATTCCAAAAGAAAAAATTTTTTTTGATACATTTTTAGAATATATTCAAAATTTGCTACCAAAGTTCACTTTGAATCTAAAATAATACCTAAACATTTAATTTCATCCACCTCTCCAATAAGATCACCATCAATATTTACATTTTTCACCATATTTATTTTTTTGCCTTTTCCCATGTTTTTGTTTTGCTTACATTTAATTTAAGCTTATTTATTTTTAATCAGACTAATATACTACTCAAGTCTTTGTTCAGTTTATCTTTCACGGTCACTCAGAACATTCTACAAAAATGATAAGAATATTCTTAGAATTTTTATAGTTTTTTAATATTTCCGAAATTTGAAGTGAAGAAGAAGAAGAGAATAGTGAATAGTGAATACATCTAACCTGAGTAAGTTGTTAATGTAGTATTCATAACATTTGGTGGTTCGAATTCCACTCCACGATAAGAGAAAGTTAGTCCTATTTTCATAGTAAAAGCGTAGCTTAGTTTGAAAAGAAAGTGACATGTATTCTGTGTTCGAATTTCTATATAAAAAAACTAAATATATTATAAATTCTCAATAATTTAACTAAAAAAAGAAGAGAATAAATAAAGAATTAACAAATATACTCTAAGTACAAATATATGTTCACTCGTATAATTTTAAATGCTCTTATTTAATTAATGAACGTCGGACTCTTGGCAGATCCAGAATAAGATAGAGTAGTGATAATATGAAGAGAGATCAATCTGGAAACTCTCAAAGTTTTTGTCTCTAAGTGGATTTATAAAGTGACGAGACTGAAGTCGCTGTGAACTGCGATCGCCCCACTTTCTAGTGGGCCGAGCATTATTGAGAAGAGGTAAGTTAAACCAGGAGCAGCAGAGAAGATAAAAATAAAGAATTAACAAAATAAGACATAGGAACACTGTTTTGGTTCCAAAAATACTGGCAGGTCCAATTGGGCTCGTCGACTGTCGCCAACTGTTCATAACTTCGTGTTTTTTTATAATATGAAGGGTATAAAAGCAAAGGCGACAATATACAAAAAAATATAAATAATGTTTTGAATGCAGTCACCGAGGATTACTTACTAATTTAGAAGGCATTGAATTCGAGATTTTGTACGAAATTTTGCTCTATCCCTTCCTAAATCACGTTCCCAATTCACTATTAAAAGGGCGATATCAAATCAAGCTCCAAGGATGTATCATGTAACAAAAAGGTCGCTTTGTACTAAAGACAGATTTTAGATTGAATAGTAAATAACAAAAGCAGCAATATTCACAATTTGGTAGCAAACACAGCAATGTCCATATTTAAAAGTTAAATATTTTCTATAGGTACACTTATGTTATAAAATAGTAATGTGGAAATTGTTTTTTAAAACTTATTTGCAATTAGATGTAGGTTTCATATATTCCAGAGAAATTTCCTTGAGTTATGACCGTTTTTTTATTTCTTTCAGAAACGCGTCATTGGGATGTTGCTGCCTTTGCTTTTGCCCCTCATATATACAGCAATACCTCCCTGAGCCCAGCCTCGATCAGACCGGATTCACTAATGCCCGGTTTGAAAAATTCTAAAAAAGAAATATTTGTTAAAACTCACAAAAAATGATTATTTAATACATAAATGTTTTTTTTACTTTATGCAGTCGAGTATGTTTATGCGGTTTATTTTTAGGCTATTTTTGGGTTCGGTTAGATTCGGTGATTGCGTTAAATTGACCACTAAGGCCCGAATACAGAGTCAATATTTTGCAGTGCAAATTACACTTTTAAGGCGTACTTTTAACCTTAAAATCATTGAGTCTTGACTCTGTATTCGGGCCTAAGAAACTAGATTAATGAAACACTTATGCACACAGAGGACCAACGGGTTAATGAAGAAAGGGATGATATTTTATTTATTTATGAACGAAAATTAACAGTTAAACACATATTAAAAAATATTGGAATGTTTGAAAGAGTGATAACGAACGTGTATCGGAATCGATGCGTAGTCATTCTAAGATGTGCGGAAACGCGAAAACGAATTACCAAACATGAGATCGAAACACAACAAATTCGATTTAGGTCAGCAAAAAAGAACGAGACGATTTTTGATCCAGACGAATATGAACCTTCTTTGCCTAAGAAAAATAAAGAAAATTATATCATCAAAAGCGCTCATAGAACTCAGCCGTCAACGTGTAAAACTAAACATTCATTGAGATAGTTGGCTTCTGTTTTGATCTCAAATAATGGTGAAAAATAAGATGCTATGGACCAGTTAGATCCTACTGCCACGATAAAACACGATCATTAAATAATATTTAACATATTTAACGTAGCCTTACGATTCGCTGAACGATAAACTGTACAATTCATTTCTATAAAGAAATGTATAAAGTGAAAGGTCTGCAGGAGAAATATGTGCAGGCATAGATATAACGAAAAAAATGTACTTTTAGAAATTACGTTTAATAAAATATATTTCTTTAAATAAAATAACTTTTTGTTTAACACCACTTTATTGAGTTAAAACCAACTAGTTTCAACTCACAACTGAGTCTTCATCAGGGTTCAGATATTAACTAAATAAAAACAGAATTACGAACAATTAAGGAAGCATTAAGGGAAGAAAGAGACAGAACGTCAACTGTGGTGGGGGTTGAGTGAAAGAGAGTGGGTGTGGGTGGGTGTAGTTAATTGGAAGGGGAATATATCTATAATTGGACTACGCGATAAATCTAGTTGCTTATTTAGTAAATATTTTTTATTTGTTTTTAAAGATTTTTTTATTTCTAAAGCTTCTAAATTATTGAGACGAATACCTATGTCATTTCTATGAAGTACATCTACACCCGAAGATTGGTCAAATGCGTGGTTTTTTTCTATTAAATGAATTGCAAATTCTGAATAGCCTACACTATTTAAACATCTTTTATGTTCAATGACTCTTGTATTTATATTTCTAGCTGTTTTTCCTATGTAAAATGCAGGGCAATCGTTGCACCTGAGTTTATAAATCCCTGAATAGCTGATGATGAGGTTATGAAAGCACACTAATTGATAGAATCCTCGCGAAAAAATTACGTCTAATTAATACCAAAAAATTTATTTATAAGAATGGTCCTATCAATAATATCGTTTTAACTAATCAAAACCACGGCTGGCGTCGAATTTTATTTATTAATAATCTGTCATCATTGAGAGTTTTAAAATTTCCACCCGAAATTAAAGCCGCTTTTTATACAAATAACAACTTAGGTAGACTTTTAATAAACTCTAAAGATAAATAACATAAACTAAGCTATTCAGGGATTTATAAACTCAGGTGCAACGATTGCCCTGTATTTTACATAGGAAAAACTATTATGTCTCACCACAATGTGTTTGCTTCGTGTGAAAAAAAAAAAAATTCTTATAAAGATATTTGAATAAACTTTATTACGTGTAATTTTATGAAAAATATGAGATTTTTTTGTATGTATTTAGTGCCTCGATTGATCCATTTTCAAATAGCCCTGGAAATTGGCAAAACCGATTATCTGACCTAAGGTTTTAGTACACTTAGTTAGGTACATATCTAAATCGTATTTATTCGTGTCGCTGTTCGTAATGTATAATTGCATAATGATATTATAATTCTGACTCCTGAGGAGATAGAAGACTGCATAATAAACCCAATCCTGATCCAGGACAGAAACTTGTATTCAAATCGCTGTTCGTGGTGCAAGTAGTGCTATGATATTATAATTCTGACTCTTGAGGAGATAGGAGACTGCATCATAAGCCCATTCCTGGCCCAGGACAGAATCTTTTACAAAATTTCCAAAAAAATAGTTTCCGCCTTGTTGTGTAGATTGCAGTGAAGTATCACGCACGCGAACGTTTCCTCCTAAAATGTTTTTTATCGAACAATCTTTAATTTATTTTTATTTTTATCCGTTTCCCATAAAATAATAATAAAAAATGATGGTTCCCTATAACTAACGCGTATAATTCCATCCTTAGTATCAAATAATAGACAAGAACGAAATAGTTCCATAGTTATATGTTCTCGCTCCTTTAAATGAGAATAGGGAATTATTATATGCATGTAAGGAGACTTCATTGGTATCATTTCGAGTATATACATATATTAATTTTCCAAACAACAAGCTACACCACTAGTGTTGGAGCGAGTGTATGAAGTCTGTAATATTATCATATTAATAATTCAACTACATACTTCTATTATTTCTGTGATGTTTAGGGAAAGTGAGTTAAGCCATATTTAACATGATTTTTCTTTGTGTTCATCAATAATTTGTTGAAAATACCAATTCGTTTCGGGGGCAATGGTCCCTTCATCAGAATACAAAGTATACCGAAAATTAAAAGTCAAAACTTGAAGTATACACAATAACAAAATAAAAATAAATATATGAGAGATAAATAAATAATTAAGTACTAATATGAAAACAAATTTAAAAGATAACTATTTGTTAAAGGACCTGGTTATTTATAATATTCAATTTACTATTTTCCTTATTTTAAAATTTTTTAATTTACCCAACTGTAATCCTGTATAAGTAAGTTTACGTAAAATTTGTAAGCCATATTTATTTGAAACTGAATTAAGAATTGCACTCTCTATTTATTCCCTTAATAAATTACAGAAATAGATTTAAATATTATTTGATTGTTGTTGTTGAAATATTGAAATACACAGTACAGAAAATTAAAAAGTATTCATAAATTGATGGTCGGAATTTGGTATTTGTTACGTAACAAACTTAGTTATTCATGTATTCTTTCTTGTTTGTAAGGTGTTCGTAAAGCCGTTTCTCTCCTGGACACGGTACAGAAGTTCTTTGTAGGTATCAGCGTTCATTGTTTGGTGTTCATTATTTATTGAATGTGTTTTTATTTAGAATTTCCTTCCTTCTTGTCTCCTCGATCCTTAAATCTTTACTCTATTTAGATTTTTCAGGTATGCGCTGTGTCGAAGAATGTGGCATATCACACGATGTCTTCTATTTTTTCATGCATAACTAGTTATTCATTCATTCGCTAGACAATTGGCTATTGTTTTTATAAGTGTCTCTTGACTTATTAATGCTTAATATACTGACTTCTTTTAGCGTATATATCTCAACTCCTTAAAGTAGCATGAGTATGATGTAGCATTTTGTTTCCTTCCGATGAGTGTTTGGACTCATGTCTCGGTTGCATACGTCTTTATTTTCACATGGCCGTCTCGTTTATACTTTCATATGTGAAAATTCACTTACATGTCTGAAAATATTATCTACAATTTTTGGGTAATTTTGCTATCCTCTTTTTAATGAATTGAATACAAAACATCCGGGTATTTTCCAGCTAGTATTATATTAATTCAGAACACACCGTTGGGTGCTGTTGAAACAGTATTTACGCAAACACAACAATATCTCTGCACAGAGACTTTAAATGTTGTGTAAGGTACGCGATGTATGGACTGCTCACGATAACGTTCTACACTGCCGTAGCTGAAGTACGAGTGACTGCACGCCACTCTACTGCATGTAGTAAAGAGGACCGCAGACAAGAGAGCTAACAACACAGGTATTAATTTGCCTTCGTAATATTAAATAGATATACAATTATTAATTATATTAGATTAGAGATACGTTGGTCGGTATATCTACCGTATTTCCAATCCCACGCATAAGCCATAGGTATGAACCTCAGATTTTCTACTTATGTTTCGCCCACATCAGTTCAAAAGCTTATTGACTTTCATAACTAGAGGCATAAAGCCATTTAAAAAGTGGTCCAAAAAAAGAGATTATCATATTATAATATATTTTGCATATATGTATTTAGTTTGCAGCACATAAGAGTACTTTATTCTGGTATCCACAGTATCTATATATGTAAAACTTAATAACTCTCCTTAATTAATTAATTAGTGTTACATTATATTGAATGCCATCTTATACCTAATTACTATATATGACAACTCTATTTTTCACCCCTCCACCCCCGTATATCACATTCTTTGCCACCCTGAATGAAATTTTATATATCATTATTATTTAGAGCCAACGTAAAAAAAGGAACACACTTCGCCCTACGCCCTTATATTAAATAATAAATATATTCCAGGTAACGCGAGGTACAGAAGACTACTGCAATATATTATCAATTATTAGTGTCCCCTTAAAAAAATTTTATAAAAATCTAATCATTAAGAACAAGTTTAAGCAAAAATCTGGAAACGTGCAATTTTCTAATGAAGTCTGTTGTTTATCTAATGTATGTGTGCGTGTTTTACCAACATAATTAATTAGATGTATGTACCTACTACGTTAAATGAGGGGTAAAAGAGTAAAAGCAGCAATATCAACTTCAACCAATCGACCCCCAATTATGTATCACGAGAAAAAATGGCCGTTTCATATTATGTCGACATAAATTCGATATCGATTTTAGACTGAAACATAGAGACAATACAAATACAGCAATATCCAAGTGTGTTAATAGCATATGCAACCATGTCTACTATTTAAAATGTATGATTTAATTATTTTTTATTTAAGAATAAATAATTTATTTACTTAAAATATATAATAACATAATATTATCACGTATTTAAAAGATCAAGGAAAACTGAGTTGGTAGTTGTTTTTAAAAACTTTTTTTTGTATTTATCACAAAAACCCCAGTGGCATATTTCTGCCTTTGCTTTTATATCTCTCAAATATTGTATTAAGTTATTAATATTATGCATTTGTCAAATTATACTTCATACACCTTCTAAGAAACGTGTTATTTAACTCACTCTCTGTCATGTTATCGTATAAAATAACAAATGTACCTATTTAAATATTGGAACTTGAGTCTGTTTGATTTTATAAAATATAAAAATAAGTAATTAAATAAAATCTTAGAGCAACAATAGATTTATACATCGTAAGCCACTCGGTGCCTGCATATACTTGCAAGTAATCAAATAACACTACACTGATTTCTCAAGCAGTTTCGAGCTCGTACCAAAACATTATGAAACCGTGAAACATTTAGACTTGATACTTACTGCAGTAATATTGTACACTGTGATTCCATTTCACTTACACATGTGTAGATTACACAATGCTAATTCTGAAGACGTATTCTTCAGCTATGTACATATTTTATTATTATATAAAAAACTTCTATACGCTTCTTTTCAGGAAACTTTTTGAGTATATTTCACAGAATTATACGTATGAAATAAAAAAATTCTTCAGACCTGATCGTTAACTCACTGTAAATACTTTATACCTGTTTTAAATGGCTTATGGTAATTAAAATTATTTATGGTTGTTGGATTGAGGTCATTTTTTTCTAACGCGTGATTACAGTAGAATATAGAAAATAATAGATTTAAAATAGAATCACAAAATAGTTTCAAGATTGTGCTACAGTTCTATCACTAAAATATATCTACTCACGTATAAAGAAAAAAACATACGCAATATGGAAACAGTAAATCACAAATTATTTCAATTTATTATTCTTGCCTCTATTTTCCGGATCTATAAAAATCAGACCGATTTAAATCAATTTTGCATATTTGCTCTTAAGGACACGCAAAAGGTGGAATACTCTTCTCCCTCACTTCGGCTCCTCCACCCTACCCCAAAATAAATATGCATCGTATTGAATGCCGCCCACTCCTCACTCTATACACACTTCCTCCTCTCTCTGGCCCATAGCCCTCACTCAAATAAAAACGCGTATAATATTGACTGAAATCTGTTTTTGCTCAACCGAAATCTAGGACCTTGGGGGAAATTACGTATAGTTAAATATATTAGGAAAGTCACCCCCATTTTGCCATTTCCTTGCCTGAATAAAATTTTACATCTCAATACAAAACATTTTTTGTAAAACCGACAGTCAATATAATTTAATTTTTTACTTTTACTTACTCGGGCAACTCCGGATCTGGTAAGATATAACGACGTGAACATGACAAGTGATACGAAAATTTTCATTGTTTTAAAAGTAAGCTGATACCTACTCGGAAAATAAGAATAACACTGGGTTGGTCCGATAAACGAGTCGGTAGAAAAGAAAATAAAAACGGGAGCAGGACTGTAGAAATGGGAATGAATATTATCTCGCTTTATTCTTCGCCGCTTCGAGAGAAAATCTTTTATATTTTGCCAATGGACAATTTATTTTGATGGCGCAACAATTAGGGCTCCGAGCGGGAGAAAGTGAGGAAAGGGGGAGAGAAATGGTGATAGTTATTATCCATAATGGCCGATAATAACAATAGATGGCGGTGACGGCTATTCCGATAAGTGATGGCCAATCAGAACTAATTAAGCGGGAGATATTCCCGCCGAGAGGAACTTTGGTGACAACAGCTCAGCGGGAGCGGGGGCCAGTAGCCTATACAGCCTATGTCCTGTACCGCTCCAATCATCGAATCATGATTGTTGATATTTAGAGGTTAACTACAAAAACAAAAACCACAGCCCTCAAAACAGATGTGATGTTTAAATCATTCCAAATAATAGCGTTATTTTTGTGTATGTATTCATTTGTTAATTTTCTCTAGTAGCTTTATTTGTCATTACGTGCTTATGGATGGCCCTATTAGAAAAAAGAGCGTGCATGAGAAGATGTATGAAAATGGATGAGGCAAAAGTGGTGCGCTAGGACAGAAGAGAGTGGCGTTCTATTTTCTCTGCCTACCTCTCTGAGAAATGGGGCATTAGTTACCTAATTAGTCTAGTTAGTTATCTTAATTTTAAATTTTGGATGTTAGTATTAATTTCTTTGGGGATAACCCGCATCAAAATCTGGTCCTCAAAAGGACCATTCGTCAACCGACGTTTCGCCTAAATCACAACAGGCATCTTCGGGGTGTCTTGTTGTGATTCAGATGAAACGTCGGTTGACGAATGGTCCTTCTGAGGACCAGATTTTTACGCAGGTTATCCCCAAAGAAATTAATAACATTTCTAACACCCGTGATAACCTTTACTATAACATATATATATATACACTCTTAATGTAAGATATCACATTTTGATGTATGTGTTCTTCTCGCAGCTAAAATAAGAAGATCGCCTTAAAGGGTTACGCCACTTTAAAATTAAAAAAAAATTTTTTTTTTCATTTGGCCCATTAAATCGTTTTTATATTTTTGAGAATATTTAGTGTTAAATTATTCAAAAATTCCAAATATTGAATATAGTGAAGTTAAAGTAATTAACAGTGAGCGCATCAGAGTTGGCCAAAGCCAACATAAGAGCTCAACAGGAGACTAAAGAGGCCAGGAAATTGAAAAGAGCAGCTCAAAAGGAGTCAGAGGACATCCCAGAATAATAAAACAATACCTCATGTATGGAAGTCGCTGACGTCTTATTTTTTCTTTTGCGTTTTTCTCGAAACTACTTATTTCAAAACGGTGTACACGATATCTCCCGATGTACTTAACCGACTTGGTTGTTATTTATTTTTATAATATTGTATAAATTTCGACGTAGAATTTTTTTGATCGAGTGTCATGTTCAAAAGTTATACATTTTTTATACTCTAGAATTTCAAGGAAAATTTGAGTTTTTTTTCAGCTGTCATTTCTACAATTTTTTAAAATAATTATTCCCCACGTCACATGATAACTATTACCCTACTAAAAAAGAAAAACAATTGATTTTATGTTTTAGATAATGCCCAGAGAAATCATGTACACCATCAGCGAGGATTTTTAAAACAGAGCTCTACTTGTCGGCTCATATCTCCGCCATTTTTTAAGGTTGCAAATTATTAATATGCGTAACCCCTTAAACGAATTGAAGATTAAATAAAATTAGTGATTTAACATTTATATTAGAGGCTTCTTATAATTTAATTCTAATAATTTAATATTCTTCTAATTTTAATTTCAATATTTAAATATCCGATAATTAGACATATTTAAATATTGAAATTGAATGGATATTTTATACGAACCGTATGGAAGATATGATTCTCGACGTTTCGCTGGAGTCACATCATAGCGTTTTCAGGAGAGTGCCCGCCGCGGGGGTCGATGACGTACGGATGATTTCGTATGCGGCTGTAGATTGTATGCACTAAGTGAAGGTGTGTTACTTTTTTCTACCCTCTGGGTCGTCAGAGTGCTATTGATACAATATGAACTGAAAATCTCTATTTACTATTGAAATATGCAAACATCTAAAATTTAATAGAGATTATCAAGTATATGACTACTGTGTTTCCATCTTTAAAAGACGACACAAAAAAGCGGAAGATATTGTCATCCATCCACCTTAAGGAACCTTATTCACTTTCATACACATCTTCTCAAACACGGTCTTCAATTGCTGAAGCTTCTAACAGGATCATACTTCAATATTTGATTTATCTAGCCATGCCAGGTCTTCCGCGGTCATCCTCTGTGTCTGCTGCCGTCACTCACATAAGATCCTTATCTTTACTTTTCTCAATGATCTTTCTTTTATTCAATCTATTATGCTACACCCAGCATTACATCGTTTATTCTTCACTCTTATTTAAGAAGGATTTTCGATAGTTGCAAGCGGCCGTATTTATACAGCATTCAGTCTACTTTCGTTTAATTTTAATCAATTCCAGGCTTCGCTTCCATACATCAGAGTTGGCACCAGAATTCCATTATGTACCACTATTCTTGCTAAAACTAAGATTATATACTTCTTCAATAAAGGCAAAGTAACTTTGTGGTAACATTATTTATTTTAATAAAAAATTAAATACAATTATCAAAATCCCTATTTATTGAATTATTAACGTGTTTCGGGGCCAATAGTCCCTTCATCGGGATACAAGGTATATTAAAAATTGGAAGTATGGGTATTGTTCATGTTTATCCATAAAATTAAATTTTATTAGTGTAAGTTGTATCCTTGAGACCATTGGCCCCGAAACATGTCGATATTTCAATAAATAGTGGTTTATACAAGGCGTTTTCTTGTTATAAATAAAGACATATACATTTAGAAAAATATCTATCTAATAATGTGAAAGTGCTGTAAAATTGTGACATAAAAATCCTATCGTGTATTATTTAATATTATGTGCCTTTTTGTAAATCCAGTGTACACATACAAATATTTTATAGTGAAGACATTCTCTGTTCTCGGGGGACAAAGTGCGGAAAAGAGTGGGGCTTCTGAAAGCTTACTTCTGCAAGTTTATTTACTTCTTGTGAACCATGACTATGAAATAATAACATATGTTATCGATGGATTTATCGTTAGCATTGTAGAGATTATTTATGATAATCATTAAATTGGTTGAGAAACATAAACTATGTTAACTCTACGTGAGTTAAATTATTATTTTATAGTTTACTACTAAAGTTTCGGGAATAACAGAATCTCTCCTCAACAGGGGAGAGTTAACTTGTGTACTCCGGCTACTTTCAAATATACAGGGTTATTTGTAAAACATTAATAACCTCGCAGGGCTATTTTTCCGCCTTGATTATGAGTCGAAAATGTTCAAGCTATTATGACCTGATATCAATAGTTAAAGAGATATGCGACATCAAAGTTTGCATTTTTTTTCCAATATTTCTGATTTATTTTTAACGTTGGATTATCATTACAGTAACTCATATCGATTACGAAAAATTCATTCGTTTTAATTCAAATTAAATAAAATGATAAAATCCCTGAAAAAATTCCAATTAGAATATTTTCCAATTGGAATTCGAAGGTTTTAATTTTTTATTTGACTTGTATTAAAGGGAATGAATTTTTCATATTCGATATAAGGTACTGTAGTGTTAGTCCAACGTTTTACAAAAAATAAGTCAAAAATATTGAAAAAAAATGCAATCTTTGATATCGCGTAATAATAGCTTGATCATTTTCGACTCATAATCAAGGCAGAAATATAGTCCTGCGAGGTTATTAATGTTTTACAAATAACCCTGTATAATTTTTATAAGAAATACGTGGAAATACAAATAATCAATTTATTAGGTACTGATGGAGTTACAGCTGTAAAGGTGGTTGTAACGAGAATATTTAGGGAAGAGGAGAACAGTGAGTAAAAATTATTTTGTTAAGAAAATTAATACTTGAGTTCAAATTTATTTTAATTTATAAACTTACAAATTTAATAATTTTATTATCCATGTGCGCCACGGCATAGTGAAGTTTGATGGTACGTGAATGAAAATACTGATTTTTATCCATGATGTGGTTCGAGAATTCAGAAAAGTTATTATTACTTAGACAACGACGATGCTCGTTTGGTCTAATATTAAGATTTCTAGAAGAGTTTGGCTGATGTATTAAATATTATTTATTAAAAAAATTATATTTGAAAGTAGTCAGTTTCATACTTCGACTGTCGATGAGAAATTCTGCACATATATACACCCACTTCATTCGTATCTCTTTCATGGTTGTAGCTTCTTCGATAGAGCTAATTGGGTACCGTGATTAGGAATATAAATAAATTACGCTATTCTACGGCGTGACTATTGCGTTTCCCGGTACGCGGCGCACGAAACCGAGGGCACGCGAAATCGTCCCACAAATCTGACACACTGACTCTTCGCCGTCTGTCACAGGATTTCCTCCTGTCTGAGAGTGGCTCCCCCCCTGCTCGGCGGCCGGATTCACTCACTCGGTATCGGCGAACGGGGTGGGGATTTCGGGAACTTTTTCAGATTCAATACTTTACGTTCCGTTCAGTGAAAATTATCAAAATTGGAATAAAATTAAATATCACAATACACCAAATAATAAAACGATAATTGTGTACATTATTCAAATATATTGTCACGAGACATATAAACAGAAAGAATTATACACATACCAACACCCTGGACGTTTTACAGAATAACATTATTTTTACACGTTTGTTCTGAGAAACAATTACTGGATTTGTCCACTGCGGGATTATTATTTAATTAAGATAAATTATAAAAGTCTTGCAGAGACGAAGTTATTGTATGAGAAACACGTAAGAAGTCTTTTATACAATGGCCCAGACCTTGAAACCTCTTGAGCTGGCTTCATTGATCACTCTACACATTACAACCACAGTATACTAAGAACAGTAATACATCTTCATACAAACTGGCCGCTACCCTTTAGAATGTGTGCGTGCGTGCTCCGCGCTGTATACGCACGCACTTTGACGCACACATTGACATAGAATATGGGGGCACAAGGCGGCGGCAGTCGGTGCCATTCACGCTCGCAGCCGCCGCTTTAGAAAAAAAATGCACCTCCTGAAAAGAATGCTTTTTTTATGTTTGTGGTGCTTTACTAGAAAGGTGTGTTGATTATCACAAAGACTGTGAGTTTTTAAAAGTTTTTAAAATTACAGAAATTTTCGGATTAAAAGAAAGGGAGTAAAAATAAAGTGACAACCCTTGCATCAATGCAAGAGTAGGCTAATAATTCGCCGACAGGCCGGAGATTAACTACTGTTCTGGGTATACTGTGTTACAACATTCACCAATTTCATCTTAAGAACACCCACACATAATCAATTTTTTGATATTAGGTCCTTACATATGAAATTGAGGTTTTGCCGTACTGGCAAATTTGATCTCAAATATCTTCTCTTTGGCTAGGAATTCCAAATCCAAATTTATCCAGCTATTTACTCATGTATTCGTGTTTTGAAAATTATAATTCATTTGTTTTTTCCTCAATTGTTTTTTTCTTTGCGTCACTCAGTTTACAAAATGAAAAACTTGAAATATCGCGTTATTTACGAGTACGAGTTCCACCGTGGCACCAGTGCTGCAGAAACGGCTCGAAGGATTAATGATGTGTATGGCGACGGTGCCGCAAAAGAAAACACAGTGCGTTTTTGGTTCCAACGTTTTCGTTCTGGAAATTTCGACCTGCAGAACAAGCCCCGTGGACGGCCGGAGTCCAAAGTTGATAATGAAGAATTGAAGGCTATTGTGGAAGCGGATCCATCGCAAACCACATCCGAGTTACCTGCAGGCTGCGGTGTTAGTGATAAAACTGTTTTAATCCACTTGAAGCAAATTGGTAAGGTGAAAAAGCTTGAAAGGTGGGTACATCACGAATTGAGTGAAGCAAATCAACAAACGCGCGTTGACTGCTGCGTTGCATTACTCAACCGGCACAATAATGAAGGTATTTTAAATCGATCATTCCCTTGTGTTGA